>DF239157.1:216795-294172 GCA_000507305.1 Breviolum minutum Mf 1.05b.01
TAATAACCCCATTTATGACTGATAGGGTCCCATTTATGACACGAATCTTTTGTTTGTCCATCATTTGGTGGCTTCTGCCCACCATGGAACACCTTATGATCTAACATGCATGCCTAACGCCCTCCATAGCCATTATGTTGATAACCACCAGGGTGCAAAGTATATGTTGATTTTTTGTGTGTACCTAGATTTGTAATTATGTGGCTTTGTTTGAGGTATTTCTGTAAGCGCAGGGATAATGAACCCTGCAAAGATTCATTGTTTGGATTGTTGAGGTATTGGGGACGAAACCCGCTACGTTTCCACTGCCACAGTAAAGCTCTTTTGTAGCCAGTGTTGGTGCATATAGACGCACTAGGTTTTTCTGAAGGTGTGTGTATGTGTGTGTCTTTTGTTTTGCTGTTTGTTGTCCATGGTAAATCACCATATTTTTTTGGGGAAGATGTGTTGCTTCCTTTTTTTATCCATATCAATCCATATCATATCATCCTCAACAAATCCAACCAATTCCTGATTTAAAAACATCTACCTTTTTTGTGAAACTTCCGGATGCTCTCCAGCATCCTGACTCAAAATATCTGGGAGGTGCACAAGCACAGCGGCATGGGCTGTGCAGTGGTATCCTTGGCTGCTGCGGATACCAGAGAGGCCATCATGTGCTATGCCGAGAAGACCTTTGGTCGTAGTGCAGCGGGGAAACTGGAGATGGATATCTCCGATGTGAAGGTCCAATTGTCACTTGGCTTCCATGAACTTTTGTGATACTGCTGATGGTTCAGAAATCCCAAGGCCAACCACCTGGGATTTTTTTAAAATCTTGTAAATAATGGGATAAAACTACCATATCAACTGGTTAGCCGTTTTTTATTCCAAAGAAAACTCCCGCCGTTCACAAATCCTGGCAGCTTTGGTTACAAATGAAACGCATGGACAGTTCCTTCCAATTCCACCCTCGCGTTCTTTTCAGCTGAGGAAGAGGCACAAGGACAAGGGCACTGGACGTGAGGTCTTAACGGACATCTTCGTTGCTTGGGGACACCAGCAGGAGAAGGATTCACCGTTGACGGTGGATGAGATTGCGGATTATTTTGACAAGTCACTTGACTTTTGGGGAAAAGGAATCACTGAACTGGTCAGGTTGGAGAAAGGTTGCCAGGAATTACATGATCTATTTCTGATTTTTGTTGGAAAGTGGCGGGTTTAATTTCCAGCTAAGTATTTTTGTGTTTTAGTTTGAAGGCAGCTACGTGTGAAATGGTGTCAGGGAAGTCTTTCGGCGTGGGGAGATGTTGAAAGAGAGTTGGTTTGGAACTGCGGTTGATGGCTGAAATTCGGCTAACCAGTTGGGGTTGGTAGTTTATCCCTGTATTTATAGGGTTTTATACATCCCAGGTGGTGCAGGATTGCTTCCATCAACAGTATGTTTTTTTTTTGAACTGTAAATCTCAGTGAATCTCAGTGATGTTGGGAAAGATGTTTTTGTTTTGGTAGAACCGTCTCATTTGATTATGATTTATGCACATGATATCATTAGTGACACGTTTGATCCGTTTACTTCTCCCATCAAATCTCATCAAGAACAACCCCTCTGACTATTGACCATTACAATTTTTTGCACCTCCTTGTTTTGTTGCAAATGGCAATGAGACTCAAGGATTGCCAGGGGCAGCTGTGAGGTTGTGACGACTATAGTGCAGGTTTAAAAAAGATGTGTGTATTGTATGCATATATTTCTATTTAGATAGATAGATAGATTGATAGATAGATTGATAGATAGATTGATAGATAGATTGATAGATAGATAGATAGATCGATAGATAGATAGATAAATAGATAGATAGATAGATAGATACCTATTTTTTATCAACATGTATAGATTGATAGTATTTCCAAGCTGACATCAGAGATCTTATGTCGACACATGTTTTCTTTGGATTTTATGAATGTGCTGCTTTGGAATCCTGATCAACCCGGACAACCTAACAGGATATTCTTTCGGACTGGAAGCAAAGTGAACATGACCAAAGCTTTGAGGATTTTTTGGGGTTGACAAGCACCACTATCACATTCATGAGGAGACACTTGGGGAAACTCCATTTTGCAAACAGCCCTTTTGCTTTGGGTTCTTGATGGTTCCCCTCCAAAAGACATGGCGTGGAAAGGAAATCAAAAACAAGCATCAACAACAATAAACAGCCAATCTTCTATTTTTGACCCTGCATGTCCAATTGAAAGCAGGTTTGTTTTAGGTGAACCACCCCTCCTCACAAACTTCTAGGAGCAGCCAAAAGAACTAAGTATTCTAGAATTCAACCCCCTCTACTCTAAATGGCCTAATCAATGGGTAAACTGGGTTTCTTTCGCCCAATAATGATGCCTTCAGATTATAACATGATACATGATGATGTTGGTTTCATCATGTTTCACCATGTTTCATCATCTTTCATCTGCCTTGTTTTAAGGCTCTATGAAGATGCCATGAATGCCCCTCCTGGTGCTCCTGGTCCTGCGTTGAACAGCGCTGTGCCCGGAGCCGCCGCCATGTTGGGCCGGGGACCGGGAGGCCCTCGGCCACCACCGCCTCCGGCGATGGCACATCACATGCCGCATCATCCTGCGATGCAACCCAACCCCTACTACAATGTGACCTGGCGATGAATGGCACCGGGGGGCGAATGGGAGGTTGATGAATTGGGGGATGATGATTGGCGTTATGAACAAAAATAATGAACCATTATTATAGGGGAGCGATGTAGCATTGGTTGGTGGGTTAGATAGGGGATGACAAAACTAGCCAGTTACATGTACATGAATGAGCAGTTTGACTTTTTGTTTCTAGCTGGTGCGAAAGGAAAAGAGTGATGTGGAGCTGGGGGTATGAAAAATTATAGGGCGCGATTTGGAGCTACCCCCAGGATTCTAGACACACCATACGGTTGATGGCTGAAATCCGGCCAACCAGTTGAGGTTGGTAGTTATCCATAGTTATCCCATTATTTACAGGGTTTTATATATATATATATGATCACCGGATTTCTGAACCATCAACAGTAGTGTTTGTTAGCAAAAAAAAGAAATCGAATCGGATTGGATCCCCAACCAAAAAGTTCACCCCATTCCTTCCAAAGCATGAAAAGAGTCGATACGGCTTGTACCATTCAACTCATACAGTGTATGAATTCTCTTCAATTGGTGATCCAATTGCCTCTTTTCCATGTTTTTTCCTATACGTACTAACTCCAATGCCTATGGGTGGTTGTGGGATGGGAACAATTTGCCATCAGCCAGAATTATCGAAATTGTGAAGCCTTATAACAACACCTCTTTTCTGTGGGGTGGGGTGGTCATCAAAACCTGGATCGTTGTTTCCTTTGGTTCTTGATTACCTTTAACCCTACTTCACAGAAGAATACTTCAACAGTTTAACAAACATGTCACAGATGATATTTTGCCACTTTCAAGCCCAGATTTTTTTCATGGGTTGTTGTTTTGGTTTTCTGGGTCTCTCGAAACTGATACTTCGGCCAAGATCGTGCACTTTTAGGATCACCGAGTTTACGGGATTTTAGGGAACATCTCCATTCTCCAGCTGATCTTATTCCAATGAGAATTGGTTGGTGAAAATGTATCATCTACAGCCCTGAAGCCTGAAGTTTAACATGGAAGCTGAACATGAACCCATGGAAAAGGAGACTCCTTTTGGAAACCATCATTTTCAGGTTCCATGTTAAACTTTGGGGGGTGTACTTTTAAATGATGTTTCATGCACCATACATCACCATGGCCATGGATTGTCATATCATCTTTTTCACAATTCATCGGTGCATCAACCGTGTCATGCCAACCCACCGCATTCTCCGTTGTTCCCAAGGCGATGTACGGTGCCATGATGAACCCGGCGATGAATCCTTACATGCAACAGCAAATCGCCGCTCAACAAGCTCAAGCACAGGCTGCAGCCTATGCAGCAGCCTACCATCAACAGATGCAGCAGCAGCAGCAATATAACATGTTGCTGGGTTGAGATGTTTGAGATTTTTGGGTTAAAGCCACCTTAAGAATTTGCAAGGACTCTCCAATGGAAGGGTGAATGAACCTGTATGAAACGCAGGGCTGTTTTTTTTGGGGGTCCTCAAAATGACGCCATGTTTGAAGGGTCAGGATTCTTAGGGAATGAAATACATGGAGAGATGATCTGTGTGATGTGTCTTTCAGAAAAGTATACCCCGCACCCAGGATGCCAGTCACCACCATGATGACATTACAGTCGCTACCTTTTTCTTAGGAAATCCCACGGAAAACCCTTTATTTGGACAATTCAAAAATGCAATGAGAAATGATTCAATAAAAAGTCACCTCATTTGCCTAAGGTTCTATGATGCCAAGGGCAAGTGGGGTGGCAAGGGTATGAAAGGTGGAGGTAAGGGCAAGGACAAAGGTGTCGACGATGCCGCCGCCGCGGCCGCGGCAGCAGCAGCCGCGGTACCACCTGGTCCGGAGGTGCCCGCGGTTCCCGCCGAGGGGGAAGCGAAGCCTGAAGCAGTTGTTGCGGAGGGTCACTTGGTAAAACGCGAAGTTTGTGGTAAACCCTAACCACCACCAAAACCCAAAGGAAAAAATGGAAGATGGCACACCTGTTTTACTTTTTTTTGGAGGGGGGGTGACTACTGCGATTGGGATAAAAAAAGCTTCAGGTAACTATGATGTGTAATGCATTCATTTTCTTTTTATTTATAAAAATAAGATATATCATGGTTTATTTGTAATTTCTCAGGTACTATGTTCATGTTTGGTTCCAGGGGCTGTAGTGTATGGTTCAATTGGAGGTTGTTTAAGTTGTTGGAAAGCCATGTCAATGAGTGATGTATCTACTCTTTCACCTCATCAAAAGAAAGCATGAACCAACAGACAAATCACACCTATTATAGGTCAAAAGTATATAATAGGACCCAAAACCAAAAGAAAACACACCAAATCATTCAAACAAAAGAACAACTTATGTTATATCTTAAAGATTTTGTTTGGTCATATGTGTTCTGTCTTGTTTTTTGTATGTTTTTTGTTAAGGAAGTCAAAGTGAAACACCTCTCCTCCAAAAAAGCCAAGGCTCCGATCCAGCGGCGGCGGCCGCCGCAGCGACCGCGGCGGTGCAAGCGGCGGTGCCGGACTTTTCGCCGCCCAAGCCGCGACTGTTGCAGATCGTGGATCCCAGCAGTGCCATGGCTTTTGGGGATGTCGAGTTGTTTGCCTACTTGGAAGATCATCCCAGTGGATGTAAGTGGTTAGGATCACCCGAATCTTATAAGCCCATTTAAAGTTCAGTTGGAAGGGGTCGGAACAACCCGATCCTTAGGGGACTTACGATCACCATGGTTATATTAACCACTTACTAACTGGGATGATCCTCCAAGTAGTTGTTTAGGATTTTTTTGGGGATGAAATCCTACCCAGTAATTTTTAGGGAATTATAAGAAACCATGAAAAAAGGATCCCATCATGCAACAACCAATTACTAGGTGGTGGGTTCAAACATTTTTTATTTCTACCCGGATCCCTGGGTAAATGATCCAGTTTGTTTGACTCATATTTTTCAGATGGGTTGGTTCAACCACCAACTAGTTGCCATTGATGGGAAATGGGGAAGTTTTTGTTTTAAAGGGAATGGTTCAATGACAACGGTTTTTTTCCTTTTCAAAAAAATCAAGAAGGTCCTTATTAAGAAATCAGAAACAATTGAAAGTTTTGGTACAATCTCCCATAACAGGGTAATATAACCCCCTAATAACAGTGATTAACATCCTGGGCAATAAGACCCCTTACATTTTTTTTGGACGAACAGTTTTTGTTGGTACTTTTTCGGACGACACCCTAGCCTTAACCCTTAACTGCAGGGGTTTTGAATAGAGTGTTGGGAAGAGCAGTTCTTTTCACAAAATGGAAGCACATGTTTTTTGTGTACTAATCTTATTCCATATTTTTGTTGTTTTTTTGCACAGATAAATGAATAAGAAGTGTGTTATAAACAATGCCGGTGAGTAGTTACAGACATATCTATGGGTGTTTCCAAAAATAGGGGTACCCCAAAATGGATGGTGAAAATAATGGGAAACCCAATTAAAATGGATGATTTGGGGATACCACTATTTTCAGAAACATCCATATATAGATGTGCAAACTCACGCAGACTCTACATTTGAGATTGGAAAGCAAGTTCAACTTCTTCAGGAGTATAGTACAAGCTGTTTTGAAGTATAACTACCAACTACTAGGATGATTCAGGAAGTTAGGATCAAGGGTTAGGATCAGTGGGTTATAACCCCTGAAAATACCCCATTTATAAGTAGGTTACAACTTATAACCCATTTAACTTCCTGGAACATCCAAGTACCCCAAACGCGCCCCAAATGGCCTGAAAGAGGTGCACGTTTTGAGGCACCTAAAACTCACAATCCAAAACCACTTACTTCGAAGGGATTGGAGCATAAGGGGACCAACAAAAATTAATCCCTTAATTCACCCTAAGGATCCAGATATTCCCTAAGATTTCGGGGACTTGAGGATGGGATTTTTAGACCATCAATTTCGGGGTCTGGATTTTTAGGGATAAACTGGTACTGTAAAAGATCCGAATCCAAAAAGCTGAATAAACATGTTTGGGCATTTTCACGGGGAAGTTCCCCTAAAATCAAAAATTATGAATGCATATGGATCCAATTGGGGAAGACAAAGTGATATTTCAATATATTTCAGGGAACATGATGGGCTTCATGATTTCAACTCAAAAGGATCGGAGAGTGAGTGAGTTTCATGAGGATTTGCGAACTCCGAAACCCTAAGAATCCCCGGTTGGACCCGGACAAATGGAAGGGTGAGTTTGAACCTTTATGAAACGCAGGGGTGTTTTCAATAGCCATGTTTGAGGGGGAAATCGGATTCTTAGTTTTTTTTATCGATTGAATCCTATAAGACATTGCGTGAAATTACATGGAACATACACCTAACTTTGATGATGAAACCAGGAAAGATGGAGGATGGCTATGTTAGTTTACTGGAGTGTAAAAATCTAATACCTAGAACCCAACTGTTTTGAACATGTATGTTGATCGTTCCTGTAGGACCAACCGGATGTCAACAAATGTACTGTACCAGGTGGAAAGCCCATCGACACCATTGGCACCTTTGGCGAAAGGATTCTAAGAAAAAAGAATGGCGACTGTAGGTTCTCCCAATTTACCCTGCTGGGAACTACCCTTCCTGGGAACTAACGGCTCGCACCTGAAAATGGATGGTTGGAATACTAGTTGATATGGTAAATATCGCAATATTTACAAGGTTTTTTACATCCAAACGGTGGTTGTTTGGGATTTCTGAACCATCAACACTAGGCCATCCTTTTTTGGGGCCCGGCCTATTTTCCGGGGTAAACTGGCTGTTAGTTTCAGGGACTGTAACGCATATCCCGCCCACCAACAAGGAGCTTTTGAGTCGATGCTTTTCGGGCTTGTTAGTTCCCTTGAGGGTATGTTTTGGAGCTATGAATGAACAGGTTGGTTGAGTGATGTATATCCCATAGGATCTATGTGACTGGAATATTTATCTATAGTTGGTTGATTTTTATTGTTTTCATGTAGGTAAATATTCCAGTCCCATGGATCCTATCCACGAAAGAGAAACCCTTTCCCAGGCAGTGTTTGAAACCCCGGAAACTGGTAGATTTCCCAACAATTTTGAGTGAAACGAGTTGGCTCCCACAGGAAAATTGGGGAATGCCACAGTTGCCACAGTTACCAATGCAGACATATTGTTGGGGGTTGTTGGTTTACCCAGATGCTCAATGGGGGCTGGCCTATACACGTACATTTGGGTATACTGTAGTTTCTGAGGTAAATGTAGGTAAATATACCATACATTGAGCATTTGGGTTTGTTGAAGTGTTTTTACATTTTTGAGTTTGGGATGTTTGTTTAATTTGTACAGGGATCCATTCTGCATACTTAGCGACAAACAAAGATGTTGCACAAACGTTAAGATTGATTCCATGCAATTGATTTATATATACAGTTTCTTGTTTTGCCCCAAGCAAATACTATAGAAATACTGTAAATGAATTTTCGTAATTTATCTCTTTATATACAAAGGAATCTCGTTGCCAAAAGACTTCACCATCACCCGTAGCAAACCTCCCCCCTCCACCCGTTTCCCCCCGCCTGGCCCTTGAGGTATGAATTTCGAACCACGAAAGCCTTCCACGCCACTACAGATCAAAAACCCGACCACGGGCGAAGCGGTGTCCTGGAATTTTAAATGGTGCCCTACTGACCGCCCTTATAGTTGGAGGTCACCAACTAACAACCTTTGAAAGGGTCACTTAGATATCCCAAAAAAAGGTCACAAAGAATTGCCAGGGATACTTGTGTTTTTTGTTGTTTCAAGATGTCCTATAGATGGTGGTTTGGAAGGTAGTTTTCAAGAACTTTGCATTAAGACCTTACCAGTGGGTTCCTTTTGGATGATAAGCCCTTACTTAAAAAAAATGGTGCTTCGTAAACCAACCTATTAAAAAATATGGTGGTTGGTTGGACTCCCCAGGTAAATAGAAAAAAACATGGCTGATCGACCATGCTATTGGTTTCTTTAAAAGTTCTCAGACCTCCCAACATATGATCCAACAACCAACACGAAAAAGCATGACCAACTTTTCGAAAAATCCCTCCCGCAGTTGGGAAAAAAAGTCGCCATTTATTTTCCGAAAATCCAACCATTCACCATCTGGGATTTATAAAACACTGTTATTAATGGGATAAACTACCAACCTCAACTGTTTAGCCGGATTACTGAACCATCAACAGTATCATGAACAAAGCGCCTGGCTTTGAAGAAAGCAACACAGAGACTTTGAGATGGCAAGATTTTAAGTGATCCAATTTGACAAACATATTTGTTCATCAAAAAAACTCGGTATAGACTAATATTATGTAGCTACATCACATCTACAAATTTACAGCTCCCCCAACAAACAATGATCTTCAACACTTGTAGATGTAGCAAAAACAATGCGAGGACCTAGGAACTGAAGGGCATCAGGAGCCTCCCTAATCACTGGTGGTACAAGGGCTCATAACTCCATAGGGGTGAAATAATCTCAGTTACCTGCCACCTTTGGACCCCAAAACCATGATAAATGAAGGTGTTAGGCCCTAAGAATACGGGTCATTACCCCTAAAAATCAAGGTTGTAGGTTCCCATGGCAGTTACCCATTTATTTTCAGCCATTTACGCCCCATAAAATCCATGTATCACTCATAAAAGTCCAGGATTGGAACCTGACAACTAAATGCTCCACCGATCACCACGGTCAATGATTTCACCCACAGGGCCCCCTTGAAGATACCCAAAAGGACGTTTTACCAACAGTTTATGAAGGAATTTCTTTCTTTGTTGGGGTTTGGGGAAGTTTGGGGTATCTTCCCAAGGGAATGTGGGCAAAATCATTGACACGGTGCAACCATGAGGTTGATATGGAAGCAAAGAGTTGATGTTGATGTGGCATCAAAAAGTCCTTGATCGGCACCCTGGTGGTAATTTTTTTCCCGCTTGGGCTGGTTGGGTAGGTCCTACAAGGTGGGCCCTGAAGCAGTTATAAGTCGGGGAAAATTTTCACCCCAGTTATCCATTTATTTTCGGCCATTCATAGGGGTTATAGCTCCCATGGTATCACTGGATTTGGGGCCCACCTTGTACGAGTTGTTTTGGAGGGGATCTAATTTCCAAAATGAAGAGGTAAAGGCATATATTTGCTAATGTTCGCAAAGGAACAGTAGGGTGTGCCACATAATTCATGGATTCCAGAGCAGGAAATCTGTGGTGGTGTTGGGGTCCGCAGTTGCCTAAAAGATTAAAGTATGTGGTGCTGCTGTGGTAGAGGTACAAGTTTTGTTTTTATCGGAGCAGAGCAACTGGTTTCTGGGGTTTTGCTTTTCGAAACTGTGGCAAGGCAAAATTGTGTGTGTGTGTGTGATTGTGTGTGTGTTCTCCAAAGCAAATTGATGATATGGGTTATATGATATTATATGTGTATATTTAAGTATACCAGCACCTTCAAAGGGGTGCCAAATGGTTCCTAAAAGGTTTCAATTCACCATCCCTTAGGGTTTAATTGGCACCCCTTTGAAGGTGCTGGTATATATATATATACGTATGGACCTGGTAACTACATCCCATCTTTTGCGGAAGACTTCAAGAAACAAGGTGTCATGGATTTTTTTTAAATTCTACCAACTTCACCCCGGCCCTTGCGGCCGCCACCAAGCCACGGCAGAGGTTGGTAGATTCCGAATCAGCACTGAGAGAGGCCTTAGGAAATTCGAAGTCAAACAGTTCTCTCCGTGAGGCTGTTGACCGAAAAAACCCATTGTATCATAGATCGGTTCTCAATTTTGGTCTCGGCAGTTATCCCCACGAAAACAGGGGAAAGCTTTGAATTTAAACATGGTATGCAAAAAGATGAGAATTGAGAATGACATAAGAGAATCAGAATGACAACAGCAGCAACTTGTGATTGTTGACCATCGGAAATCTATACAACGGTCATGCTAACCTGTGTACCACTGAGGGGTAACCTCCGACCATCCTATTTCAAGGACAAAACGGAGCATCGTGGCGTTTGAAAAAAGGCGTTTGATTCTTCCAGGGGCAGAGATCTTGTGGTACTAAGTAGTGGTCTTGTTTCCTCTTGTTTATACAGATAATTTAGTCATATATATATATATATATTTTTGTATATGCATAATTTGCATGATATATTTTGATATATATTTATAAATACATGACATTCCTCATGTTTTTGGAGGAGATGCACCCCATCTAACCAGCATGTGCAAAAATGTTTTCAGACATGCAGGAAGAGATCATTGGAGCCACCCTGATATACGACAAGGGGTTAAGATACCAAGGAAATACACCCTTTGAATTTAACGAATTGATACCTCTAAAGTAGCCAATAGCTGGAGATACACTGCAACCAAACCCGTCACTTTTGGGGGTATCTATGTTGAGTTTAGGGTGTTTTTTTTTGTTGATTTATATAAAGTTCTAAGCAGATTTTACCATTTGGACTTGTTCAAGAAAACATATCCATTTTTGCTCCATGTACATGAAGACGACCTAAGATGTTCAAAATTGTGAAAAAACACCGAGTTTGGGGATGTCAAGATTTCCGAAGATTTTCGGGTGTCGCTCCTGGTTAACAAAAATTCATCGCCGTCGACAAAGGTAGCGTTTTGGAAGGGTCCCATCCCATTGTTTCAGGGATATCTTGGTTGGTGAAATATTATTCCAGTTGGCCAGATGGCTCCATTTTGAAAAGTCTGAGATTGGATGGATGATGGATGCAAAAAACGGATGCCCAGATTGGATGAACTTAGAGGGAAGGGTTGGATGGGACCTACTTGTGGAATCCTCCCCCCCCTAATAAAAAGGCTCCAAAATCTGTCCCCAAAGTGTCACTCCTCTGAGTCGATGATGTCCTTGACAGGCGCAGATGATCCGAGATCGTGCCTTCATGCGGATCGCCAGAGAGGTACCGCAGTGTCGATTCTGTCCGGGCCAAATCGTCGTCACAAAAGCTTTGGGGGCTTGCTGCGGGTAGATTCAGTACACGAATTGTTGCCTCATTTTGGTCTCCATTTTTTTTGGGAGGGTTGGTGGACTGTTCTTTTTGGATGGGCATTATAGCTCTATTTGGTTGGGTATAGAAGGTGGTACTGCAAAAACATGCGGTACTGCAAAAACATGCCAAAACAGTTCTTGTTGTCGTTTCAATGTTTATATTTATATACTACTGAGTTTGGTATGTCCATGACATTTCTTCGAAGACCACAACCATAAAATCTCAGATTGCTCAAATGTGACATGTATTATATTGTATGTATATACGTATCTTGCACAAGCTCAATAGATAGTTATCTACATTTGGGTAGTTAAGGGGTAGATGCCCATTGAGTGCTTGGGTATAAGATATCTAGATGTTCATTTTGTTCTTGAACATGTCAGTTGATTGCCAAATGTGAGTTCTGGTTAGGTTGAGGTTTTTCTTTTCAGGTATTTTTTTCGTGGACGTGCTTGCAGCAGAGATATGTTACATTGATTCCCTTAACCACTTACTGGTATGATCCTCCAAGTACCCTTTGGTGGAAAAATCCCTACAAGTATGTACCATATACCACTTAATATATTGGATTTATATAGGATCTTGTTGGGGTGGAATATTTGTTGTTTCAAAAAAAAAGCAGCTGCTAGGGTTTATGATCCAATTCACATTGGGCACCTGGTTGCATCCCGGATCCCCTGGGTGGATCCAAATCTCGAGCCTAAACTGAACTCCAGTTTTGGGCAGGAGAAAAACAACATCCCACAGCCTGTACCTGACCCATAGGATCCATGGTTGCCTGGTATATTTACCTACATGAATAGTTGATTTTTAAGGTAAGTGTAGGCAAATATACCAGTCCCATGGATCCTATGGGTGATTTGGTGAATACTGTTGACGCTTCAGAAATCCGGCATCCACAGGTTGAGGTTGGTAGTGAATATCCCATTATTTGCAGGGTTTCAAAAACATCTCAGGTGGTTCTTTGGGATTTCAGCCATCAACAATAGGGATCAAGATCCTTTGAATGGCTTATTGTAAATCCTATATAAGTGGGTAGTATCATATCCTAAGTATACTTATTTCACAAACATGATCCAGGTGAAGGACAAATTCAGTGGATGGATGGATGGCATGTTGGATTTTTTTTGGGCATGAGATTGGGTTAGAGGCTTTGGGATGCTAGTTGCCACCTACCCTAAAAATCCTGACCCCTCAAAAATGGCGTCATTTTGAGGACCCAAAATCACCCCTGCGTAATACAGGTTCAAACCCTTCCATTGGAGGGTCCAACCGGGGATTCTTAGGGTACCAGAAATCCACTAGCAAATGAAGAAATGAGATTGGAATCCCTTAAGCTTAAAAAAAGCATCACCATTCTGGCGATGATTTATTTCCTAATTTTCCTACGAACTTGGAAGATCATCCCAGTTAGTAAGTCAGCATAGAACCCCCATGAAAACAAGCCGTTTATATATATATATATTGACACCCCCTTCGAAGCTTAACGAATCGAACCTGAGAATGATGGACTTTGGAAGATGAATTTCCTCTTCCGGGGGTCTATATGGTGGTTTCCTAAAATGGTGGCACGCCCAAAACACCCCAAAGTTAACATTTTTAGTAGGAAAACGCATGGTTGTTGGGTACCACCATTTTAGGAAACCCCCATATAGGCCACTTCGAAGAAACTCCGCCACAACCCCAGTCATCTTGCAGACTTACCAACATGGCCATTCACCACCGCAGGGACCACCTCCGCAGCCAGCACCTGCACGTCCACCGGTGGTGACCAACCCCAGAGTAGATCAGTAGATCGATTTTTTTCGGGGCGAAGATATGAAAGCCAGAGTAACTTCCAGTATAGATATATAACTTACGTATATATATATATGTGTATAGATCTCCCGCTGTGACATAGATATATAGATATAGTTGCAAAATGACTCTTTGAAATGTGATTTGTTTCAACGGATTTTTTCGAAATAACACATGAGCGATCGGCAAAAAGGTTCAACTCTTCGTCTTCTTGTGGGATGGACTTTCTACTCATAATTTGATCAAAGCCCTGTAAAGCGAAGCCGGAACACCAAAAGCGAAGCCATATTCCCTATACATCCATATACCATGTTTTCACATAATGAAAAGGACTTCAGGAACAGGCCCGTTTATACTTCGACATGTATTTGCGATTTCATTTTTGTGTGTTTTTTTGTCATTCATTTGGGTTAATCTGCATCTTGGCTGCACGGNTCATGGGTATAGTGGCACATACAAATTCCAGACCTACCACGGACCAGGCCTGATGCTCATGTCGTTCAAATGCACAACGCCCAGATAAATTTTTCATATTGCTGGCAAAGCATCCTCAACAAATACACCACACATGGCATTGAAATCCTCGACGTGAGTGTGTGAAAAGAAGTGCATTCCTGATTTGACAAATCCGCATTTGGGATTTCTGTGAATATATTGATTTCCTATGGGGACTGTACAACTATGATAGACAAAATTATCAAAAGCTTTGCAAAGCGAAGCCGGAACACCAAAAGCGAAGCCTCCAACGATAGTCCACTTTCAGGCCTTTTCATTTTGCCGATCCCTCACATGAACAATTCCCGCTTGTTGGGGTGAATCCGAATCGATGGGTGAATTCAACGAGTCTTTCGATGGAAATTCCCTCAAGTCTCGCCCTGCAAAATGGTGGTTTTAAGGAGGAATCCGGATTCCCAAATGTCCAATTCCAACATTCAGGTGAATTTTCTGAAGCAATTCCACATTTATGGTCTTTTGTATCCTAAGAGTATGACCCCGGATTCGTTGTCACATTGTCAACCTCAAGAAGGTCACCAAACTTTTCTATAAGATGGAAACCGACCGTGGGCCAGGAACATTTGAACAGTTTGTTTCCTTAAACGCTTGAAACCTTGAAATTGAGTTGATGTTGCTTCACATGTTGCATCTTGAACTTGTTGCAGAGATCGGTCGAAGATTTTGTATACAATCTGATTCTGATTTTTTGAAATTTTCCAAGATATTGGGAATGTGGCATCTATCATTGAATGATTTTGTTCAATCAGATATTGAACAGACGTGACAAAGAAATATTGGGCAAGAGATTTGCTAATGGCAACCCTCATTGACACCAAGCAAACTTGATGCTTGGAAATATTCACTAATTTTGGGTGCCTCCCTAAAACTAACAGCTTGCCCCTAAAAAATGGTGTTTTCCTGGAAGGCGATCGTTTTCTGAAAAAGGGTGTTGGCCTGTAAACTCAGGGGCTTTTGCTGTTAGTTTACCAGGTGATGGTGAAACCAACATCGTTGGATATTCTGAAACTCCAAAACTTGGAAATTTGATGATCGAAAAAAAACGTTGATCATATATGTTGTCCAATTGGTTTTTTTCCATCAACCATCAAGATGGCGATAGTTTTTGTTGTTTGTTTATATAAAATCATTGACTGGGTGGTGGTGTCAATGATTTTTTATTTTTACCCCTGCTTGGGGAAATGATCCAATTTGACTAATATTTTCAAATGGGTTGAAACCACCAACCAGAAAATCATTGAGAATATCGTGGACTAAACAAATTCGAAATCATGTCCCTTTAGGTGGGTCTTGTAATTTGGGTATACATTAGATCTACCCCCCACTAACAATCACCTCCAGGATTATTACGTTTTTAATAGGGAATCCCAACCTAAACCATTAAATTATATTTACTACTGGTACTGGGTGGCGGGGGTAGGTCTACGGTATACATAGTTTTGTTGTTTCACCGTAGATTGGTGTTATTTTCATTTGGGTTGGTGGGTGGTGGTGGTGGTGAATTAAGGCACAAAACCGCCCACGTCCTGTGGCAAGACAGCATCAATACTTGCAGGTGGACAGCGGACCGACCACCTCCGTGGAGATTTTTGTTGGGGTTGGAAGTTACACCCAGCGGCTTTGGGGAACCCTTCAAGGTGAACTAACATAGCTGGCTGGAAATTCCACCATTTGTAGATCTTATTTCCTATTGGAAAATGGGAATCTTCCAGCCAGCTATGTTAAGTTTACCAGAGGCTAAATGATCGCTGGGCCATTTATAACGACCTGTTCCTGCCGGTTGGTCAACCCAAATGGTGCTTTAGGATCCGGGAATTCTCCCAAAATGGCCGAAAGATTAAGGATTTATGAAAAATTGTCCAGATAAATGGAGTATAGTGAAAATGCGGCCCCTATAAGTAGGGTGAAGTATCCCCTGTACCCTCCCTGAATCTAACATAGCCCCTAAAAATTATGGTTTCCATAATAGGAATCTCCTTTTTTAGTGGTTTATTTTCAGGGGCGAGCTGTTAGTTTCAGGGAGGCTAAGTATGTCTTTTACGCTAGGGAAACCCATGTGCTTTATTTTCGTCCATGGCTATAAGGGTCCCATAAGCCTGATTACAACTGGATCCGGGGCCCACCTTGTTCAACAAACCCAGAATTTGTTTGTCTTACCTTCTGAATGGTCTGACCTCATTTTTTGCGGGGGAGGGGAATACCTACGTAAATATGACCAGGCACTAAAAGTAAACTCCAACAGGCAAGTTTTACAGACACTCCACGGCAACCTGACGACAATAATGAACCTGTTTTTTTTGCATCCATTGTGGTAGCATTGAAGGACAAGCCAAGATTGTTTCCACAGGAGGTGAACAACTTAACTTCTACTGAAGGGATGAAAGGTGCATTTCAAGTAACCCTTTTGGTTGGCCGTTTTTGTATAACCTACAAGTTGGGAGTTTGTTCCAGAATCACAGTAGCAGTCAAATAGACGCATTTGTTCATTATAGTCGGTGGGTCCTGTATGATTCTTCATTCATCTTCATTCTATACTTTTTCCACTGGCATCTTCGGATGAGATACAGCCACTACCCATTTTCAGAAGGGTTTCACTACTTGGTCACTTGAGATTATTCAACTCCCTGCCGTTTTGTTTTGCTTCCCATGGATGGGGAGGTTGGTTTCAACACAACCTTCCAGATGTCACCAAACATTATCATCTCAGTCGAGAAAAAAACAACAACATGTAACAAAAACATCATCTTTTACATCAATCATCAATGTTCATCAGATCCAAAGCACTCATCACAAACTCAATTTTGTTAATGTTGTTGCAACCTGTTTGTTGTTTTGTTGTTTTAAGGGTGTGTGTCTAAGTCTAAGTCTGCGTGTGTGTTCGTCACTTGTTTTAACCAAAAATCCGTGTTGCCACTTTTGCCATATGTGTTGCCACAAACCCAACGTTCAACACAACAAAATACCGACACAACATCATAGGTGTTCCCCCCAGTTACCTAGGAAAACATGAACTCCTGGAATTCCCGGATTCGTTTTCTTTTTGCAATAACAAAAATCCACCAGGAAAACTCCATGGGAAGTTGAAATCCCACCCTGTCGAGGCGATGGAACAACAGCTTGCCCAACTTGGAGGTGTTTTTTTCGGATGGGTTGGTGGGATGCGGTGGCTTGCGCGTTGGCTGTGGTTGTTTGGTCCAAGGTAAAATTGCCGGGAGATTTTGATCTGCAGTGTTTTTTGTTGAAAAAGAAACAAAGAAAGAAAACAAACATAGAAACAATCCGCAGCAAAGAAACTTTCGGAAAGAAGAAGGAGAAGATGTTTGTTGGTTGGCCAGTACATGTTTGGTTGGCCAATTTATTTCCACTGCTTAGAGTTGTTGTTGGAGAATATGGAGGATGAGTGATGAACATGATTGCTCCAGACATGGCCCTTCCAGTGTCGTGTTAAGTTTTGAGTAGGATAATTTCACCATCAATATGAGCTCACCAGCCACGCAACGAGCCAAACATATTTCACCCAATTTTCATGTTTGGCTTCTGATCTCAGGGCAACAACGAGCTTGGCTACAAGGTTTTTCCAGTGGCGTTCGTGTCTTTTGACTAACAAAAATGGTGAGAGGTTTGAGGTCAGATCTTAGATCATCCATCATGACATGGCTCCATAACTCGATTATGTTATACCCAGGCCCACTCACCGGAACTTTGAATAATAAGAGCTACATTTGCAAAACCTTCGACACAATTTTTCAACCTCAACCATTTTTCGAGTCAATGATCGTATTTGTGTGATCATCCAAAATGTTTTGGAAGCAAACATAAACACAAAAAGTTGAGTCACTGACTGGAGCCAAGAAACACAAGAAACAGTACGTAGTGGGTCTCACAACATTCACGATTTTGATGGGTGGGATGTTAACTGGTTGGTGGTGTCAAATATTTTTCATTTTCACCCCTAGATTAGGAAATGGTTAAGTTTGACTTTTTTTTCAAATGGGTTGAAACCACCAACTAGTTGAGGAGTTTCTCCCCTAATTTTTGAGAATCAGACATGACAAGAATCAAGATGATCCTACATTGACTCTGACTCACCGTTTTCAGAGGTCATTTCTTGCTAAATTTGCATGACAGAGTGGATAGATGTTTGTTCTTGATATTCAGGGGTGGCTGGCTATGTTTCTAGTACAGAAACACCAAATGGTGTAGTAAAACACTTTTGAACCTGTAGGGGTCCAGATTTCTCTTAGAAAGGCTGTTGATGAGTGGTGCAATTTCCTTTCTTCCCATTTCACAAGTTTCAGAGGACATTACCAGCAACGTGGTAGTGGGGTGTCAAGTGTGTACATGTGCAGCCTTTTTTTTTTAAGCTGGACTTCGAACCTGTTTTGACTGCATATCCACTTACTATGTACTTGCACAGTGTCCTTTAAGTACATATATTTTGTATGATAACTCGTGGGGCCCGGTAGGTTTTTGTTGGGATTGCAGGGCCATGATATGAACAAATTCCACCCATTTGACGTGAGGAAGTCGTGAATATGAAATTTGGCCTAAATTTCCATTATTTCCATATAGTAGGCGATGGTCATCAATCCAAAAATAGGGGTTTATATTATATACCGATTGTAAGGATTCCTAATTAAAGGTGGGATGACCATCGGAGTTTAGACCCTGGCACATATGAAATTGCAAGGTGGAGACGAGGAAAGCCCAGGTAGCATTCAACCATTGCTTGCCCTACATCAAACAGATTTGCAACATGATCAAGCTACCTCTTTGGAGGAAAAACCATGTTACCCGCAACTTTTTTTGAGGGCAGGAAAAAAACTTCCGCTAGGTGGCAACAATTCTGTTGTGCTTCGATCGGGGGGGGGGGGCATCATCCACTTTGACTATATCCATGTTTTTTTAACAGTAACTGGGTGGCTCAACCATCAACTCTTATAGTCCCTGTCTGGATGGTGGCAACTCAAATATTTTTGGAATTTTCACCCCGATCCTTGGGGAAATGATCCAATTTCACTAATATTTTTTCAAATGGGTTGAAACCACCAACTAGCTGTTGTTTTGTTTTGTTATGTTAGGTTTTCCAGTCCAGGTCCTGGTATGAGTGAATCCAAAAACATCATGACTGTTGAAAACAAAAAACACCGATCCTTGGATGTGTTTTTTGGGGTTGATTTTTTTTTACGAATTCTACCATATGGGATTAGTCCTCATGAAAAAAAACACCATTTGGGAGAATATGTTTTGGAACCTTTTCTCAAAAACTACTCGAAACATTGGCAAATCCAAGCAAGGTAACCTCAACCAAACCGTTGGGAAAAACTCATCCCGAAAACGACCAGGAAAAACTCATCACGAAAACTACCACGAAAACTTCTAGGAAAATTCATGGAAAACTACCAGGAAAACCCATGGAAAACTACTACCGAGGCCGCAGGAGAAGACTTCATGGCACAATTGGGTATGGCCTTAGGTGGTGGTTTGGCTTTAGGTCGAAATGGCCGTCAGGCCGAAGAAGCCGAAAAGTGGTTTGCGAAAGGGAGAGTCGGGAGGATGTTGGTGGTGGATTGTTTTGTTGGGTTTGTTGTTGTTGTTGTTGTTGTTGTTGTTGTGGTTGTGTCAGAGTCAGATTATTCCACACAAAATCAATCAACTGAGTGGAAGACACGGTTTTAAAAGAAAACACCTGAGATGTTCGATGTTTTATTATGTGTGAAGTTTAACGACTTTTGTTTTTAGTTTTCCTGACATGAATTCAGGTTTTTCAGCCCTTTTGCGCATCGGAACACCGTCCTCGTGAACACCCCGAAGCATCTTAGGTTTTTCGAGCGGTGCACTGCATACCACTTGAAATCTTGCGACTTTGAGTGACAAACATACCATCCCTGAAACTAACAGCTAAAGCCCCTGAAAAGAGGCCGAATCCCCAAATGCATCTTCCAACCATTGATTTTCACTGGCGAGCTGTTCAATTAGTTTCAGGGAGGGTATCTGATTTTGAAACCTAGAAATAAAATAGAAATGCCACCAAGTTACGCACTACCATGTCATCGAGAAAACGCTATCCTTTCCTATTGAAGCCCTTGGTTGTTTTGTTTTGATGAAACCTCCGATGTTATGGAAAATCATGAAGCTCACTATATATTTCATGAATATTGTAAGATTTCGTTTTGATTAGACATCAACCAAGCCGGTTTGATTATGTTCCAAACGTGGTCCAGCACATTCCTATTTCAGGCGGGAGAGGAGTTCGTCACGCAACTGGGCATGGCCCTGGGATCACGAGGAAATCGCCAGGTGCCGCGGGTTGCTGCCCAAACGTTGATTGGAAGTTGAAGCCACGGCAATGATGGACGATGATGGATGAGGATGATTGATGGTGATGGAAGATTATAGATCATGATGATATTCATGAAGAAAATAAGATGAAATAAGTAGTAATCAAACATGAGCATGCTAGTCATATATAAATTATGTAAACAAATAATAGTCCTAATGATTTATGTTATGTTGATTATCGTATATCTATTGTTTATTTTTATCTTGATTATCGTAATATGGTTATTTCCAAGGTCCAATTCTTTTTGTTGGATCCAGAGAGTCTTGAAATTTTCAGACCTTCGCGATGTTGGATGGTGGTTGGACGCCTTGTTTTTTGTTTGTTTGTTGGAGATTGTACTGGGTGGTTGAGCTTTATTCTTCTAGCTGGTGGTTTCAAATATGTTTTCATTTCATCCCTATTTGGGGAAGATTCCCATTTTGACTATGATTTTTCAATTGGGTTGAAACCACCACGTAGTCTTGGTTTCCGTTTTAGTGAATCAATGGTGGACATGATTTGTTTGCTGCCAACATGATTCATTTCGCTGGATGTTGATGTCCTAGTTCTTTTTTTCAATGCCATGCTGCTTGCTTGTTCGTGGATTCGGTGCAGTGATAAACTGGGGACTGTACCATCAAGGCCAACTCACACATTGGTTCAGAGACCCCTGGGAAGACATTGGTTTGTGTTTTTTTTTCTGGCAAAACTGCAGAATCCCACTGATTGCTTTTACAGTTCTATTGCCTGTGGATGTATACTGAGGTGAGTACATCATGAAAACGCAAGACTCTACATGTTGTCTCGATAGACATAGACCAACCTAGTGAGAACGACCAGAAACCACCAGTGATGGTGAATTGGTGGTAACACACTATCAGTTTATAACATGATCATTCCCGAGAGATGAGCAATCCCCCATTTCTTTGCGACTTGTATAACCATCACGTGACAAAATCAAGTGCCTGCAAGAAGTGATTCACTTCGTGCAGTTGAAGTCTGGCACCTTCATTGTACTCAAACTATGGGCACAATTCACCAACGCAATATACGGTTCCTTGATGGTTTAATGTTGATGGCAACCTCCTATCCTAGGAATCCCTAACGTGACTTAATGCAGCCATGATGACACTGCAGAGGCACCTGTGGTAGTGGCTGCAACAGCAGGCCTGCGAATGGTTTTTTTTACCCGGGCGCGAACTCATGGACTGCAACCTCAAGATGGGGGGAAATGCTGAACAAATCTTATGTTTTCTCGGTTTTTGGAGATGATGTTTGATGTTGAGCTATGATAAAAGTGGTACTACTCAAGGTTTGGTATATCTGATTATATAAATAGATTCTTGTTGGATGCATTTATTTAATGTGTATTTGGAAGATACTGTTTGAAGATACAGATACGGGTACCATCACAAACAATCTACCTCTACGTCCCCTACATTTCGTTACGCAAACAAATACAGTGCATACTCCTCCAAGAAGATTGCAGGGGACATATCATAGCATTCCATGTGAAAGGACTATGATTTAAAAATGAAAAACCCTCCCTGAAACTAACAGCTCGCCCCTGAAAATAGGCCTTCCCAAAAGGAAACGAGTATTCCAACCATCCATTTTCAGGTGCGATGGCGATGAATGTTATTTTCACGGGGGAGTTTCTCTCATCATATTTAATATACTACACGTTGGCTTGGGGTTCCTATCATTTGAACCGTGCCAAAAAGTTGGCAGTACCATTGATGGAAGAAGTCCTGCGGTTATCCCTTTATTTCCAGTTTTTTTTTCATCCCAGGTGGTGCAGGAGTTCTTCTGTCAACAGAATTGGTAGATCCAGTTATGACTTGTAGGTTTTGGTCTTTTTGGATCATTCATGGCACATACCGGACAGATCCAGAGATACGGGATGTACAAATTTACATTTGATATACTGCGAATCACAAGAAGTAAATGCTATATATATATATATATTAATATGTGCAGATATAGATTTACAGATTTACATAAATACATAACAACACCCAAATTTATTTTCATTTATGTGTTTTGACAACCAAATACTGTATACTGTATACATACAAACTGTATCTTTAAATGTATACACGTGCTTATATAATTGCACTCAGCTGGTTATACCTGGATCCAACATGTTTTACAAACTAGTTGAGCATAACCAAAAACCTTCTGGAATGATTTCAGGATTTCCAGATCATCATTTCCTGGGTGGCGGTTTCACATATCTTTTATGTTCATCCTTATTTGGGGAGATGATCCAATTGGCCTAATATTTTTCAGATGCGTTGAAACCGAAATCACCAAAAGCTAGTCTTCTAATGTTCTTGGACTGTACCCTCCTTTTGGGGTGCGGTCCTAGCTTTCCAGTCAACTGGGATACTATTTGATACTATTTGCACCTTTGTTGATGGTTCAGAAATCCTGACCTGCACGTTGTGGAGAATCCTCTGCATTGTTCATGAATATCACAACTGCTCAGTGTAAACCAGATACTCTCTGGTAAACTTGGTAAACTAACATAGCAATGGAATATCCCCATTTTCAATATGAAATACATCTTTAGAGGGTCCATTTTCGATTGCTATGTTAGTTTACCAGAGTGTAGTCTTTTCACCATCAACATGTTTGATTGTAGACAACATTAGCAACAATGGATATCAACGTATGTATTCCGCGAATTTGTTGGCATATGTGTGTACACTCAAACAAATCATTTTCACAGTCACCTTTCTCCATCGCAGACACTTAATGTATGATATATTTTCTTCCATTTGGTCAAATTCGTATGGTAAATTCCTAGGTAAATATACCATTGACATTGAGTGTTTGGGTACCCCCCTGAAAACTAACATATCCCCTGAAATTGATGGGACTGGAAGATGAAAATTATTTTGACAGGTTGTCCCTTTTCAGGGTCAACAGACATTCGTTCATTTTCGGGGGGTGTTGCCAAACAACCCCTTTGTTTGTTTAAGGTAATTATTTCTTACGGATTCTGCCATGACATTCATCACCATGAAAAAATACCACCAATTTGGGGGAATATCGTTTGGAACGTTTTTCAAACACCCAACGTTGGCAAATCTCAGGCAACAACTCTCCTCGCCTCTCATCCTTTGATAAGGCCAGGGAAGGGAGGGAACCAAAACAGCTGGGACGACAACAACAACCCCTAGGCCCTAGTGCTCCAAATGCCCCCTTGTGAGAAGGTATTTGTACTGTATATATATATATACATATGGGTGTTTCCAAAAAAGGGAGGGTTTCCCAAAATAGATGGGATAATGGAAAACCCTATTAAGATGGATGGTTTGGGGTACCACTATTTTCGGAAACATCCATGTAGGTTCCTGTTTTACCCACTCCAAAAGCCACTTGCAGAAGAGTCCCATTGGGAAGCATAAGGGAACAGCGGGAACAAAGCCTTCAGAACATCTCTGTGTATCCGAGTTAGGCCGTTTGTTTTCCCAAAGGATGAACTACTTGTAGGTGGTGGTTTCAAATATGTTTGATTTTCATTTGTACCTGGGGAAATGATCCTATTTGAGGATCAATTTTTTCAATGGGGTTGAACCACACCCGCCAACGAGTTTTCAAACATGATTGAAGTTGAACGGATGTCACATTGGAGGGTGAAATGAACATGAATTTCCTGCTTCAAATGCATGATGTTCAGCTGGAACATGCTACTTTTTGTTGAGGTGTATTCATACAAACCAAAAATTTACCTAGCTAAAACTTTCATCATAGATTGCCCAGAAATGATCTCATGATCTCCCGTTTGAACTTGTGTTCTCTTGATTTTGATTGATTTCGGACCATTAGATTCATCATTGAAATGAAACACACCTACAAGGTGGGCCCCTACCAGTTATAAAATGGAGTTATAACCCCTCTACATGGCCTTTAAAAAGTGGGTAACTAGGGTTATAATTTAACCCTACTGGTGACTTACTAAGGGCCGACCTTGTATTTTGTTTGATTTTTTGTTGTTCCAAACGAATCTGAGAGTCCCAAAAAAAGGAGGCACCTCGTAAAGTCAGTACTCCATTCCAACAGCCAATGTTTGTTTATGGGATATTTCAAACATCAATTCCTCCAATGATTCCTGCAAAATCCTCGGCATCTTTGTCCTTTATAGCTTTTTTTTGGCTTGCAGTAGATGTGAACGACTTGAAATTCACCTGTAAAAGGCAGAATTTGATTCTGCTTGGTGGTGTTTTCAACTATTTTTTTGGAATGTTCACCCCGAAAATTGGGGAAGATGAACCCATTTTGACAAACATATTTTTCAAAGGGGGTTGGTGAAAAACCACCAACTAACTAGCTAAAAGACCTTCAAACACATTTTTCATAGTGGACATCCTTCTTCCACATGATTCATGGGGTTTTTAGTGAACAACTTGAAAGTGTCCCAAAAAGGCGGAGTTTGTTTTCTCTCGGGTTTACACCCCTGAAAACTAACGAAAGTCCCCTAAAAAAGTGACCATTTCAGTAGGGTTCATACATCTGAACCAACCATCGATTTTCAGGGGAAATTCGTTCGTTTTCAGGGGAGTAAACCTTTGGGTTTTTTAAACCAACCTTTGGGGTTTTTCGTTGTTGTGGAACCGCGCCAGGCCGATCGTGTCTTATTGGAGCGATTGGTCGACTATGATGAAGAGAACTGTCAGGTGTGGGGATGGAGGGATGGATGGATGGGATAAATTTCACCAACCCGGCCGGTTGGTCAAACATCCCTTAAAAGGTAGGCCGAAAAGTAAGGGAATCCGACACTCAAAAATGGCGAAGAAAGAATTCAGGTTAAGGATTTATTTCATAGATTGCGTAGATAATGATGCTGTCAGGAGAAGGTTGTACTTGGAGGATCATCCCAGGACTTTGTAAGTGGCTAGTAGCGATGGCCATTTAGATAGGGATTACAAACTACTTACTAAATGGATGATGGAACCTTTGGAGGATGTGAACATCTCGGCAGCTTCATCAGGACTTGGAAGCTCCCTTGCCCTTTGCCGCCATTCCAAGTGTTTCTTGTCGCAACGTTGGTGTTTGTTTCAGATGTTTCGGAACCGGCGTGAGGGGGGAGGCGTGGAACACATGGAGCTTTGGTATATAAGTGGTTGTTTTAGATGGCAGGATGATGGGGGTAATGAGCTTCATCACAACTGATAAATCATCCTAGCCTTGAGGCCTTTATGAGCGTGAGATCTCGTGAGACAACATGAAATACGAAGAGACACCTTGGGCGATTTGAAACATGAAGGTACAGTTGATGATGGAAATCCTGCATTACCTGGGATGTATAAAACTTTAGCAATGGGATAAACTACCATATCAACTGGTGACCGCGGGATTTCTGAACCATCAACAGTAGGACATATATAGATGTACATAGGTTACATAGGCACAAAGCTGATTGCGAGACGGAGTCCTCATTACAGTTTGACCTTAGTTTTTTTTCACTCCTTGTGTCAAAACATACCTCTAATGTGATATGGAACCTCTAAACTGGGGGCCTCCTGAAAAGAGGAGAGGATGGAGATGCCTTCGCAAAAACGTTTGGGGGTCATCATAATCCTGCCAGCATCTTCCAGTAAAGGGTGCTGTTTGAACCCTAAGGGATGGTGTGCAAGCCACCCGCGGCATTTCTCCTGGTGAAGAATCAGCAACGGGTTTATCGCGTAGATAGTGGTGGTAGTAGTAGTAGTAGTAGTAGTAGTAGTAGTAGTACTAGTACTAGTACTAGTAGTAGTAGTAGTAGTAGTAGTAGTAGTAGTAGTAGTACTAATTAGTATCTCCTTTCTACCATTCCGACATGACATCTTAAACCTCCCTTTCATTTCTTCCATTGCTTAGGTCTGTCAGCTCCTTTACTTCCGCAACGAGGTGGTGGTGTTTTTGGGCTGATGGGAGGTGATGATGAGCCCCTACCAGTTGACATCCCCGTACCTCCCAAGAAGGTGTTTAGGGCTATGTTTTGGTGGTCCAAATACCGAACCTCAGGAGGTGTTTGGATGTATAGGGAGGGGTCATAACCCCAGTTACCCCTTTAGTTTCTGCCATTTATAGGAGTTATAACTCCATTTCTAAGTAGTATAGAGGTGGGGCTAGTATGACGACCTACTCTCCCTGGAACTAACAGCCAGTTCGCTCTGAAAATAGGCCGAAATTGATCCAAAAGAAAAGTATGTTTAAGTATACCGATCCTATGGATGGTATTCCAGTTGTAGTACCAATAAACCCCGACAAAAATGCATATAGATGGAAGAAATCCTGCACCACCCATATGATACTCTTTCAAATTATTTCAACTGGTGCAGGATTTCTTCCATCAAGAGTCTCATCTCAGTTACTCAATGAACAAATACACTGGTTGTTTAGGGTATCCGGAAGCCCAGCTTGTTGCATTTTTCCTCGTGCATTGCAATCGGTGAAAGATGACCAACTGTTTTTTCAGGAAACGAGGTGAACTGGGAATTGGAGTAATGTTGAAGTATCCATACTGTTCTAGGAAGTGGTTTCAAAGACTTGTTGTTCAAAGTTGAAATTTGTACCTGGAACCGTGGGGAAGATTTCTATGCTGATGATCATATTTTTCTTGAGTGGGTGGCTAAACCCAACTCGCTGGAATGCCCTTTGTTTTTTTTTGGGGAGCGCTGCAATTTTGGATTACTAGGATCGATCGTGTTTTTTGGCCAAAGTACAGTAGACAACTGTTTTTTTTTGTCGATCATTGCTTATATTTCCATAGGATCCATGTATCGTATATTTACCGTAGCTACATTTACCATAAAAAAGTCATCCAAATGTAGGTAAATATACCAGTCCCGTGGATCCCTTTGGGATTGGTGTGTTCTTTTTGCATGTTTCTTTCTCTTAGAGGGAATGATACGGTAGAATCTTCCATAGATATCAAGGTGGCACTTCCACCAATTTTTTCTGCATGTATAGACATGTAAATTTACACGAAGGTGAACGACGATGGATTCTCCCCAAAATACATCAGAATTAATTGCAAAACCCTAAGAATCCACACCCCTCCCTAGAGTAGGATTGATGGTCTCAATTCCATCCCCACAATAGGATTATAAGGGAAATCCCTTTCTTAGGGCATATCTGGATCCTTAGGGAAAAGCAACATGACATGGTTGTTTCTATTTCACTCCCCCGAAGATTTCGCACATGGAACCTGGAGATTTTTTACACCCCTAAAGAAAAGGAAATTCATCTTTCAACCAAGGCCCATCATGGCTTCAGGTTCCCTAAGGATCATTGGACCCTCAAAACTGGCTTTTTTGGAGGACCCTACCCCTGCTATACAGGTTCAAACCCTTCCATTGGAGGGTCCAAGATCTGTAGGGTTCCAGCCGTTAATTTTCAGGGCTGTATCAGTTGATGCTTACGATCCCCTCAATTCAAGGGATGATGAACATGGCAGTCATAGCAGCAAGATTTCACGATTTTGTGCCTCGTGTTGTGTGGGGAATTCTTGGGGAAACTTCGAAAGGCTCACACAAGGTGGGCCCCTACCAGTTATAAGTAGGGTTATAACTCCACTTATAGGGGTTACAACCCCAGTTACCCATTTTATGAGGCCCTTTCCCCATGTCCCTCCATTTATAAACGATGGTTTTTCCGAGGAAAAGACCTTGGCAGGATGTGGAATTCCAATCAAACAGCGGGCTTCGGCCAGGTATCGGTGACACCCTTGACACGACTCTTCTTCAATCTCTCCCTGCATCCTTTGACGCGGAACTTTACCTTGGGTCAATTTCTGGTGCCTTTGGTGGGTGAAAGGTTGATTGGTCAGGGTAGATTTTATTTAATGTGTTTGAAAAACCACATTTTATGATCATGTTATGTATATATATATATATTGATCCATTTAAAAGGGCAGGAAGTTGTGTGGGAGTTGAAGTACGCACGTTTTTTAGAAATAAAAAACATAAGTGTATGTTGTATTCATTTGAATCCATGTATAGATAGAGGGAAGATTAGGAAGATTTAGGAAGATTCTACTGTCCACTGTTTTCCAAAGAGTAAAGGTTGAGAATTGACTTTACATCAAGTGGTGATCAGCAGCAGGAAACCATGGCAAACCATTGGAACATGTGGCTTTATTTTAAGTTGGGGTCCGGCGCATTTGTGTATATGTATACGTATATATGTGTAATATGTGATGAATAAACATTCATATAATACAGCAATACACATATCTACAAACCGCACCTTTCAAAGCTGTTTTTTTTTCTTTTTGGAGCGGATGATTGTGGGTTGACTTAGACAAACATTTTGCTTCTAAACATATGTGAAATCCCCAAAAAGATGAATTGAAAAAAGGAGATTGGCCTGATTTTTGTTGTGGTTTTTCTATGTCACATGTTTTTCTCAAAAGATCTCCATGTACGTGTCGTTGTCCAACCCAGTTTGCGAGCGACTTTCCCCTGCAACAGGTGCTGCTTTGCAAGGAACCAAGCCAGGCGCAAATTGACGGGCTTATTCAACGGTTTTGTGTGGTGATTTTCCCTGGTGTTTACAAGGATCATTAAACTACCCATTTGGGGGGAATGAAACACTACAAAAATATGGTATATTTGAAGGATTTCCCCTTTAATAGTGCATTGTTGGGGTTGGTAACGGTTGGTAATATAATGACCCCTGGTTTATATAGTCAGTCTCAACAGTGTATAAAGATGTCATTTTAAAGGTGGGATGCCCATCCCCCAAGACAAGTAGGATATCTAGGCAACTCAACTGCCCTGGTTAAACACTGAAATACCACTATACAGACATACCCATTGGTATCGAAAATAATCCATTCATTTATCAAGAGAATTATTCAAAACAAAAATCAAACACTACCCAAGTGGATCCATCATGGATCCCAGGATTGGAGGAGGTTTTTTGTTTTCTTTAAAGGATTTCGATGTTTTTGAAGATACCATGAGGCAACTCTTTTGCCCCTCAGCCGAGGTCACTCCAACAGGGTGGTGGTTTAGGATTGTAAGCGGAAAAAAACATTAAGGTTAAGGATTTATAATAAATTGCCCAGGTTTATCAAGCCAACTAACTATAGTTACTATGGTAGATCCCAAGTGAAACACCAGTGGGTCTGGTGTAAATCCTTGTAAAGTCCATGAAATGGTATGACTGCGACCATTCCTCCAAAGCTTTCTGGGAATTCGGCTATACAGATTTGGACAATGACATAAAAACACCCTGGTTGTTTGGGATTGATATGGGATGAAAAGCGACCGAGTTGCGAGGATTCCATCATTAAACGACCAGGATTCAATGGAAAGTAGAAACCCTAAGAATCTTGACCCCTCAAAAATTGCTAAATTCAGGACCCCAAACCCCCCACCTCCCCTTGCGAAAAACAGGGATTCCAACCCATTAAGATTGAAGCATCCAACTGGGGATTCTTAGGGAAGGTGATTTGAACGAAAAAAAACCATCGATCCCTTCGTGGTTGCCAGGGCTCGGGTACTTTCCAGTTGCCACCTGCGCACTTGTACGAAGGTGGAGTCGGAGTCGAGTTGGAGTCGTCGTCATCGATGGGAAGGGGGAGGAAGGATCACCTCCTTCACGGTAAACCCCCAAAATAAGGACTTATTAAGAGCTTATATATGGAAACATTATGAAAACCATTGGTTTCCCTTTATAAGGCCTTATTAAACCCTTGTGTTTCTGACGGGGGGTACGTTTCAGGGGGGGGGTTGGTTGCTTCGCCATAATAGAATCAGAATCACGATGTTGTTTTCGCCTTATAATCAATGCGCAGGTCCACTCTCAGTAACTGGTGTAGTTACTGACATTTACCCTCTAAACTCTGAACTCTGAACTACCCAAGTGTAGGTAATTAGACCATATTAGACCATTTGAGTGTTTGGGATGGCATGATATCGTATGATGTTTGTAAAAGTTTGCAAATATGTTTTGTTGTAAATTGTTGCAATTTATATGGAGGTTTGGAGATTAAATGTTGATGTATACATATATATATATATACAACTGCTGTAATGGTTTCACCCGTATGTTTCACAGTAGCAACCAACACCCAAGTCTTTTTCCTCAAAGGTCTATGGCTCTAACGCCTCCCACGTAGATACGGCTATGCGGTATCTAATATGGCGATAGCCAAAACCCTCGAACCACAAATGACTATGAAGGGAAGCAGGAACTGTGTCACTGAATGAACAAGTGTTATCACTTGTATNCGTCCACTAACCCGTAGCATCCCCGACGCACTCTTGTAATAGCTCCGGTTTCGAGCCCCATTGCCTCACAAATTTCGTCACAAGGTATGCAATAGAGTTCTTTGGGATATTCTCTTCCCTGCAAGAAAGCGCCAGTAACATCGCCTTTCCACACCTGCCACTTGTAGCGACCTGAAGCTGCCAAAAGTAGCTGACGTGACTGTCGTGTCATCACTGGGGAAGTAGTTTCCCTTTCCTCATACTCCGGGTCCTGGTACCCCAACAATATAGCACGTGCTTTGGGCTTGGTGGTACCGTCATCCTTTAACTTCCAGGTCAGAAGCCATCTCATCTTAATGGCTCGTTCGGCTGGAGGTCGTAGATGAGGTGGTAAGGCCTCAAATGCCCTTGCTGCTACATAGTTCTTCACTTCGACCATCTTTGCATCCTTGAATCGCTGTTGATCTTCTGGTGATAGTCGTCTTTCATTGACTTCCACTGCTCGTCGTTTCAATGCTCCTATGAAGTAGGCTTCGATGTCCGTTTCGAATTGCTTCCATCCTCGATGGGACTCTGGCATCGACACTTCTACCTCAATGGCATTGTCTTCTTCGGCCCAGAACACCTCTCCGTCGGCTTCTCTTCGACTATGTTCCATGGTGTAGTCATACCATGGAGTCTTTGTCACCAGAGCATCGTCGCTATCTGGTTCCCCTGTTCGCCGTCGTGATGTAGGTCGTTCTGATTCTCGTGGTTGTCCACGTAGTTGTTGCACTTCTTGTTCCGTCCGTTTCCCATGGATGCGACGACCCACTTCGTCTGTCTCCATCGGAGCTGTTGGTATCTCCTCTGGTGTGGTTGGTGGTCCCCCATCCTGGCTTAGATCTTCGAACTCATTGCCACCCAGTCCTTCGGTCAACCGTTGAAAAGTCCATGGTGCTTTTTGTGATTCGTCATGGCTCAGATGTTCCAACAGCTGCTCCCGCTGAGTGGCATGTCGTAGTTGTTCCACACAACACTTGATGAGTCTTCGTCCTCGAATGATCCAAACTGCACTTCCTGGAAACAAATTGCCTTCCGGATCTCGTTTCGTTTCTGTCACGAGAATCCTTCCTGGCCCCAGGTAACATCCTTGTTTCTGTTGTTGGCTGTTCCCTCTCTGTCCAGATAGTTGTTTTCGCCAGTAGTAAACCAAATCTCCTGGATGGTAACTGTGTTGTTTGTTTCCCCTTGAATTGAGTGCTCGTACCATTCGCTGTTGTGCTACCCATTCCACGTGTGCCTTTTCTGCTGTACGCATTCGCTCTATGTTTTCTTCGAATTCAGGACCCTGGTTAGGTATCAGTTCTTCGATTGATTGTCCAGTGAGTGTCTGTATACAACGTCCCATAGAGTCCGGTGATCGTCCTAAGGCATGTTGGATGGGGGTGAATCCACGAATAACTTCTCTTGTATTGAAGGTGCGTAAAGCTATACTTAGAGCTCGTTCGGCTGGCAAGTCTGGCTCTTCATTGACCAGTTTGTTCATCAGCTCTTTGGTACCCTGTATGGCTTGTTCGCATACCCCCAACTTCCAATGTGCTTCCCCTGGGATAAAGTCTAAATATATACCATGAATATCGCAGTATCGTTCTACTTCATTGCTACGGAAAGCTCCGGCAGGATCGAGCCTAAGGGCCTGTGGTATCCCAAAATATTGACACCAACCCTCATCCATGTAGCTCAGGAACATACTAGCATTCATGGTTTTATGTTTACCCCTACACAAGATTTTTCCAGTACGAAAACGGGAAGATTCATCAATGATCAGAACAAATTCCAAATATTCACCAGTCACCGGATGAATCCATTTTCCTCCATCAGCACTAACAGTGGACCATTTTGGGGGTAAAGGTTCCAACGTCGCAACATGTTTGTGTTGAACCCGACCTTTCTCTTGACAAATGGGGCACACAAATTGTTTGGCCAGATTCAAAACCCTTTCACTAGCACCCCTTTTTCGGAGAGCTTCAATCATGTACCTAACATGTCCATGACCCGTGGCGGCATGCAAACGGTACAACTGTTGTTTCACATGTTCATCACTCATGTTTCCCTTTTTGGGGTGGTCACCAGCCCTACTTTCCGTTTCCCCATGAACCAGAGCAGTTTCGCGTTTTCCCAGAAAGGTTTCTTCCAAACATGAACCACATTGTTGTTTCGAACCGTGGTAATGCAGTTCCTCACACACACAACTCGCTCCGGCCCCAAAACTGGAACAAAAATGGGTTTTTCCTTTCATTTCTTCAACAAGGGAACCATGATTGAACTCTTGAAACATTCCCAAAACAACCCTTTTCACCATTTCGGGGGTATAATAAGCCGTTTGACCCGTAAGAGCACCTTCACACTTGGCATGTTCAACCGTTTTGGGGCACCTACAGGGCAAATCCAACAACTCAGCAATTCTTTTGTGGGTAGTCATCACTTTCCACCCTTTGTGAAGAAGTTTTTCATTTTTGGGGTCCCTAAGATTGACTTGACAACCATTGGTGACGGAGATCCAAAACTTGTACTTCTCCTGAAGTTTCTGAACAAGGGGTAACCTCCAAGCATGACTCTTTTGAGACCATTCCCAACTAACGTGAATACCCTTTTGGATAGCGTAATGAACAACACAGCTGGCGCCGACATACTGTCGGAGAGCTTCCTGTCTCTTTTTGGTCAACTCCAAGCGTTGTTCTTCTGTGCGTTGATTCAGATTTTGCATTGGGGAATACGGTCCACACTCCGTACTTATCCAAATGTTAAGAGGTTGCTTTTGATCAATAGTTTGAAGAATCAGTTTGACACCCTCCGAACTCCCAAGATCACAGTTGTTCCAATGAGAACAACGAATTGCAGCATCGGGATATCCAGCTTTCTCTTGAATGGCACTACTTAGCCTACTGTTGGGGCAACAAGCAACTTCAAGAAGAATGGTTCGTTTTTCTTGAATGAGGGACTGGAAAATTTCCGGGGCTAAGCTCCAAGACTGTTGTTCTAAGTGCCGAGCAGCTGATTCACAGAGGGTTCTTCGACTCTCATGTGAGGGATCTGATGCTATGTAGCCTAGTGACTCTAAGCTCCGGGCTGACTCAGAACACTGTAGCTGCCATCGCTGCTGGTCTTGTCCTTCTGGGATTTGCGGACCCTGGGACCTTCCTTGCTCTCCCGAAGATCTGCCACTTCCTCCTTGAGATCCTTCACTACTTCCACGAGGCTCGCCAACATGGCAGCCGTAGAGCTCGTCACACTGTCGCTGGCTGCACTGCTGCGGCCTGTCTTGCTGGCCTTGGTGGCTAGCAGGTACTGGAGATCTGGTTCTGGATCCTCCGGGGTCATGTTCACTTCCTCGACCTTGCAGATCGGACGGTTCTCGGTCTCCAACCATCGAGCTAGACGTGCCAATTGTGGGCAGCATCCTCCTTCCTTGTGAGTTTGCATCACCCAATGGCAGTACTGCTTGTCCTCCTTGATCTCGGCATAGGAGAGGCTCGCCCCTTTGCCAAACCCCACTGGGTCGCTGGCATCGGGCGTTGTGGTCTCGTAAATGCGGTTCAAGGCCAGCTTCTGCATTTGAGGAATCGTGTGATTGGAGGTGACATGGATCTTCATGGTCTGGCTGCAGAAATCCACCAAGTCGGACTTCTTGCGGCTGGCTTGGTTGAGTGCCACCACCATCTTGCGAAGTTCGGTCTTCTGCTGACGGCCATAGGCGATTCCTTTCTCCTCGTAGAGCTGGCACAGTCGATTGCTCAACTCCACCTTGCTCCATCGGCTGGGGGGTGTTTCTCCCAACTTGGTGATCTCGGCTGTCAACTCGGCCTTGGTCATCTTCTGGAGGCTCATGCTGACTCGAGAGGTCACAAGTCACTGAGCGAATGGGCTGATGAGTGTTGCTTGGGAGCTCGCTGCTGCAAGGAGTGTCTCTGTGATGCTCATTGCTGCCGCTGCTTCCTCTGGGTTTGTTACAACTAGTATTGTTACGATCAACATCAAAAGAAGAAGAAGAAATCAGATCACGAGACTGAAAAACATCACCACCAACAAAAACATTCTCACTTTGGGAAATCACGTCATTTGTTTGAAAGTGTACCTTTGGTACCTGATGCCTATCGACCTCCCTTTCTCCCTCAGGCAAAGGATCGGGGAGGAGCTGTCCCTAGCAAAATTCCCGAAGACTGGGGACCTGACGTTTGCAGGTCACAGCATTCTTGAAAAGGTCTTCGGTCAAAGGTAGCAGTTGGTGACCTGCTGCGGATCGTTCTAAAGGGATGACTTTTGTGTCATCCAGGCCTCTCAGTACCATCAAATCAGCTTCGAAGTCGATCACAGCTTTCAAGCTCCGCAGGGTGCTCACGGAGATCAGAATAGGGCCCTGGCCCTTGTCCAAAGCATGAATCTGCAAGTAGCCTGGCTTCTTGTCAGCTGAAACTTGCAACATCGCAGTTGACACACATGTGTCCTGGGAGCTGTTTCCAAAACCAAAAGTGGGAGTGTTGGTCACATCCACTTGGCGGATCTTCTCGCTGCCATACTTCTGGTGATTGATCTCCATGACATTCTGGAGTGCTACCACTGACCCAAGTGTCTTGGTAGCCCCACCATCAATCACTCCATAGCCTTTGGAAACGGCCTCCTGTGTTGTCATACTGCAAGACTCGAGCACTGAGAGCGCTGCATCTTCGGTGAAGCACACAAATGGGGCCTCCTCTGCCACATGAGTTTCGCCTCGAAGCTCTTTTGGTACATTGCGGTCTGGACATTCACTTGTCTTGTGGCCTTTTCCACAACGAAGGCAGGAGTGTCCTGCACCTTGTTGGCCCATCACTGGAGGGCCTCGCGATGAAGGGCCTCCCTTGCCGGAAGGTGTGAAAGGCTTCTGGAAGTTGTTCTTATAGTATTGACGATTCAAACGTACTTGGTGTTGCCGAGCACGTGCTTCTCGAAGAGTACGACGTCCTTGCTGAATCAGGGCAAAAGCTTCCCGAGCTTCTTGCTCGGCTTCACCATAGAGGATCTGACCTTCCTCGGTGTAGTCTTCTGCATTCCAAGCTGTTTCTTCCTGACCTAATTCTTCATCTTCATCAACGCCATAAACTTCATCATTCCAGAAGTTGCTATACTTGGCATGCTGATCACGACCCTTCAGATCGTGATCGGGCCACTGTTGCCTGAGTTCCTTTGCCACACGCTCCACACTGAAGTCATCTTGGATGGCTGTTTGTATCAGGTTCTTCTCCGCTGGTTCCAAACCAGCGTCAGCCAACAAATACCATCCTTGGAGAAACTCTGGGAGGAGTTCCTCTGTGAGAAGCTTCCACGGTTCATCTTCATCAGGATCATAGGAGCTGCTCATGCCATGACTGGTGTGGCGCTCTGATCGAGCGGTGTGGTGCTCACTCTGAGCTTCTTGATCTTGTTCTTGTGCATCTCCTCCTTCTTCCGCATCATGGTACTCATCTCGGCCTTGTGAGCCTTCCTCAGGCCATGAGTACCATTGGTTGCCTGACCAACTGGTGTGCCACCAGTTCCAACTGCTGCGGTTCTGCCACTGGGGTGGTTGTACCCGGTGCTTCCGATCATAGTGTTTTTGAACTCTGGAGAGTGCTTGTCGAGCACGATGGTAAACCTCCTGCTTCCTGGTGATGTATGAGTTCATAGTTTCGAATCGCTTCCTTTTGCTATGCCTGAAATACTTGTTCAAGAACTCAGACATCTCTGCAATAGTCGGCCTCCCAAGGCAACTACGCAGGTGCTGCATCAGGTGCTCCACACCACCGTCATAGGATAACCAGTTGGGTTTCTTACCCATCACGTGCTTCCTGGCCACTCCAGTAAGTTCTCCCACTATCTTCGGACCACATAAATACCTCTTGTGGTATGGGATGCTCTGCTCCCATTGCAGGGCCTGTTCTTCAAAGTCTTGAAAGGTGGTGCTATCACCATCCCACTGAGGTATGCCATCCCGGGACCTGGGAACTCCACCGGGTGTTGCCATCCTCCGCTGTTGATTTTTTTCCAGTGGGCCTTGCGCACTGGAAATTCCCCTGGATCTGCCTTCTCAAAGTGAAGGCTCCGCTACCATACAACTGCTGTAATGGTTTCACCCGTATGTTTCACAGTAGCAACCAACACCCAAGTCTTTTTCCTCAAAGGTCTATGGCTCTAACGCCTCCCACGTAGATACGGCTATGCGGTATCTAATATGGCGATAGCCAAAACCCTCGAACCACAAATGACTATGAAGGGAAGCAGGAACTGTGTCACTGAATGAACAAGTGTTATCACTTGTATATATATATATATATATATGTATAGACCCTGGGATTCCAAAAAAAACATTAAAACAATGGGTGTTAATTTACAGTAACCACCATTGATTACCTAAGGGTTTTAATTATCGAAATTGGGTCAACCATTATTTTAATGGTGGTGGAAGCCCAGGGTNTATGGCTCTAACGCCTCCCACGTAGATACGGCTATGCGGTATCTAATATGGCGATAGCCAAAACCCTCGAACCACAAATGACTATGAAGGGAAGCAGGAACTGTGTCACTGAATGAACAAGTGTTATCACTTGTATATATATATTTATATATTTTATATATTCACCTTTGAGTTATTGCTTAGGTCAAGACACTTTGGTAGCAAGTAGCAAGACATGAAAGTCGTTTTGATTGTAGCTTTAATCGGTCAGAAAGTGGCCCCCCAAGCCCTTTCTGAATGTCGGGAAATCTCCCCCTGGCACATCGAACGTGCAGACATTTGATCTGACTGAAAGATATTGGACCTATAGCACTGATTGTTTTGAAAAGAGCGTGGCTGGACGTCCCTACGTTCAAACCATTTTACCAAGAAATCCGGCTAACCAGTTGATACAGAGAATATCCATTTTTCATAGGGTTTTATAGATAACAGGTGGTGCAGGATTTCTTCTATCACCATATAAGTAGCCCATTGACATCAATGGTGACGATGGTGTCGAGAAAGACGCTACCAAGCCAAGATGAAACAATGAAATCTAAAGAACTTCAAGCAACATAATCTCACAATGTCGTATAACCCATATGCTCCAATCCCTTCTGCAAGTGGTCTTGGAGTGGGTTTTGGGTGCCTAAACACCTTCTCATACGGTATTTGGATCACTATAGGGTAAAATAATCTCACCATTTTGATCTTTGATATCCTCCCCCCCCACCCCAGGAATTGAAATTGGAAATTTGGGGATACTTCCACCAAAAAATCCATTAAGAAACTAACATCATGGGAATCTAAGGTTACCCCCCCCCATTTTGTACAACCTTATGGATATATACATTTATTATACATATCCCCAATAAATTGCATTTTGAAGATGATTTTCCTTTTCCCCAGGTGGGATATGTTAATTCCCTGGAGGGTACTTCCACCAAAATCCCTTGAGAAACTAAAACCTCATCGTTTTTCCGCAATCCCAGGCGGTCCGGACGGACAACTTCCCATTTCCACTGCGACGGAAGTGAAGGTGAGGAAAAAAAAACATGGGTTGGATGGATCCATGGATATGTGGGGGATATTGGGGTGACCATGTGTAAAGATGTATATATATATATATTTAAATTTGCACTATATATTTAATGTATATATATAGGTCCGGTATAAATAATTTGAAAATTACCGCTGGACATTGACAGAAGAACAAAATAAAGACAAGAGGACAAGGAACAAGAAGCAAACCAGAAAGAAGAACGGAGTCCTGTCTGTGCAAAAAACAGAGCGGTGGCTTCAAAAACCTGACGTCGCCACCCATCGAACATTCCTTACAGGCAGTTGGATCGCAACGTGTTTGGAAAGCTCAGTGTAAGTGATGGGCTATGGTGAGATTGTTTTTTTTTGGGATTTTCCCTGTTGCAAAATGGGTTGGTTAAACTTACTCCCTGGAAGTTTAGCAGTTCGCCCCTGAAAATGTATCATCCCAAAAGGAAAGTAGGCCTTCCAACTATCAATTTTCAGGGGCGAGCTGTTAAATTCTGGTGTGTGTGTGTGTGTGTGCGTGTGTTTGGTTTGAGTAGGAAACCACAAGGATTGTAGGGATGATGATGATGAGGAGACTGAATTACGATGTTTGGGTTGAGACCACATTTGGTACTTTTCAAGACTGCAGACCCATAAACTTCATAAACCATTTGAGGTTGGCTAAGTATCCCACTATTTGCAGGGGTTTTATGATGTATCAGATGATCAGCTGGTCTCTTTAATGGAAAACCCCCAGACAAAACACAGCTAATCGGACTGCACTGGATTTGTTGACATGGTGACGTTCCCGCCGATTTTTGTTAGCCAAGGCAGGTGTTTTTTTTTAAACCATTTTTCCATATTTTTCCCCAAGAAGTAACAATAAGGAAAAGACAAACATAACAAACCATTCTGTTTGATGAAATGTGATCAGATTTTTGGAAAATTTCCGAAAGAACAGTTTCTCAACTGGATAATGTAATGGATGTTTGATTAGTTCTTGGGAAGGTACCCTCCCTGAAACTAACATAGCACCCAAAAATGATGGTTTCCAATAGGAATCTCCTTTTCCAGGGGTGTATTTTCAGGTGCCGTGTTAGTTTCAGGGAGGGTATCTGATTTGTTTTGAACAAAAATGGCGCCAATTTGGAGTATCTAAGTATCTACCTTTAAAACCATCCCATGATGTAGATCCTTTTGAAGTTGTTGGATTTTGTGTCGAACCCGCATCAATCGAAAAACCCCTGGAAAGCTCAAAAAAGCGTTCCCGGAAGCTAAACTCCTTTTTGACTTTGAACTGAAGCTACTGTAACACAATTTTTTGTTTTTTTTTAGGGATTCTTATTGCTTTTGTGTTGATCAAATGTAATGTGGTGGTTTCAACCATTTTTTATTTTCATCCCGAAAATTGGGGAAGATGAACCCATTTTGACGAGCATATTTTTCAGATGGGTTGAAACGACCAACCAGTAGTATGTTTTTGAGCATTTTCTACAGATGAAGCATCACCCCCCAACAAAAATGAAGAGCCAACCATGGCCTGCTGCAAGCCTGCTGCTGAATTTTCTAAAGGAGCCCAGGTAGAACTGGCTGTCACCAGACTGCCGAAAATCCTCCCCTTTTCCCCCCCACCAAAAAAAACAAACTGCAAAAGGCAGCACGTAAACAAATACACGCCGGAAGATTAACATGGAACATAGTCATGGGGGTTTGGAAGATCATTTTCCTTTCCAAATGGGTGGTTTGTAGGTTCCATGTGAATGTTCCAGGGTGTAAACAAACAGACGCTGGACATGGTAATGGGCTCCATTTAGCCCTTGGCGGTGGAATCTTTCCAAGCTTCCTCCAGGCAGTTGGTGTGTAAGAAAACCCACGCCGGTGAGGTCTTGCAGATCATGGCCTATTTGTTGCGCCGCATCCCACAGTCGAAGTACTCAGAGTGATTTGATCGTTTTTTTGTTTGATCGTTTTTGCTGATTGTTTTCTATTCCCTAAGAATCCAGACCCCTCCCGATATGAGTAGGATTGATGGTCAAAACCTCCCATCCAAAACAAATAGGATTACAACTGGACCCTTAGGGATTGTTAGGCGTGGCCCACCATCTTTTGTTCCCAGAAAAGTTTGGACACGATATTTTTCCTAGATGTAGTAGCAGGTGCTAAAGAAGCAATGTAGCTATATTAGGTTGAGATAAGAAATGCTTGTTGTTTATGTGGAAGATGACATAGTGTCAAGTAACAATGTATGGTATTTGATGTTGTGTTAACCTAAAGTCTGCCCACCCAAACCACCGAGCATAGTCACTTCCAGACTACCTCTTGAGGCATNAGATGTATTTGACAATCTGTTTTGGATATGTGGATAATGTGCAGCAATAAGTGTTTGTGTACCCGCACAGCTTGTTAAGGCATGTTGCTGTGCGGAAGATGGTTTTGAGGGGATACACGCTTACTAAAACAAATATAGCCCCTGAAGATAGGCCTTCCAAAAAGGAAAGTGGTGTTCAAAGTTCAAACCATCAATTTTCAGTTGCTACGTCAATTTCGGGGGGATGTATACATGTTCATGTACGCAAGTGACTGATAAGTCACTGAAAAAAATATCAAGTTGAAGTTCTCTCATGGGACTCCTAACCAACCCCCCAAAGCTACTACCCCAGGATATCATGATATCATGAGGCCTTCTTAAAGCCTTGTTCCTGGTGGGGTTCGCTTAGTTCGGTCACTCTGTCACTTACAAAGTTTAGGGTCCAAGTAGATGGAAGCACAGCTTTTGAAAGTTTGTTTATCATGGACGAAAAACAAACAGAAATGGCAAGGTTATAAGGTGGTTTATTGAATTTGGACAGGGGTTTAGTGTTGATCTAAAGAAATCCTGGTGCTTCTGTATGATATTACCTTTGAACCTTAATGAACCATGGCGTATATTGTTTGTATCAATTGAGGCAGGATTTCTGAAACATCAACACTATGACACACACACAGTGATTTGGAAGATTATGTTCCCGTTCTATACTTGGTATATGTTTATCCTTCCCTAAATATAATCCGTGCCAAGTCACTTTTAAGTTGTAACCTTTCCAAGGTTCCACATTTGTACCCCGAGCACGCGAAAGATTAATAATTAGTGCCCACTCTTTTGGGTCGACTTGTTTCAAAAGAATTTGTCGGTGAGGTGTGGTGAGTTCTTTGCCAAACCTTTGCAGAAAGAGACCTGGTTGGAGGCTATGAACCGTAAAAACCCACTGGTTGTGGAGGTTCTTTTTTAAGGGACAAGCAAAATTCATGGAAAGGTCTCATGAAACGTGGAAGACCTGGGTTTTTGTAAGTGAAGTGGGATCTGAACTGAGGAGTCTTACTGTTGACGTTTGAAATCCTGCGAACTACCCAAAACTATAAAAACCCTGGTAAATTATTGGCAAAGATATTGCCCACAGTTGGTTTGTTTGCAGGATTTCTTCCATCGACAATATATGATGGGTGATTCAAAAATCCCTTTTTCACCAAGGGTCTGATTTCACCCGTCTTATATGACATACAAAAAACAACCTTTGTGTATTCTTGCACACCTGACCAACAACAACAACAACAACAACAACAACGACAACAACAACAACAACAACAGTTTAACGTCTCCCTCTTTTTTAATAAGGTTTGTTTTCGAACATCAGCTCAGCTAAAGTGGTTTTATTACTTTAATGGTTCGTGCAGTTTCGGCCTTTTTTTTCGTCAATGATGTTTTCAGGTGACTTTCATCGCATGTCCACCGCTGGCCCAACCCCCCCCCCCCCCCCCCACGGGAGATGCACCTTTAGTGAGTGGCGGTCATGTCTCCGATCTGGTTGGGCATTGCTCAGTGTCTTTGGCAACAAGATGGGCGCGTATGAAGTGGTAGGGATGCGGGGCAAGTGGGTAGACCTAAGGTTTTTGTTCAATTGAAATGTTGGGATAATCAAAGTTTCACAAATACCCGCTGGTGGCGATCCTGGTCCTACCATCTGGTAGCACTGGTTAAAGGGAACAGGTTGCCGTTGCCTCATCACTTTCTTTCGTCTCGTTTTCAATCCGTTCATCTTTGTGCATCGAACTGATATTTCCTTACTAGATCATGATACGGCCTTGATAGCCTGGGTTTACTTAGCTACTATACACCCCCAAAAAATTAGGTTTCCCCCTTCTCGACATCAATGGATTGATTGGTTTTTCTGCGGATCGATTGGCTGGAACTTTTGTGCCACACAGGTGAACGTGTTGCTGCAGTTGCTGACCACCACGTTAGGGGTACTCAGATGATCGATCAGTCGATTCAGTGCAGACTGCCAAGGGGGAAATTTGGAAATAATGACTTGTTGGAAACAATGAAGAATTTGTCCAAATATTTCTTTGAAACATCAGTTTCTAGGATGCTTGCAGGGTTCTAAGTAATGGTTACCTGGTAAGGAGGTGTTTTGATGTATTTTGGCACTCACAAAAAAAGGCTGTAGAAAAGACACCTTTCTCAGGAACCAGGGATGTTTTTTCCCCATTTTCGCTCCCAAAATCGGTGGAAACATCGCCATCTCCGATTTTGCCGTTGCACCTGTTTCGATGATTTTGCTTCAGACTCACCATGAAGGCAGTGCCATGACTAATTGGGGGTTTCATTGCATTTGGTGTCTGATTGGTTAGGAAACCAACAGCAGGGTGGCTGAAGACATGGTGGGTTTGCCATACACTGCTGTGTGATCCTGTGTGTGTGTGTGTGTGTGCATTTTCTTACTTTACATAATTTTAACTATTGATGCTTGGAAGATTGAACTGTCCAGAGTTTGTTATTATAGTATCGTGATTCTTCTAAGGCATTGATGTTGGTGATTGTGTTTATCATAGTTATCAGTTTAGTTGGGAGAGAAGGTGCTATTGGTTGTAGGCAGTAGTCTATTGTTTTAGGATGATCTGATATTCACATTTGATCAAATAGAACTCTGGCATAGAGTAATTGACACAACAATTGCTTAAAAAATGCACCAACATCTTTCCACTGTTGGGTCCGGATTTCCAACAGATGTTAATTTCACAATATATCACGTAAAGACGTTCACTATGCATGCATGAACCAGTGGGAAGCTGGGAGTACCTATACTCTTTCATTGCCAATGAGGCGCTACAAACTGCCCCAAGCTTCCAAAAGGTCTGTTAATATAACCACATTGTAGACAGCCATGAGGACAACCAGAACATCAGAAGAATCTTCATCCTAGACCCGGCATTGCTTTGAACATCCGGCAAAGGTAGTCTGAAAAGATGAAACCTTTGTAAGCCCAATCAACCGCACCAAGAGTCCTGAATCCATATTAGAGCAATGAAAAAAAACTGGTTACTTTCTGTACCCAGGGGATTATACTACCCATTTACTGTATATCAGGATTATAATAAACTATTATAAGGATCCAGGATCCCTATTAACCAACCAGTATAAAGGAAAGTAATACTGTTTTTTTCGTGGCTCATATATCATTTGCGTATCATATCACCTGCAAACACATGAACCAACCCATGAATATGCTCCCCTGACACACCCCTGAAAATTGACCACTGGAACCACAAAATGGAGGATTTTCAATATGACATGTCCTTTTCAAACAGCTACACTCCGGTAAACTAACATAGCCGGCTGGAACATGGACCCTTTGAAATCCTTTGAAGATGTATTTCCTATAATTGAACATGGGGCTATTCCAGCCATCTCTATGTTTGGAACTACCAGAGGGTAATTTTTCAGGTTTGTTAATTTTCCAAGGCGTATTAATATCAGATCCACTGGGTCGCCTTGAGGTTGTTCTTGGCATCATCTCGTCATGCAGCACCTTGGATTGTTGTTGGTAAATCCCAGATGCTCACTGTATGATTTACCCCATACCATCCATGGGACTAGCACATTTACTTACAGAAAAATCAACCAAATGTAGATAACTATACCATACATAAATCATCCCATCCATTTACAGATAGTTTTGGGGTTGAATGAAGGTAAATACAGCATACATTGAGCATGTGGGGGTTGCTTGGGTTGGGTTTTTAACTAGTATTTTATACACAACCCCCACAAGGTATTAACAGCGACTTCGCCGAAGAGTTACCCAAATTCAAGGTCTAGAAAGGCTTGTCTTCGAGGCATCCCATCATATATTCAGTGGGGTGAGATGTTAAACGTCAGGGGTGTACTCCCCCGAAAACTAACATGGAATCTGAAAATGCACCCTTGGAAAAGGAGAAACATCTACAAAACACAAATGTTTGGGTTCTATGTTAGTTTTCGGAGATGTTAAACTTCAGGGGTGTAATGGTCTGGAAAGAAAAGATCTACACCCTTGAAAACTAACATGGAACCCTGAAAAGCAATGGTTATTCAATGTTATTCAAATGATTGGTTCGGATGTATTTCCTACTGAATTTGGGTCCCCTTTTAGTGGGCGATTTGTTGGTTTTCGGGGATGTACAACGTGATTGCAGGAAACGCGGTGACCGTCAAGAAAAAGCAGGATTTTTGTGAAGGGATGGAATTCATGGACTACTTGAACAAGCTGAACCAGACTAGCTAAGCACCACAGCATCACAGCATTCAGATGAAATCATGAAGCAAACGCCATAGACTTGGATAGAGTCAACATTTGTCATGAAAAGTAGATTAGCCAATACAGACGCATTATATATATACATATCTACGTATATATATATATATATACAGTATACATATGTTGAACTACATAATTTCCTTGATGGCTGCAGGTTACAGCAAAAAATTGATGTGCATCCAACGCCTATCACTGTACAAGAAAACACAGGACAACTTTTACTGATATTCATTCCAAGATATGAGAGTTCTCCAAAAGGTCCCTTGTGTGTTGCGATGACCTGGGTGGTTTGCGTATGCATGATCTTTGGCAGTTTTAGGGAAGAATACTTTTGGACAAACACCGTATACATGATACATTACATCATGGTGCCAATTCTTATGGTATAACCATGTATAACCACTATGCTAATCGTTGCTAGAACTGACAACCACAACTTTTAGGGTGTAACAAAATTGTTTGCATACCACGTACGGAAAATTTTACATAACCTGTAAAAATAGGCCTTTCCAAAAGGAAAGTAGTCTTCCAAGCATCACTTTTCAGGGGCTAACTATGTTAAATTTCGGGGGTGTATTTCTGATAATCCGATATGGGACCCACCTTTTCAGAAATTCCGAGGCATGGCTCCTTGCTATTCTCCATGCCTTGCTGGTGCCTCAAAAGCCCCCGGAGAAGGTGGGCAAACGGCAAACGAATCATCCACGACTGGAAATCCCATGGTGGGTTCCCTTTAAAGGGTATATTTCTTGGAGCTATGAATGAACAGTGGTTGGTTGAGTGATATACGATATGTATCCATGGGGCTGGTAAAATTTGGCAAATGTATGTGAATAATTATGCCTTTCATGGATCCTATGGGTATGGAATGGATGAAACGGAGCCACTGATACAGACCTTTAAAAAGAAAAAAACGTATTACCATCCCTGAAACTAACAAGTCGCACCTAAAAATGACTGGTTGGAATACTTTTTTCCTTTTGGGGCCTATTCTCGAAAGATACACCAAAAGCCAGCTGTTACCCCCCGGGCCACTAACATGTCCCCTGAAAATCGATGGTTTGTTCAGATGCATTCCCTATATAATGAAATGGTCCCTTTTTAGGGGACATGTTAGTTTTCGGGGATGTAAGTTAAGATGGAACAACAAAGATTGCCTATTTTCCTGTTCAAAAGGACCATTCATTGATCATATTCGATGTTGATTCCTGCAGGGTGTTTTGTGGAGGTATTGATTATGTGGAGATCGATGGCATTTTCCGGTAGAAAAGCTGAGGGATTACACGGCTTAATATCCGATACATCCAGGGTGTACTCTGAATCCGTGCTTGCAAGTATGTTGCAGGTATCAAACAATATTTGGTCATGCGGTGTCATGTTCTCTTGATTCCCCAAAGTCAAGGCATTTTTTAATAGGTGGATTTCTTCCCACGCATTTGCATTGGACATTTCAAATCAGACCTATCCCGCTGCCTAGCCATCGTTACCTCTTAGTTTCTACCATTGACTGCCAATGATAAATTGGTGCTTTGGACTCCTGCGATCCCCTTTTATGAAAGGAAGTGTTACTTAGGGATACCCCGGTTCGAATCCCAAACCACCAAGCATTATCTAGTTGATTCAGAGTTGTTTGTCCATGACTAAGCTGCACCTACGAGTTTGACCCACCAGCTTCGCAGGACGAGAAGACGGAGAAGAGCAGCGAACAGAAGGAGGCACATTTCGCTATCAGTCAAGTTTCTGAAGTAGCAAACTGTTGGACAGATAGCCATGAAAGATGAGACAAACAGGAATTCTACAGAGTCTAATATTAATGACCTCCTCCCAAAACTATACATATAATATACATGTACTGGTACTTTTCTCAGATTTCCATGGCCATAGCATAGGAGAAGGTATAATATAGACTATTTCTTTGTAGTATTCGCCACAACCGCGCCATGAAACGGGCCCCAAGTCCTTTCAGAAATTCCAAAAACGCCGAAACTCCGAAAAGGGCCTCTGTAGGATTCGGAAACCCCCCCAACAGCCATGAGGGCATCCTGTGGACTCCCAATGTTTCAACACATGAAAGCACCTCAAAAAAACAGCATTTTGGTCTTCATGAACCCACATGTTCCAATCCCTTCTGCAGTCGTGGTTTTGGGTTGTGGGTTAAAAGGGTGCCTAAACACCTTACCTCATGGGGTATTTGGAGGGGGCGGGGAACTTTTTTGTAGCCGAGTTTTGGGGATATCAAAACGGGTAGACATGTTTTGCATCATTGTCGGGCGGTTGTGTATGGCTAGCACCCTCAGAGATTCAACTCCAGCCGGAGATTTTTTGGATATTTCAATGGTATAGACCTGAAATTTATGAAATTCATGTATCTCAAGAATCTTCCCCCTGGTTTTGTTTTAGAAGTCCCCGATTTTTGGTATCAATCAATTTTTTTTGGGGGTGGCCAAGGTTGGCTTTCTTATCGTGGCATCCCCTTGCAAGGCGATACTTACATGGGCGAAATTTCCCTCTCTAATGCCAACAGTTTCCCATTCTCGCCTGAGCAATGAAAAAAAATCCTGGTTGTTCAGGTTGTATAGGGGATTATACTACCCAATATATGGGATTTTAATAAGCCAATATAAGGATCCCTATAAACCAACCAGTATAATGGAAAGTAGGAGGGTCTTGTTCGTAGCTCACCTGAGAATTGGGGGGAAAGATGATCGTTTTCCTTTTGTAATCCGAAGAAACAAAACCCTTCTATATATAGGTCCTAGATGTAATTTCAGGGATGGACTTTTTTTGTGGATGTAAAGTGCTATATCTATACCTACAGGAAGTCCAAAGATCAACCAAAGAATGGCCTTTTAAAGATGATCCATGTACCCAATAGGATCCATGGTTGCCTGGTATATATGTAGCTATACATTTACCATAAGAAAATCAACTGACTAAATGTAGGTAAATATACCAGGCAGTACCATGGATCCTATGGGGTAGTTCAAACAGATTCCAAAAAATCCTGTCAATGGGCACCGTGTCACTTCATTCAAGGCCCCCGTTGTCACCACGAGTGCTACTACCACTACTGCCATAGTTGAGGCACCATGGTGTTTTGCAGGTGATGGACATGTGTTTTTTTATCTACCATACCATGTAGGTGTATGAGATAGTTTCCGATAATACGTTTGGTTGATTCTTAGTGATGTTTGCCTACATTTGGTTGACGTTTATTGATGCTTCCCAACATTTGGTTGATTGGCAATGATGCTTGGCCACAATTGGTTGTTTTTCATGATGTTTGCCTACATTTGGTTGATTGTCAATGATGTTTCCCTACATTTATTTCATTGATGGACACACGCTTAAACCTACCTCACAAATCAGTGTCCCTTTGGCTATGGAAACTGACATTTCAAAACGGAAATAGGCATACATCACAAACGATGGATGTTTGATAGCTACTGCTAAACACAACCACTTCGTTGGGATCCAGTTGGGATGGTTCGATAAAACATTTGCCAAGTTAAGAATTCACGGAAAAACACGCAAGATTTGTAGATGTCCAATTTTCATTTGAGCCAAACCGCCAAACCTAGGGATTTTCATGGAGTTTCATGTCATCATTTTGATATTAGAAAGTCCTTCGTGAAAATTCGTGAAGTTATGACCTGTTGTGAACCACGTTCACCTGAAGGACATCGAAAATCCCCCGGAAAAGTGCTTCCCAAATGACCAGGATTCTCCCAAGCCAACCGCTTCCGCGGAGCAACAAAGCTTCGAACGTGCCTTGGGACCGGTCAATGTTTGGCGCCGCCACGTTTCCAGTGTTTCAGGATTTTGGTTGGAGGTTTAAGACTTTGAAAAAACGCGGGGAAAAACAGGGTCCAATAGGCCAGAGGTTTTATGAGATGAGATATCCTCCTGGGATCTAACATATCTCCACATAATGAAGGTATACTTGAAGATGATTTTCCTTTTTTGCCAGGTGGGATATGTTAGTGCTTGGGAGGGTACTGTAATATAGACCTGTTGATTGATTTTGATGATGTTTCTTTGGTATTTTTTTCAGAAAAGGATTTCAAGGTTGTTTTCCTCAAACATATAGGTCTTTTTTTTTGAGAAGTTATTGTTTGGGGCCTGGTAAAGCCTTGGTTCACAGTGAGTAAAAGATATACATATTCATGTTATATTCATTTGTATGAAGGGAACTCTATTTATTAACCTTCAAGATTCACGTGATAGTGTTTCAATGTTTAGACAGGACCCAAGGTATTGTATAATGCTACGTTTTGGGACGATTTCCTTCTACACCAGCAAAGAAGGCTCACCTCTTTATTCACACAGTTGCCATGGATGCCTAGGATTGCCCAGGAAATACTGCCACATGACTTAAACTAGCAAACATTTTCTCATGTTGAACTCTACTTGGGGACATGGTCCAATCTGATTATCATATTTTTCTCAATGGGGTTGTCTCAACCAGCTAGTAAAGTTATGTGAGACGACTATTCCCCATTCTCTTGCGACTTGGATTCTTTGCCATGATCATGATATCATCTGATTGGATCAACATGTATCTTCCGCAACATTCCAGCTGTTCCAAAAAATGCACCATCAACAGTGGCTGCTTGATAACCATGTGGGAAATGGCCATGGGTCATCATGGAGTATGCAGCCTTTCGAGCGGCTTGGCAATGAGTTGAACAAAGGTATGGAAGATGGGTGGTTTGTTCGGTACATGCCCCTTGGGGGCGTATCACTCCACAAAAGAGGTGTATCAATTAGGCTGTGGCCTTGTTGGGGAAAGCTACATAGGAAGATGATTGTTCTTGTAATATGGAATTGTAGGTCGGGTCATTGGTGGTTCAGTTGGTGGAATCTTCCAAAGATATTTTGTTGCATTAATTTGTTGTTTCGATGAGTCAGCCGGTATAGGTGGTGGTGTTCGGTCGTTTCATTTCCGACCCTAAATGAGGAAGATTTCCGGTTTCGTGATGTATTTGTTAACTGGGTGCTTCAACAACTACAGACAACTACGGTATAGCTGTTGATACTTAAAAAGCACGACTCGCCAGTTTGAAGATGTTTTTTAAAAATCGTATACAAAATAAATCCCTGAAAGTTAACATGGCACCTAAAAATCACGGAATTGAAAAAGAACATAATCTTCCAGACCTGCATTTTGGTGTTCCATGTTGATTCTCCAGGGTGTATTGGGATGTTGTTCATTTTGCCTCGAGGACTTTGTTCACCGGTTTGTGTTGAAAACAAATGATGAACAGACAGACTTGGGGATACAGGTAAGGGGGTAGAAGGATGTATAAGTGATCCTAATTGAAGAGCTATGAGTTCTGGGAAGAGTCTCAAATCCCTGGCTCACGGTGGGCAGTTGATGCTAGAAACTGGTGCAGCAGCTGCAGGAAACTGAGTGCCTCAGTGTGACTTACCCTCCCTGAAACTAACAAATCGCTCCTGAAAATCAATGGTTGAAAAATGTTTTTTCCTTTCCCAGACACTCAATGTGGAAAGGTTTGTTAGTTTTAGGGAGGGTAGCTGTAAGCTCCCAAGATGTTAAGTACCATTGACCCACCTCACACATTCATAGCAAAGATTCCATTTGGAACACGCCAATAAAAAACTCATGATTTACAAAGCCATCATTTTGTTGGTGCTCAAGAACCTGCGATTGAATAAGGGGGCAAGAACCCACATTTCCCAGAAACAAACATCCCAAAATTACAGCCTTTCTAAGGTAGCATTGGATACCTTTGCAAAAAAGTCAAACTGGCAGTCAGCGCAACAAGTTGTGAAACTCGACATTGCAAAGTTCCATAGGTTTAACCGGGCGCCTGGTTGGAAGTTGGTTCCGACTACTTTTTCCCCCCTTTTGGGATGTGTAACTTTTCAGGTGCTTTTGCTGATAAACTGAAGAGATAAAACGACAAAGTGTTCAAGTTCTATTTTGACAAAATTGATAGAAAAAAAATGCCGAAGTCATATTTCCATCACAACAGCGAATGACAATCCATGTATGGTATATTTCGATACCTACATGTACATACATTTACCATACAAATCAAACTGAACTAAATGTATAGGTAAACATACCAGGCAACCATGGATCCGCAATGATACAAGTTGACATCAACTGCCTCTCAGGCAAGAATTGGAAGCTTCCTCCTTAGAGCCCAGTTTAAAGATCTACAATTCCTTCATTGCAGCTTGTGGACGCACCAAAAAATGGCTGCATGCTGTCAATCTCCTTGGCACTTTGAGGTTTGGGGTCCGGCCATTTTTCCGAAACGAAAATGCCAAGGTTTTTATTGTAAAGAAACACCGCGGTTTTGCTTTTGTTTTTAAAGCAGGGCTTCTCAAAAAAGGGTAACAGTACAACCCCTTAAAGATTAACATATTTAGAATCATAAATCCATGGAGGTTTGGGTCACATCATGTTTCCTTTCTCTAAATGGGTTTATTGGCTGCATGTAGGTGAACCAGCCGTGAATCTTCCAGGTTTTTTTCCGGTTCCAGGTCTCGTGGCTTCCCTCGAGTGCATCACGTCACCTATGGCAGCAGCATTTTCGGATGTTGCCAGGCGGCCCAATGGCAGGACGGAAACGGGGGGGGGGGTTGGAAGGTTGGAAGGTTGGAGTTGAAAGACTGGTTTCCTTTTGGGTTTCGGCCTAGTTGTGGGTATTTTTGTTGTTGTTATCTAGTTTCAGCGAGGGTAATATATTTGGGTGGTGACAACTCAAATGTTTTTTATTTTCACCCTGGAACCCTGCAAAAAATGATCCAATCTGACTCATATTTTTCAATTGGGTTGAAACCACCAACTAGGAAGCTCCTGTGTCCTTGAAACAATTTACAAAAGGTTCTTTCTACAGAAGTACATAATCTACACTAAAAAAAATGCTAATGACAAATTGCAGACACTAAAAAACCCAAGTAACTACACAAATTGCGCATTTTGAAACACCTCGAAACATCTGCCATTTTTTGTGAAAAAAGGAAGCTGTTCAGCTTCTTCTTCAAGTAGAAATACAACGACTTGGGTCCAGCAGCTTTGAATGCAAGAGGGTGTGGTCGATGGGTCTGATCACCAAAAAAATTGACGAACGCCCTGGTGGTAGATTTTTTTTGGATTGGAAAATCCCAAACCAGAAAAAAAACCGGGTGATTTGAAGAAATGCATTGAAATTAAAGGCGGGTACTAGTACAAGGTGGGCCCCGGATCCAGTTATAAATCGGAGGTATAACTCGACTTAGAGGGGTTACAACCCCAGTGAAACCCATTCATACCTTCAAAGTACGTCATGATGTTTGAAAGTATACTTGTATGAACCATGTAATTGTAATTTTGTCTTGTTTCAATCGTCATTTTGAGGCATTCTGAAAACATTTACCATAAAATCCAACCATTCATGTAGGTAGATATACCGGTCCCATGGATCCTATGGGATTTTGTGTCAAAACAACATGCGCGAAAAACATAATCATCTCAGTATAAACCAGTGGTATTCACTATTTTTTGCAATCTCCAAAAATAGTGGCATGTCTGGCAAAACGCAAAAATTATATACTTATATACCTGTTAAGATTCACCATCCATGTGTTATCCGCCTTCACAGCCCTTCGAAGTATCCGCGTCTCACTCTTACCAACTTTTTCGAAACATGACCCTTTGCCTTTCTTTCAAGTGAAAGGTGGTAAAAACTACGAGAGAATCTGTCCAACAATGGCTATGGGAGACTTTGGGAGGGTTGACCCTTCATATTGGCCCCCGAAGGGGAAAAAAGTCAACTTGGATTTGTTTTTAAGGTATTTTTTTTCGGGATTGTACCATCGTAAATGAGCATGTTGCACCACCATCTTGGGAGACTATTTTTGAGAACTACTTTTCCAAGCATCCAAGAGTCGCAAATCCAAGGATCAATCTATACAGTATACAGTATACCGTATTCCCCCCCCCAAAAAAAAAACACCCTTGCAACTTTTGTAAAGGTATGATCGGCAGCAGTTCAGCTATAGCAGTTGCACCCTGGAAGTATGCCATCAAGCAGATGCGAGGCCTTATGGATGCTTGGACCTGCGACCGAGTGATGACTGGTGGCATATCCCATCGAGGCAATAACGACACACCAAAAGGTAGGCCGAAAAGTAATGGAATCCAACCTACCCAAAATGGTCGAAACATTGAGATTAAGGATTTGTTTCATAAATTGCCCAGGTCCTATGCATGTGTTGCTTCTAAGTGCACCCCTGGTGATAAATGACAATCCTTTTATTATACTGTAACATACATATACCGTAGTGAAAGCAGATGCTGCAACGCCGCTACCAAAAGGTGGCAAATAATAGCTACAGGGGCTATTATTTTAATCTAAGACCAACGGAAGTGGCGATTGCCATCGATCCTTTTCAGGTGGTATATATGAACATCAACATCTAAAGTGAATCACCCAGATCAACCCATGGGTAGCTGTAACTTCCATTCTTCAAGCCCACGCGATGTGGAGAAGAAGTGGATTGAATCAACATATTCCACGTAAAAACCAGATCATGGATCATAACTACAGCTTGGCAATCAAAACATCAGCAACACACTTGATGTTCACCTTTCTCAAGAACACTTGACCCTTCGCTTCAAAGTTGTCATCTTTTGGCTTCGCCACCCACCAGTTGCCTTGGAGTTTTTGTTTCCGTTGATTTTTTCCGAGGATACCAAGTTTCAAAGCGACGTGGTCCTGTACAGTTGTGCTTTGAAGGCCTGCGAGAGTTTCAGCCAATGGCAGTATGCCTTCAATTTACAGGACCGGACTGTGACGACCGTAAAACGGTGCCAGCCTTTTTTTTGGAGGGGGGGGTGGATGGGCATGGAAACGTTGTTTGTTTGTTTGTTTGTTTGTTTGGGAAAGGGTGGGTTCCAGGTCTAGGTTTTGGAAGGTTAAAACCAAAACAAAATAAAGTATACGCCAGTAGAATGAAGCTCGATGGAAATGATTGGCAATTAAGGTGAAGTCATAAATATCTTACCCATATGGATCCATTGGACTCCGTATATCTTTACCTACCTTTGGCTTAAATGTCTGACAAATGTAGGCAAATAATACGTACCTTTCGTCCCATTGGATCCGTCGCCTTAAGTGGTTTCCCCAGGAGCAGCTTCCAGCAGTCGCTTTAGAGAGTGATGAGATCCTTTGCAATTCAGTTTCACGGTGGCAATGGAAGGAATGGCAGGAGTGAAATGCCCAGATGTGATTCTCAGGGATGGACATCATTTGGGAGGAGTAAAATGTGATGATGTTCTCAGTTGGCAATGGTGAGGTGGTTTCAAAAAGGTGGGGTTTGAAATGGTTTGACTTCCATGGCAGTTTGGTGAGCATCCAGCGATTCAAATTCAATAAGCATTCGATGGTTCTTGGATGCTCCACTGCGCCTTGGGCCTAAAGTGTTGTGATCTGGCTGTTAAGCAGTAAAGTCAGTAGAACAATATATGGATGTTTCCGAAAATAGTGGTAACCCCAAATCATCCAGTTTAGTAGGGTTTTCCATTATAAACCATCCATTTTGGGGTACCCCTATTTTTGGAAACACCCATATACTTTCACACTGTAATACCTGAAAATTGATGCTTGGAAAACTACTTTCTTTTTGGGATGCCATCCTTTTCAGGTGCGATGTTGGTACCCTTTAATGTTGAGAAAAAACCCACTAAGAATCAACGTTGTTGGCTGGAAAACATATCCAACAAATTTTAGTTGGCTAACACTCACACACACACAGGGATATGATCCATTATGATCCCTCTGTTGCAGCTTGCATGGTTGGTCATCTTGAGGTTCTGAGTGCATGTGATAAGAGTGGAGAATGGCAGGTTGCATTGTCCCTTCTTACCGTGTCTTGGCTTAAAACAAATCAATCTGATCAAGATCCTCCCAAAGATTCTCAAGGCACTTCGAAGTTTTACTCCCCGGAAAACTAACGGCTGGAACCCAAATCCATGGAGGTTTGGTTCAGATGATTTTCCTTTTCATTTCCAGGTGATTTTCAGGTTCCAAATCTTAGTTTTCGGGGGCAAAAAAAAATTGGAGATTCCACACCTTTCGAAGGGTAGCTAATGTTGGACATGTTCTCGTTGGAGAAGTCCGGCATGCAGGGACTGATGAGTTTGTCGGGTAGCTGGTTGGTTTGTTTAGAAGCACTACTGTCGAAGTGATTTTATCCCATAGGTTCCCATGTTTAGCAATGTATCACGTATATTTGCCTCATTATTTCGGTGCACATATACACCATAAAGATCAACTGAATGCAGGTTTCGGCTATTTTGGGAGTTGTCAGGTTTTTCCTTACGTAAGACGTTATCCATAGCGCATCATAACGCTTATATTGGTGAGTACACCCCCGAAAACTCACATGGTTACCCAAAATGATGGTTTGGACATGTGTCTCCATTTGAATATATGGCCATTTTTGGTATCCATATTAATTAAATTTCTGGTGAGGATGTACCTCTACTTTAGGTACCTGTCGAAATGTTAATGGTGACTTAAAGATTTACCTGGGATTTTTTTGTTGTAGCCGATCGGGGCCCCCCTTTTTTGCTTGAAGGAAAGCCAATGACCCCAACAAGTTGGAAGGTTATTTTTTCCCAAAAAAAAGGAAGGGACCTCAACTGGTTCGGTTCTACTGGGGTTCGGTTAGGTATTAAAAGACATAATCCCATGAAGATGTCAGAAAGTCATTATCTATCAATCTAAGTTTTGGTGATGAAGGGCATTTGTGTCGAAGTTTTGTTTTGTTTGAGCTTCTCTTCGGCTGTCTCTTGGATTCTTTGTCAAGGCCTTCCATCTCTATCAACTTCAACGTGACGTCTTCTCCTTCAGTTGTGTCATTAGCGCTTCTTCCAAACGATCGGAGTGGCAACGATCAATGGCTTTATTTGAGGATATGCTACAGCTATCGATTCCAAGGAATGTGACTTGGCTGTCGTTGATTGTTGCGTGGGCAACTAAAAAAAAAGCAACAACTTCACTTCTCAGATACGACGGTCCATGGGATGGGGATATTTAAACAGTACCAAGCCATTTCCCCCTGTGAAAATGTGGCCATTTTGCACCCTTTCAAGTAAGGTGCATCTGGGAACTTTGTTTCAACAATCGTCAAAATCGCAAAGGATCCATGTAGGGAATATTTACTTAATTACATTTGCCCTTGCATATGGCCATTTTTCACCTAATGTAGGTAAAATGACCTATACTATACATGGATCCTATGGGAATGATTTGGTTGCGGGAACTGCTTCTGGATGTAACCTTCACGAGTTGGTCGGGAAGGGTTTTGGACATGGGATTCAGTCTTGTTCTCCAGTTTACGAAGCAGATTTCCCACAGATGGGATTTTGATCCCCTTTTTCAGGAGAACTGACTGAAAACGCCCAAACAGGCCGACCTTGATTTAAACTGTTGGGGGATTACATATTCGGTAGGAAACATACCCTCCCTGAAACTAACAAATCGCTCCTGAAAATAGGCCGAAATCCCAAAGGAAAGGATCGTCTTCCAAACATCAATTTTCAGGGACTATTTTAGTTTCAGGGAAGGTAAAGTTTTAAGCTTTTATCTCATGGCCCCAAATGGCTGAGTGAGATGATCCGATCTTGAATGGACCTTCTGAACCCAAAAAAACGACAAAGGGGAATCAACATGACAGTTGGCAACACGAGTACCCTTCCAAAAAATTCACATGTCCCCTAAAAGCGACCATTTTAAAGGGAAAAAATGTCATCTTCCAGTCCCATCATTTTTAAGGGAATATGTCAGTTTTCAGGGGAGTATTCTAACAGTTTGATATGTTTGGTCAACTCATCTCCCGATCAAATATTGCGTCGGAAAGATGAGAGAACTCACCGGTTGCAACCTGAAGCGGTTTCTGGTTGAAAAGCCCAGGTGATCATCTTCAGTGCATTGATTAACGGCTTTGAGATTCTTGGAAGATTTTGAGAAAAAGGAACCGTTTGGCGGAACGATGTAGAAGATTATTAGTATCTTAGTAGATTTCAAGGAAGAAGCCCATGAGGATCCCATGGTTGACTCATATGAAATATACCTTTTATATGGAATGGTTGAGTTTTTTGTTTGGTTTTTCATGCTAAGCCGCTAAGAATCCAGACGAATCCCTAGAGTAGGATTGATGGTCAAAACATCCCTGGGCCCCACAATAATCCCTATCCCTTTCTTAGGCCACACCTGGATCCTTAGGGTAAGTATTTGTTTCCCACAGTTTTATGGAACCGTCATGGATGGAAAAAACCTTTTCCACTCCGTAAAAAGCTGAGAAAATTCAACTCATCGGTGTGTGAAGCATCAGTGTGTCTTGAAGGCTTGAGGCCATGTGGAATGAGACCGTTTTTCCAATCAAATATGATGTTCCTTGGGCAAAATGAGATTCCCTAGCCCAAGAAACAGCTGAAAGTGTAGGATTGTTTTTTTACAAAGACATTGCTGCTTTGGTATCATATCTTTTTGGGTGATCATTTGGTCCCGGGCGAAAAAAAACAGCAAAATATCATCAACCCATAGAGTATTTCCTTACATTAAGCTTGAACATTGGATATTGGGTCGTCTGAAAAAAAGGTGAGTGTTTCATGGGGTTGCACAAGAGGTGCAATTGATTTTGATGTTTCATTCCATTAGATCCATGTATGGTATATTTACCTACATTTGGTTGAGCTTTGGAGTACATATTAAATGTAGGTAAATATACCATACACGGATCCTATGGGTAAAAGAGATGGTTAAAGAAAACACTCCGTTGACTTGGCTCAACATATGCATTAGGTCTGGCGGGACCCTGCCAGGATTCCAGTGGCAAATGAAGGGTCTACAGGAATCCCCGATCCTGAATATGCAATAATCCTGGTGGTCACGATTGCATCCTAGGACGGTGCCGCAGTGCCGCCACACCCAACATATGCATCAAGATTTAAAAGAAAAGCAGCTTTTGGAAAGCTTGGAATTCAAAGACCATCCATCCAAATCGGTCGGTGATATTAATCCAGCTCCCTATCCGTCAAACATGTGAAATTCATATAACAGTGGGGTTTCAGGGGGGTCCCTACCAGTTATAAGTGTAGTTATAAATGTATACATACAAAATTCATTTACCACCCCCCGAAGTTTAACTTGGCCCCTGAAGAGTTACTGGGACCCAATAGGAAAGTACTGTTTCCAATCATCATTTTTCAGGGCCGAGCTGTTAAACTCTGGGGGTCTAACAGTGGGGTTTGCCACTTTTGGGGGAGTTTTGGCAAAATCACCTTCAGGAGGATTAATAAGGTGAACATGAACCTGGCAAACCATGTTTTGTTTTCGCACTGACACTGTGTACTTGGATGTCCAAGGAAGAAAGTTAGGATTCCAATGGTTAGGATCAATGGGTTATTTTACCTACTCATAAATTGGATACATTGGGTTATAACCCACTGGTCTATAGCCTTTGTTCCCAACTTCCTTCCCGGGGCATTGAAGTACACGTCGTTTGTGCTTGTGAAACATTGGAGGAATGCGAGTCAATGGGAAGCAGCTATACATTGCCTACAGCAACTGAAGATCGTTTTAAAAGCAGATGTGATTTGCTACAGTGTCATGGTTGCAATTTTCGATGGTTTTTATCTTGATCCAGCCCTGGTTGGTTGTTTGATATAGGGCATTATACTGCCGAATTATCTTGGGATTTTCATAAACCATTATAGAGATCCCTAATAAACAAGCAGTAGTTCATGGAAAGTAAGGCCGTTTCTTTTTTTTCGTGGCTTATTTAGCTGTTGGAAGGTTACCGTCACCGAAGTATTCCTTCATTTTACATGTCTTCTGCCGGAGGCTCCGTGATCAGTGCCTGTGAAAAAGCTGCCCAGTGGCAGTTGGCTTTGGCACTGATGTGCGAAATGGATGCTTGAAAACGTGAAGTTGTTGAGGGACAGGCTAGGTATACAGGTATACCTGTTGGTTGGTTTGGTTGGTTTGGTTGGTTTGGTTGGTTGCTGCGAGGGGTCCTTTCAGGGTGTTGGCATCCATGAACCACGGGTCTAACCGTCTAACCAGAATCTCGATCACCGGGCCAGGCATTCAAGCATTTCAAGCCATGAACCCCACGGATGGTATCCCCATCCAAGTAAGTATTTGGGTGATGACATGAAGCTCACCGGAGTTCCCCTGAATATCCGTTCTTTCATACTAGTTGATGGAAGAAATACTGAACCAACCTGGGATGGTGCTAAAACCTTGCAAAATTTTGGGGTAAACTACCAACCTCAGCTGGTTAGCAGGATTTCTGAACCATCAACATATCAACAGTATCCTTTCAGATATTTCAGGCAAATCCAAGTTGTTGAAGAATGAGCATTCACCCACAGCCGCATAGCCCCAAGACAGGTTCACCCACGAGTATCGGTCGACCAGTAAGTTCCCATCGAATGTAAAACTCTCATCGAAAAATTGGTTTCCCATTCTTAATTATCTATGATAGTCAATACATATATATATATATATACACACATTATATTTACATTATGTATATATACATCATGGTCATTGTGTTAGTTAGATATATAAATGCATGTTATATACCTGAAACCCAAATGACCCTTGTTTTGGTTGCAACAGGCTTTGTTTTTGAGGGGTTGACCTGTAAAAATAGAGGTCATTGGGGTTCCAGGTAGGTTTTATACGTGTTATATCCTGTAGAATACAAACTGTAGGAGTGAATTTGACATCACGTGAGGTCACCCCAAGAGGTAAGTTTGAAACGGATCCCGTTTGATTGCCAGGAAATCCAGGTTGAATATACGTTATATATATATATATACACATGACCTTCAAAGAAACCATGTATATATAGATACGTTTGACTCGTACATTAAAATATATTGCCGTGATATATGACCTTAATATATGTAAAAGAAATACTGTACATACATACATGTTTATGTGTTTCGCTTACATGTTGTATTTATATTTATATTTATATACACACCCTGCTAGGCTACAATGCGTTTTGCCTCATTTTGATCATGAGGAATATGTTAGCATGAAGGGCAATGTGATTTTATATACTGCGGCAATCAGTGCATGTGCTCGAGCAGTGCAGTGGCAGCATGCAGTACATCAATTCTCTCAGATGAAAAGCAGCAACATGTGTGGCAACATGATCACCTACAGTGCCTTGACAGATCCGTTTTTGGAACCCCCAAATGTTAATTTACTAAGGGAAACCCCCAACAAAACCCTTAGGTTTACAAAATATAGTAATTTGCCCAGCAATATGGTCCCTATGTTTTTGTTTCCAAGCAGTTGAGATACATGGTCCAATCTGTCTAAACATTTTTGGGTTCCATATCTGAAGGTAGAGGATTTGGTCCACCAAGAGTAGGTCGTTTGTCGACTGGAAATCGTAACACAGACACAATACCTTCCAAGAGTGTGGACCAGCATATCTATGAGTGTGATGATTTTGTACTCTTAGGAATCTAGTCATCACTCGAACCCACATCTCTATAGCACTGACACACACAAGTTTTGACATTTAATCTACAATTGCCCACTAAAAAAAGATCAAAATTCATTTCTTTAAAGCATTCAATTACACATAGGATCCATGTATATATGGTAGGTATATATATATATGTATATATATATACCTACATTTACCATAAAATTCAACCATTCATGTATATGTAAAATATACATGGATCCTGTTGTTGTTTTTTTCCCTGCAATTTGTAGGGGTCCTCCCACTGGACGGTGGGGATTCTTCACCTGCCAATCGTTGTGGGGGATGGTTGAAAGGTGCAACCCTTTCATCGTGTGCTACAACGTGGCAGTGGCCTGAAATGATGACATTACTCCAAGAAGTATCAACGAGAGATGCCTGGTGGATTGGTGGATACCCCCCGGGACCGGGACCCCGAAGTTTCAAGATACAGGTGGGGTGGATGGTTCAGAACTCCCAAAGGCGCAACTACTTGGGATGTTTCTGAAACCTTGGAAATAATGGGATGAACTACCTATCAACGGGTGCAGGATTTTTTTTCCGTCAACAGTAGCCCCTGAAAAGTTTCCTTTCAATAGGAAAGCAGTCTTGCAACCATCATTTTTCAGGGGCTATGTCAAACTTAGGTGGTGTATTTTTTTTGGAGTTAGTGGATGTGCTTGGGTAGCTGGTGTTTTGTTTGATGTGATGCTCGGGGGGCTAGCTAGCAGCTACCAACTATACAACTGGCTAAAACAAAGATCCTGTAAGGAAGGTTTGATCATCATGCCGGAGAGGTGGTGGAACAAAAATGATGTACCTATGAATTCAAATGACCCATCTTTTGGAAGATTTGACCCATAAAATGGAAGGTCAACCTCCCCAAAAAGAGGCCAGTTGGATTCTAGGTATGTCCTGTGCTCATTTTGATTTGCGCATGTTGTCTTCAAATAGATTACCCTCCTGGGAACTAACATATCCCCTACCAGCCGGCACGTTTGACGATGATTGTCCTTTTCCCATCTTGGGATCTGTTAGTTGTCTATGGTATATTCACCTAAAATTTACCATAAAAATTGACCAACCAACGCGGGGTTGAAATTTGCGCCAACTTTGGGCCAGACGACTTCAAGGTTTATTGAATCAAATAAGATTCCATATTTTGTGTGTGTGTGTCGTTTAAGGTGATTTTTTACTTAGTATTCTGGTAAATCACCATCAAGCCAACGCCACCATTTTTTGTTCAACCACCTTAGGCAAATCTAAGATACGGGGTTTGGATTCAGATATTCAGTTGTTTTATGTTCTGGTTGAATTGAAGTTTATATGCAGATCGATGCCTAATTTAAAGTCCAGACAACTCAGAAGAAGCTTGAAAAAGACTTTACATATACCGTATATTTTGTAAGTTAGTAAAAGGTTAGTCATTTGGTTATAACTCCAACATATCCCATGTATAAGGAAGTTAAAATCCATGAATCCATTGATCCTAACCATTGATCCTAACTTGCTGCTAACATCCAAGTTCAAGGTGGTTTGACCTATGAAATTTTAACATATTCAAAACATCAACTCGATTCAAATTTCGAGCAAAGTATCTCCAAATTTGTCCTGTTGCTTGGAATGAGATCATTGGCAACGATGGTTTCCTTCATGAATTCATGGCCCATAGGATCCATGTTATTGGTATACCAACATTTACCGTAAAAAAAACACAACAATTCATGCAGGTAAATATTTACCAGTCCCATGGATCCCCTCCGTGGTTAAGTTTTGCGAAAGGTTGTTTGAATATGTTCCGTTATATTTTTTCTTCATTGTTTTACCAGGTTGGTGAAGTCTGTCTTATTTTCTCAGTTGTTATTTTGGGAAAACCATTTCTTGGGCGAAGAAAAAACCCATGTCGGTCGCCTGTCGAAACCCGTTTCACGTCCGAGGAAGCAGATGTCCTTGAAAATTTGAGAAGGGCTGCAGGGGACAAAAAATTGGGCTGCATGAGCTGCTGCGGTACTCTTGATGGTTCAGAAATCCGGTAAACTCACCAGTTGAGGTTGGTAGTTATTTATCCCATTATTTACACGGTTTTATGCATCGCAGGATTTCTTACACCAACAGTTTGACTTCATGTCTTCGGGGTTGTTGTTCCCATGTCTCGTGATTAAACGTTACTATATGTGCTAGGGTCTAATCTCCCATTGTTATAATAGGGGATGGTCATCAACCCAATAGAAGTAGGGGTTTATATCCCCAGTATAAGGCATTATAACGATTTCCTATAAAAGGTTGGATGACCATCCCCAATATAGGGAGTATGATCGACCCTGGCAGATATAGGGAAGGTCATCTCCCTTCAGGCCTTTGATTTCTGAATAGGAAGCTTGGTTGTGTCGCATGCGACAGCGACACAAATTTGTATCCATGCAGCTCCCTCCCTTTGTCAACATATCATGTTGTGAACATATATCTTTTTGGGGGTATCCCCCACCCACGATAACCCTGAAATAATACTCTGTTCATTTTTTATGAATGGCCCCCAACCTTAGCCTTCACGAACTCCACTGTTAGTGGGCCGGGGATACCCCCGAAATTATATCATCAATGTTGATTTGTTGTGAACGGATGCATGCATGGTGGGATACCAAAAGGTCACCGTGCTTGCACCTTAAGTCGTACCCCTAAAAACTTGATCAAAATCATGAAAACAAAATCACCAAAGATTTCAATGAAGTATTCACTGTAGATACCCAGATGCTCCATGTAGGGATTTATGTATATACCTACATGATCCTACATGTTTCCTTGGAATATGGCCATTTTTCACCTTAATGTATAGTTAAAAAAAATCCCATGCCTTCGGTGCATTTGGGATATTGGTTGTTTTCTTCAAAGCTTGCATCATGTCTTCACCAACTTGGGGTTAGTTGGACCAGCAACTTGGGGGCCCTAACTAATGGAAATGGGCGTGCGAAGGTTGGTCCAAGATCACTACCAACATGCATGGAGTACTGTCGCAAGACAGTGTCCGGGGCGACAGCTGAGCCAGCCGTTCGCCGTTTTTGGGGAAATTGGCACGACTGGGTGGCAACAAAGCTGGGAGAGATCAATGAAGAAACTAAAGCACTTGTATACATGTTCTTTGTTAATAGGTGCTTATTTGGTGGATATCTTTTGTTTACCATTATTATTGGAGTTTACAAGTTGTATTTTTGGCTCCTTGACTTTTATCCAAGCAGAAAGCAAAAGATGTTGGCAATTAGTTGCATATGTTATATGTGAAACCAAGGAAGAAAGGAAACCAGTGAAATCACTGAATCAATCCCCTACCAACCACGATCTTCTCAGCCCATCGAGTTGGTGGCTTTTTGATATGATTTGTAAAGTCGGCCTGAAATAACAGGGTTTTTTAAATTTTACCAGCTTTCTTCATAGTCAGGGTTATTTTCATGGTTATTTGGTCAAAATAATGCTGGTTTATGATGTAAAGAAAATCACTGGTACACTTACAGTATGCCGAAGATTAACATAGAACCTGAAAATCATGCTTTTGGAAGACGCTTTTCCTCTTCCAGGGGTATAATCTCAGGTTTCCAACCGTTAATCTTCCCGGGGTGTGCCAAAACCACATCGCCCTCGGGGTTTCGTTACATGTGCTGAAGCTGCCTCCCATGTGGGAGGATCCAGAATGCCAGGAACTAGAGGTTTCCAGCAGTGACCAGTTGGGGCCCTTGGTTATATAATCCTAAGAGTCCAGACCCCCCTCCCGGATTTGAATAGGATTGAGGGGTTGTTTAATCCCTTCCTTAGGAATAGGAATGTAGAGGGTAATTCCTTTCTTAGGACATACATGACATGTTTAGGGTAAGGGATGAAATACTACCCACTTATATTTGGATTATGATTAAAGAAAATCAAAATGATAAGGATCTCTACTGTTGATGGCCAAAATCTTGCACCAGTTGATATGGTAAATATCCCATTGTTTTCAAGGTTTTATACATCCTAAGTGCCGCAGGATTTCTTCCATCAACAGTATGAACCCAACCAGGAATTCATGGAATGTTACTTTCCAAGAAATCTCCAACAGGACCCACTGAACGGACCCCTAAACTACCTGAGTATCTAATAGCTCTAGCAACTTACTTAGGGGTCCGTTGGTAAGGCCCCATTCAATTTTTGATGGATACTTGTGTTGAACGTTTTTGGAGGTTTTGGCCTTGTGTCGCTTCTTATGCCAAGCTGGTAGTGGACATGGCTCTAGTGGAGAGGCGGGAAGGGGAGGGAGAATGGTTGCGGGTTGCTCGTGTTCAGTTGATATACTGTAAGGTGATGGTGAATATCACAACATAGGGAAAAGTTGAGACATATTTTTTGTAAGACACATTAAAGGTCAATACCTGCACATGGTCCGTATACTTTGTGATGAGGCTTTTTTTTTGGCGGGATGAGAGCACATACATAACTAGCTGGTGGTTTCAAATGTTTTTTCATGTTCACCCCCTACTTGGGGAGATGATCCAATTTGACTAGTATTTTTCAGAGGGGTTGGTTCAACCACCAACTAGTATACTGTAAGGTGATTATGAATATCAAAACATAGGAATTATCAACCGGATTCACCTGACTACCAAAATAGCATGAGCTACACTCCAAACTCTAGGGGCCTACCAGGTAGGCTCAAAACCTGGTTGGTTGTTTGATATGTTGTAGGTGATTAAACTACCGAAATCATATGGTTGTTTGGTGTTTGAGATCATTTTTGCAGTTGGTTGTTGGTAGATGGTGCTTTGTTATAGTTGAGATGGATTTGTTGCATGCATCTTCAGGTGGATTTGTATTCTGCAGATGCTTCAACAGTCTGCTTTTTGTTTTGCTGAATTGTTCAAGAATTCCTAGCAAACTTGTGTTTGTTCAAGGTGTTGTTTTACTTTCACCCCAGGATTCATCGCCATTTTTCACCACCATTTGGGGAAGCAAATCTAAGCAAACTAGCAACTTTGGGGTCAATCGTGACTTCACTAACTTGAGGGTCCTGAATCTTGAAACTTGCACCCTTTTGCTAGAACAGTTATGATCTTTCATTATGAATGATTCCTTTAATTATGCATACTTGATATGTACATATATATATGTATATAAGGGTTGACAGATATATGATATGTAACAAATTTCCATCAAAGAAAAACCATTTACGATACCGCCGATAATATGCTCCAAATTTCCCATAGAGAATTCCATTGACACAACCCTCAAGTCGTGCCCATCCCATGGCGGCGTGCCAGGCAGACACGTTCCAAATGGCTGGTGAGATTCTGGTGGCTCTAGCCGCGTCACAGGCAAGACGAAGCAAGTGTTCTATCTTTTTTTTTCAAAAAGTACATGTATAATGATGTATATATTTTGTATGTTTGTGTGTTTTATATATATATATACGTATGTTTGTGGGACAAGTACGCGCAAGATTGTTTTCGGAGATTCCGCGCCGAAAGTTATTGATTATGTTTCTACTTAGCCATATATGCATGTTTTGGTATACCAGCACCTTCCAAGGAGTATCTTGCATGGATGTTTGAAGGGGTTCCAGCCAAAATGCTCCTGACAGTGCAGTTCTGCTAGAAACATATTGGCGTCTTGGGCTTCCGATCATGTGTTTGTACAAATTTCGATGCACATATAATGTTGATGGAAGAAATCCTGCACCACCTGGGATGTTTAGAACCTTGCAAATAGTGGGATATGTACCATATCAACTGGTGCAGGATTTCTTCCACCAACCGTATCATCATACGTAACCAAGGTTTGATTGTTTCAGTTGCTACCTTTCTTTCTACATGAAACAACGCAACATTGCTAGAGAAGTGTTGTCGGTAGAACGGTTGAAGACACGCACAACACAAAACACACATGTGGAAACGTAGATACATCAAACGTTATTGTTTTTTTCTTATGTATTTGTTGACAAATTTGCACTACAAGGGCAAAAAGAAAGTACAGTATATCAATTGTCTCAAAATGAGTCTAATGGAGTCAGGAAAGAAGCCCATGAAGCCCCAAAGTATGGAAAGATACAGATAATTATGTCAACATGTTGAGTGATGCCACTGAAATTTCATAATTTAAAAGACGATACCAAATGCATAGATGCATTGTTTCCATTGAATAGTCACTATAGTTTTAGCAACTTCATGGGCTGCAGTGTCATGCGCCTCCGATTTTCTAATGATATGTCCTCCTGAGTGCTACCAACACGTACGAGCGTAAAGTAATGGCTACAGTCGATACAGGTACACACCAAAGCAACCGAATAAAGATGGATCAACACATCTGATCACATAATATATCATAAGCATTTTTCTGAAAAATTCGCAACAACATGCAACAAAATATCTCTATCATATATATTCACCACCCTATTCCTCGATCTTTCCACTGACAGGAACACTTGGCCATGGTACGTAGCGAGTTGATGAGGGTCTTGTCATACTTGGCCCCTTGCTTGAACAGAAATTGTGTGGCAAAATCCGGGAATTGACACAGGATAGGTTTTTGGTACGTAAATCGTGGAAATTCCTCATAGGGCCATAGGATCCATGGTTGCCTGGTGTATTTTATCTACATGAATGGTTGATTTTTGTGATAGATTAAAAAGTAAATATACCATATTTGCATGGATCCTATGGCATAGTGTTTGGGAATGAAACTTGATGTGTGACAAATTGTTGAGGCATTTGCCCAGAAAAACATGTGTGGAAATTCCGTGTGACCCCTTTTTTTGAAAAATCTGGGGATTGTTTTGATATTGTTTTTAAGTTTATTTGTGTGGTTCAAATAACTTCCAAGCACGTCTACATTCATGTTTTCCATTGATACCTTATTTTCATAAGCTTACATGTTCCCATCATGTATCCTTAATCCTTAATCTTATTGCCCTATCTTCACCTCTGAATTTATAAAGCAACCTCACCAATAAACGTCGATTTGTCCCAACCAAAGATATCCAGTCGCCTCACATTGACACACATTTGTTTGAGATAAATTTATGGAAACAGTTTGACAACCTCGGTTGCTTTTTCCTATATGGGACTGTAATATTTATCAATCCATGAATAGCTTAAATCCCATGCATCGGATCCATGGGACGAACGGTATATTTACCTACATGTACCATCAAAACCAACTAGATCTATATAGGTAAATATACCAGTCCCGTGTATCCGTAATGGGAATTTATGGCAAAAACATAGGTAAATAAATGTCAGTCCCATTCGGTGCATCTTGGTTTTGTAATTTGGGTGTAAACCATTTGAAACCTTCCCCAACTTCCAACCAACCCAAGCCCCAACTTCCTTCACCACCTACCAACCCCAGCACAATCAACCCGAACTTCTGTTCCTAGTTGATTCCCCCCTACCACCAAGACCTGCCCCTTATGTCGACCTCCCTCAAACTTCACCTTTTCAAAGGTCACGAGTATCGAAGCGGATTTATCCAATTGTGAACCTGGCAGTGCTGATCCATCCACTATGGAGACACGACTTTTGAGATTGGTACGTACCTTATCAGAGGCGTGGAAAGAGCCATGGAGCCATGAGTCAAGCCGTTTGTTTAGTGTTGGATGATGGATGATGTTGTTTTTTTGGGGGGGTGGAAAAAATCCATTGGAAAGTGATGTTTGGGGGTAGGGATGGTTCAAATCCTATGGGGTTGGGTTTTTGATGGGAAATGATGGGGATGTGAGGTGGTTATTTCAGTTATTCGTGTGAGTTCTTTGACTTTGTCACAATACTTTTCACTTGCACGGTGATTTTGAGAGTGGACAGTTGGAAATGTTGGAATTGCTTGGGGGGTCCTTTTTGAAAGTGTGAAAGGTTTGCGGCCCAGTGAGAATATTTTCCATCCTTAGTAAGTCTTAGTATACCAGCATTGAGGGATGTTTGTATGTTCGGGGGGCAGCGGGATAAAGCGCCGCGAAGCTTCTTTGGGGAAGCAGTTGGAGAGCGAGAAAGGTGTTGGGAGGGAATCATATGGCTCAAATTTAGGCTGTTCACATTGAAACGGATGGTGGGGACGGGGAGAGAGAACCAACTATGCTGAAGCTTACTTTGGGACGTTCCCCCGACCCATCAAAACACAAAGATTGGCCAGCTTCATTTACAAACAGAAGCCTCCTCAATTACAAGCCGGCTTGATCCATAGTGTTATTTGTTCTTACTACTGTTGATGGTTCAGAAATGGGATGGTGCTAAAACCCGTCGTAAATAATAAGGTCAACTACCAACCTCAACTGGTCACCGCCGGATTTCAGCCATCAACAGTAGTGACATAATCGGTGGAGTATTTGAGCTTCTTAGAGCCCATTGAATCAGCCGAGTGAATGTTTTTTACCAAACAAAAGTCATGAAGTACCAAACATAGGAGGTAGTTTTCGCCTAAGGTTTTGGGTGGTGTTGTGATGAACATTTCCATAAGCCATATATGTAGTTTATACATTTTTTGTACCTAACATGTGGCTGACATTCTTTGTGATGTTGTTTGGATCCATGGCATGATGTGCAAAACACATTGTGAAGGTCTTTAAAGAAGCTGCCAAGGCAGCCAAAGATCAGGACGTCCGCAGTGGCCTTTGGGTTAACAGTTCACGGTTTACAAGGCCATGCGTTTGGGTTTGCATCATCACCCATGGGCAACATCGTTGTGCCTTGAGATACACCTTGTGAAGTTTAGCCATACAACCTGAAGGCATGAAGTTTTTTTGATGTAAGGGGGATGTTTAGGCTTCCGAACCATCAAGTTTTCCGAAGTTGTTTTGCTTTTTGTGTTTTTGTTGATTTTTTCGGGGGTGGGGTTGTAAGTTGTAGCGGTAGCCCTCCAGGGAACTATACAAGTGACATATCCCAACAAACGGGATGGCTGGAAAAACATAATCATCGTTTCAAAGGTGTTTTGGTTGGTATGGGATATGGACTTGTTCCCACAGAAGGATACAGACGTATTCTAAGGGGTGCTTGAATGTTTGTGAGCTTCGCTGATGGATTTAAAGCAGCAGATGCATACGTTTACTTCCATGTTATAAGCCATCAGTTGCCAAAAATCCTACAAGGTGGGCTCCTACCAGCTATAAATGGAGTTATGGGGCCCCTGTAAATGGCCTTTTAAACGGCTTTCCCTGGGGTTATATCCCACACGTTTGATCAGTATCTATATGTAGCTATGATTTCCTAGATGTGATACTGGGGGAAGATGATCCCATCCAATGTGACAACCATGTTTTTAACCAAAATGATCTCACTACACCCCCCAAAAAATCTAACATATAGATACCAAAAATGGCCATAATTAGAAGGAGTCCACCTTTTCCAAGGCCCATCATTTTGGGTATCCAGCCGTTAGTTTTTTTTCCGGGGTGTATATAACCATTTTTGAAAAAACAACAGAGTTTGGGATCAACTAAGATTGACAATGGAAGATTTGGGCCTTTTATGATTTCAACATATGGAAAATGGGTCATATATAGATATTCCAACTTTCGATGACTTAGTCACTACCAGAGGGTAAGGGCGATTTTAAAACAACAAGGGGTCATTAAACTACCCATTTTTGGGGGGTGACCAAACTTCATAAAATAAATGTATGGTAATTTGGAGGGTCCCATTTCCCTTATAAAGGTGCATCAAGTTTTGGTTTTGCTTCATATAATGACCCCTGCAAAGTGGGCCTTCCTGACCAGTTATCAGTAAGGGCCCATAACTGTTATAACTTCCACTTTAGGTGGTTTGGTAAGTGAAATCTCCCCACAAAAATCTCCAACAACAACTTCAGGTTTAGGAATTACACCCTGGAAGATGAACAGCTTGAACCTGAAGCCATGATGGTTTGGTTCAGATGATTTTCCGACGTTCAATTGGGTAATTGTGGCAGGTTCCAGCCGTTAATCTTCAATGGGTGTATATGGATGTTTCCAAAAATAGTGGTACCCCCAAATCAATTTTAATAGGGTTTTCCATTATAAACCATCCATTTTGGTGTTTTCCCCCTATTTCTGGAAACACCCATATGAAAGTTTCGCCACAAAAAATAACTCGCAGGAGTTGAAGATTGAAGAGTTCCTACAAGAAGCTCGCCTAGAAGATCTCTGGAATTCGTTAGCCACTTGGCGTTTAACGACCTTGAAAGGTTGAGTTGAGAAGGTTTTGTTGTGACGATGATGTCCCCAGGAGTTTAGGATCAATGGTTAGCAAATGGGTTATAACTATGACCTTATAAATGGACAAAATTGGGGATAAAACCCACTGATCCTAACCTTTAATCCAAAAATTCCTGGTACCTCCAAGTACTAGCCTTGGAAATTGAATTACCCTCCCCGAAACACCTACCCTTCGAAGCCGAAAACCCAAAAGGATAGTCACGGATAGTCTTCCAGTCCCATCCATTTTCAGGGGCGAGAAATGCTTGTTTCATGGGAGGGTACTTAGTATAAACAACATGAATTTCAACCTGTTGGTTTGTTTTATGGGGCATAGTTTGGTCTTTCACATGTTGGTCTTACACATGTGGAGCACAGGTCAAGTGACCGTTGATTCTCGACGGATGGAAGCTCTCAACGAAACCAGCAGGGGGTGTTTGTTCGAACGTGTATATGACCCGCCAAATGTAGCCAATTGTGAATGTGCGTGTATACATGCATATACACTTTTTTTAGCAACTATGTAACTATGTAACTATGTTATGTGGGGTTCCCAGCAAAAAGCTCACTTTTATTTATGTACTGGAACATGCAAAATTCATACATTTTTCTTACTTGCCAAAACTATACCTCCAAAAACTCCCAATACCATTCTCCTCTAAAGAGGGAGCTGTTTGCAATTGAGTCTGGAGGGTTGTCCCCCTTCCCAGTGATGATTGTGATGGTAGTAGGTATACCTTTTGCTTGCAGGATATTTCCCATAGGATCGACTGGTATATTTTACCCCACATTTGGTTGATTTTTAATGGTAAGGTTTGATTGGTAAATGTAGGTATACCGGTATACATGCCAGACATGGATCCTATGGGATTGAAACACTGGTTATTTTGGGGGTTCCAGGTATACATACATGACCTACTTTTGATTTTGTTGACTGGATCTCAGGATCGCACCCTCGATCGCTTGCACGACACGGAGGCGTTTTTTTCGGTGGTGGAACAGGTGTTTGACTTTCCAAAAAAGGAACAGGAGAAGTTAAAAAACCATCCTATAGGGTATCACGAAAAAACATTTCTAACGGTGAACTCGGTGGTGGCAACTCAATTTTTTTTGGAATTTTCACCCCGATACCTTGGGAAATGATCCAATTTGACGAGCATATTTTTCAAATGGGTGGGTTGAAACAACCAACTATAAAACCACTCCACCCCAAAAAAGGTATATCCAGAGGGATTTCCTTAAGGAAAAACAACCAAGCTCCAAACAGGAATTATTACCCTACATCATACAGCAAAAGCTCTGAAAATAGGCCGAATGCTTCAAAAGGAAGCCGGATCGTCTTCCAGTCCCATCCATTTTCAGGCGTTGAGAAATGTTAGTTTCGGGGAGTGTATATATATACCAATGAACTCAAGTTATGGTATATTTCCTTACATTTGCCATAAAACTCAACCCATCCAATGGATCGGTAAAAAAAAACCATCCATGCTGGGCACGGTAAATCACAGTTTCCATTCGGCTCGGTGGTTCAAAAATGGTTAAGGTTGATCAACGTGGTTTTCAGGTTGATCCAAACCACTTTGTAAATTGGGGGACTTTATAATCTTTATAACATCCAAATTTGTTTTTTCATGTTCAGATTTGAAAAAAACAAGCTCAAGTATTCAACTGGTTTCGCTTCTGAATGTCAAGAAAAATTATATATATATATATATACACACTTCCGTGAAAACGGAAAAGAACAGATCTCTCTCCAGCAATTTGCCGGGCTTTCCCAGACTTCAGTTGGCTTCAGTAAAAACGGAAAGCCAGTTTGGTGTTGATTTTTTCCAAGAAGCCACCCTGCACCCCAACAAAGCAGGGAAGCGCATTACGTATTTAGATGTTACCTCCCCGAATGGAACTGAAGTGGTGTGAGTTTTCAATGTAATTCCGTGATTCCGTGGATTGTTTTTTTTGGTGAGTTTTATAGCTATATGGTGAACCCATTTACTAGAATATATGGTATATACACACAACCCTGAAAACCAACATATCCCCTAAAATTGGATGGTTGGAAGATGAAACGTTCTTTCAAAATGGTCCCTTTTCAGAGTGGACATTCGTTCATTTTTAGAAAGGGTAATACTGTTGATGGTTCAGAAATCCTGCACCACCTGGGATGTAGAAAACCCATCGTAAAGAATGGGATGAACTACCAACCTAAAGTGGTTTGCAGGATTATTTTCTTCCATCAACAGTATTATGGAAGGAGTATATATGTATATTATAATAATAATGATAATAATAATCATCATCATAATAGTAATTCTAACATTAATCATAATATTAATAATAAGCGTTATTATAATAATAAACATAATAATAAATGATAATAATATGAATATATATATATATATTAATGTACATCAATAGGGCATCTACATATATACAGTATTACAGTATGTCAAAACATTGAACTTGCTTGCTCCACAGACCCCATGGGGCCCCAATCACTTCTGAGATCTTCAGGTCTTCGCCACTCCCGCGCAGAGGATTTTGTCCACGGGAGCTCGGGATCCTGGGAAAATCGGCAAATCATCTGAACCAATCCCATCATGACTTCAGGGCTCCAGCTGTTCATCTAAACCGGGGTGTAGACATCCAGTCATACCTCCTGAGGTTCGGTGTTTTGCATCTATCCCATCTTCCTCCCCCCCTACCCAGGATACCCAGGATGCAATCGTCACGACCAGGATGACATTACCTTTCTAGCTGGTGGCTTCAATTTGTTTCTATTTTTCACCCCTACCGCGTTGGCCTCGATTTTTTGTTGCAGAAACCCCAATGTTTAAAGAGACCTTTGAATCAGACCTACTTGCCGTCGGTGGTTGAACCAACGGGACATCCAGCCGCCTTGGTCCCTTAAAAAAGCGGGCCCCAGTTGTTCAGATTTGTCAGACTTTCAGGTGGCGCCTTCACAACTTCGTGTGGAAAGTGCTGCGAACGACGGGACCGCGGGAGGAAGCGGAAGCTCCCTGAGTGGTACGTTGGCCTCCAACGTGCAGACCACGCCACCGAAGCCGTTGTTGAATCGGTGTCTTGGACACTGCAAAGATAGATTACCTGGGAGCCTGGCAGTGGGGATTGGGGGCAAGTTGTTGGGATATTTAATGTTGGAAGAGATGAATGCGACGTGTGTTGATGTACTGGTAGATGAGCATGCATCATGTTTTTTGTTGTTTTTGTTGATATGTTTCTTTTTCACTGGGTTGCAAACACTTCTATGCGACTTCTAGATTTTATATGCATATACGATTCCAAAAACCGGTCTAATCAATGTGTTTGGAAGGATTCCATGTACGACTTTTCATGTTTTAAAGACTCCTTGGGGACATCTATTCGTAATTTGATCAGATACTCTTATCTAACTGGTGATTTCAAACATTTTTTTGTTTTCACCCCTATTTGGGGAAGATGATCCAATTTGACTATATATATAATATTTTTCAAAGGGGTTGAAACCACCAACTAGTTATGTAAAAGTGAGCACGTATTTGCCGCCTTTGCACGTCCTGATTTTCAAAGGGCATCCTGAGGAATGGAAAAAAAAGAGGTCCTGAGGACTGTGATGCGAAAAGTTGCCCCTTCCAGGATTGGTACACTGGAAAGTTATATGTACTATACACTTATATATTATATAATATGTAAATATGTACTAAATATGTATAATATGTATATATGTAGCTGTTTACTCCTTTTCTAGAGAAAATCAAACAACATCTTTAGAGACTATTTTCAGTGCCTTGATTAAAAAGCAACTCCATTCCTCAGTGTTTTTTCTATCAACAAAAATCCGGTGGCCAGAGATCGCCAGAGGCTTTTGCCTCTGATCGAGGCGGGAAGGGTTTGATTGGGTGTACCCCGAATCCGTACGTGTACCCATGGGTATTTAGCTGGTGTTTTCTAAAGGGATTCTTGGGGAATATATATATATATAACCCATAAATACCCGCTATAGAAGTTATATAGGGATTTATCATAGGGGTACGTTGGTAGGGGTACATCCAATTTTTCTCGAAGTTTAACAGTTCGCCCATATGAAATGGTTTTTTATGATCCAAAAATCAACAAAAGTTCAGGAAATTCACAGGGGACCAAAGGCTTTACCAAGGATTTGTGTCAAAGGAAAGCTGCTAATGCTCAACTGCTCAATTAACTTGGAACTTGTAGAAGATTCAAACAGAAATCATGTTGTCGCCAAAATTGTTTGTGGTGCTTGTGGTGGACTGAGACTTCACCATCTCTCACCGTGGTAACCGGTAGCCGATGGTACCCGGATTTGCTGGATGCAGTTTGGGTAGTTGAAATGCCCATGATAAAAAGAACTGCAGAAGAACGCATACAAGTTCAAATGTCAAACAAAAATATGTGTGTATGTTGCATAATCTACTTATGTAACATGTATTAATCACCAACATATACATACATCTACATAGATCTACAAATACATATCTACCCATATCTACCCATGAACAAATTGCCATCACTCAGTTTCGCAACCAGTCATGGGTTTTCACTCAAACGCGACGTGGGTTCACCCCCTTAGAGTCATGGTGGAAATGGATGTTTCATCCCCCCACATTTCAATTGATTCTCTAGGGATCCAATCACTGGGTGGTGGTTTCAAATGTTTTTTATTTTCACCCCTACTTGGGGAAATGATCCAATTTGACGGGTTGAAACCACCAACCAGAATTGTTTCTCTAGGGATCCAATCACTGAACGTCCATGAACGTCCGATGATTGGGGTGTCCTTCATCACCGAAAGGAAACGCAATGTATTTAGGTTACATGAAACCATTCTCAGTTTCGGTGAGCCAGGATTTTGTGGGGATTGCGAATTGTGAAGTAACGCATTTACATATCACATACTGTTTATATAATTATATAATATTATATACATAATTTACATATCTCTATTTTTGATTGACCAATATTGCTAACTTTTTTCTTTTTGGACATGCATACTGCATACATATATGAACATACGTGCAGATCTTGAGCCGATTTCGCATCTCCAAAGACAACTGCCAGGCCTTCTTTGTGCTGCACAACGGTTCCAAAGAAGCCGAGATGGAGCGAAAAGAGAAGGACGGACGGGGGACTGGGGATGGGCGTTTGCCCCCCCCAAAAAGGAAGGAAAGTCGGACAAAGTTGGATTTTTTTCAAACTTTTGGTGGGTAATCATGGTTCAATCTCTTCCGGATTCCGAATCATTACTTTTTTTGTTTGAAGAACCCTTTTCTTTTAATGATTTTGGTGATTAAAAACCTTTGGAACAGCCATATTGGTTGGTCCATATCCTGTAAACAAAAACCTTTCCTCTCTTCGAAGAAGCAATGGTTGAAGTTGACGCCGACAAATGAAAATGACAAAGTAGGTTGTCCTTCACAGATATACCATCTGGAAAGTAGGTGGCGCAACCCCCAAAAGGTGGCTTCATATGGGGATATGATAAACCAATAGTATTTGTTGTTTTTGAAAACTACAGCTTGGTGAATTGTTCGACAGAACAATCATTCAAGCTGAGATTCAGTCAGACAAATTGAACGCACAGATCGCAGATCAGTGACGATGTTTGAGAAGCAACTTGGCAACCCTGAGGGATCAAAGTCCGAATCCACCTGTTTTTGAAATTACTTTACTTCGAGTGATCCCCACCATGACATGTTGGGTGGGGGTTGTCAGGTAAGGGTTGTCAGAAAAACCAGCAAGCCCGGCATGCTTTTTTTCACGATTTTTGCATGCTCTTGTCGTGTCCTGTCTGCTACTCAGAATAGCACCTGTCAGAAGTGTTCAAGTAAACAGGACACAACCATTTGCCAAAACATGTCAGTATACCACCTGGCAGAAAGAAACATGCCAAAACATGCCACAACAAACATGCCAAATCATGTCAGGATACCACCTGTCAAAAATATATAAAGACACAGGCATCAAACATGGCAGTAGACCTCCTGAATGAAAGTCAAAAGCCATCGTTGCAGCAACAACACATGCTCAAATCACAAATGCATTGCAGTGCGTCACTAGAAGCATTCTCTGCACCAAACATGCCAAATCATGTCAGGATACTCCCTGTCAAACATATCAGTTGGATAAACACAAGGCATCAAACATGTCAGTAGACCTCCAAAGAGTTCGAACCATCTCTTATTCCAACAGATCGCTCCGCCGACAAGCGGTTGAATCCAAATGCAGAGTGAGATGTCAGGAGGTTTTCAAGGATTCATACACAGGCCAGTTCTGCAAACGCTCCAGTGTGGCAGCACCTTTGGCTTCCAACTTGTCAGTCAATTCTCGAAGATAAGCAGGTGGCCCTCTGCGTAAAAGATCCTCCACTTGGTCAGTCATGCCCAGTAGAATGAGATTTTCCAGTTTGCGGGCACGCGTCAGCATAACATATATGGCGAGCCACCAGTCATCATCCTCCAAGCCACCAGCACGACGCAAATCGACCAGCACACCTCCATCCAAAGTCAAGCCTTGCGCACTGTAAGCAGTGCGCAGCATGCCATGCAAAAGTGGAAACTGCCAGCGAATCACTTCAATCTTTTCGTTCTCCTCGCCTATCTTCAAATCAATTTTGAAATCAGCATGCATCAGTTCCACAAAGAACAATGTCTTCGCATCATCTGTGTGATCAGACGCATTTTCAAATTGTCCTTCCCATGTCTCCAGCAGAGCTTCTTCCATGGGTGAAGACTTTCCTTTGAGTAATTTCACCCAGATACCCTTAGCCATGTATTCAGGCACGAAATGACAAAAACCAGCTTCCCTGTGCCGCAAGCGTTCTTGATCTTCGTGGTGCAGATCCACTTTCACAACCATTGCCATCTTGTCTTTCACAAGTCCCAGATGTGGAGCCAAGACATCAGACAAGCGCACAATCATGTTTTCGTGCACCAACAGCATGCCTTGCAACTTGCCAGTGCGATGTGGGTTTGGAACCGTGAGCAGCTGATGTGTCAACTGCTTGTCTATAGTCTTATTCTTCC
>DF239158.1:1781-49928 GCA_000507305.1 Breviolum minutum Mf 1.05b.01
TGCCTTCAATAGCATATTTTTATTATCTTTATCCTCCATCACTCTCATCCTTCATCATTCCCATCCTTTATCGCAATCATTTTTTTAATACCTTTATTCATCATCCTCATCTATCATCCCCATCCTTTAGCATACTCTTCCTTTACCACCCTCACCCTCTTTCATCCTCATCTTCATCCTTTATCCTCATCCTCTATCATTTTCATATCTAAGAATGATTATTATCATCATTTATCCTTTTCTTTTACCACCTTCATTCATTACTTTCCTCATCCTCCATCACCCTCATTCAATATACTCCTTATATTTCATTATCCGCATTTTTTGATCATCCTTATCTATTATCATCTTTATCTTTCATATCCTCATCCTATATCATATTCATCCTTTATTAATTTTAAATTTGATTATATTTAGCCTTAATTATCTATAATCTTTCATATCATTATCATTTTTATTTCCTCCTAATCATCATTATCAAACAAGATAATTGAACATATAATCAAAAAAGACATTTATCAAAAAATATAATCAATAATCATATTTTCTAAAAAAAAATCAATAACTAAATCATTTATTTTTTCAAATCTATTTTCTTAAAAAATAAAAAAATTAAATCTAAAAAAACAAAAAAATTGCTTCATCCTAAAATATATTTATATTTAAATATTTCAAAATTTATCAATCCTTTATATTTTATTTATTATCATTTAAATGCAAAAAAAAATATTTTTTAATCTAATTAATTAAACATATAAATATATATATAGATGTATATAAATATTTTTTTAAAATCAAATCTTATATTAATTATTTAAGACGATTTTATATCATATTAAATTTAAATAATTTATAATTCAATTCTAAATATATTATCTTTTGATTTTTGATTTCTTATTTTCATAAAATCAAAAATATGAATATCAAAATAAATATATTTAAACATATCAATATCATATATTTGTCATTATAATTTAAATTCTTTATTATTATTTGAAAAAAATAGATTTTCTTTTTATCATATTTATTTATCTAGATATTTTTTGTTTTTTTGCCATTCAGCTTTTGCGCATGCGCTGATTGCAGCGTTAAATGTAATAACCTTCGTGTTCCCATTTCCAATTGAAGCATCGATTGAAAAACAAAATCTTTGGCAAATTCGCTCTGATCAGGGTTGATAGACAAAACCAAACACCACTCAGGATATCATGCAAACAGAAGTTCTGTCCATCTCGAACGAATTTCATACATCCTGAGTCCTCTCCACAGGAAAGACATCAATTGCATATACACTTCTTCGTCTTTTCACCACTCATGGGGCATTTTCCCCTGCAGACATGTATAAAACATGTGGAAATCTATGGATTTCTTCAAGATATCCAGCTCCAGCAGTACAGTTCACATCATTGGAGTTGAAGCAAAATTGGGATGGAATGAACAAATTTTTTCACTAACAAAAAAACTTTCGAATGTCCAAATCGACATCTTGCTAGATTTCACAAAAACGTTCTGCTCTTTGTTGGAAATCCCTTTTATAAACCAAATATGCACCTCCCGGCGCCTGCATGTTCCATGTTCAACAGTTGATGGTTTGAACAGAACTCCAAGGAATCGATTTATAGTGTATTTAGCCCATTAAGTTCGATAGATTCTATACATTCTTTCGGTGGTATAATGGTTGGTCATTTTGGCTCCCACTTTGCATGCAAGTGACATCGAGTTGTAGCTGCTTGTCCTACCAAAAAAAGACATACATCTGCAACTTGTCCGAAGGATCTTCAACGAGAGTGCTCAGTTTCTAAAAGTAAAGATATAAAACTGACATATACACTGGACGTATATCAGATATGTGTGTATATACATATGTAAAAAAAATACACACACCAATCTATACAAACTTAGCGAAAAGCTGAACCTAACTGGAAATACAGCGAAACAGGTTAATAAACATATTGAAGATGTATAGGTTTGGGGCAAATGACGAAAGTTCTTCAAACAAGTGAAACAGAAGAATTCAAAATCCTGCAAAGCTGCTACAATTACAAACTTCAAAGAAGGCCAGGAATCATTCAGCATTTGTTTCTTGGGATTTTTGGGTACATCAATGTCTATCTGCCATGATCCACCCTCCTTTTCTACGATTTTCTAACACGGGTAGAATAGGAAACCTTCCACAAGTCTTTATAATCCACACTGGGGATTTGTGGTATTTAAGAGTTGAGCTTTTAACACGGAAACTCTTTCACTCCTTTTTTGGATTTGGGAATCTTCGAGTGTCATCAGGGGTATCAAAATGTATCAAATAAGAACAGTGCTGGTGCTCCGAAGTATGGGCATCACTTAGCGACATAATACATTTTTTGGTGAATTCCCCACCTGTCAGGTGAGGGTTGTTAGATTTTATGTGAGCTGTCTGCTCCTCTTCGTCATTCTCTTGCGACCATGTGCGTTCAGTGTGGCGTGCATGCCGGACCTACTGCGATGATGTGTGTGTTGCGATGATGTGCGGCCAGTGTTGCGTGCCGGACCTCAACCGCGATCATGTGAGGCTAGTGTGGCGCGCTGGACCTCAACCGCCATCATGGGAGGCCAGTGTGGCGTGCCGGACCTCAACCACGATCATGGGAGCGCGCCGGACCTCAACCGCGATCATGGGAGGCCAGTGTTGCGTGCCGGACCTCAACCGCGATCATGGGAGGCCAGTGTTGCGTGCCGGACCTCAACCGCGATCATGGGAGGCCAGTGTTGTGTGTACCTCACGCATGTCAGAAAGAATGTCAGAACATATGTCAGAAGAAATGTCAGAAAGAATGTCGGAAGATATGTCAGAACTGGAGACGGATTTCTTCAAGCGTGGCCATGTGGTTGGCATGTACTGGGAGAACATTGCTCGCAGCATGGTGGAAAGGGCGCATAGAGATGCACAGCAGCTTGACGTGCCATTGTTTTGTTTGCAAGCGGCTGACCAAAGACATGAACGGAAGAATAAGACTATAGACAGGCAGTTGACACATCAGCTGCTCACTGTTCCAAACCCACATCGCACTGGCAAGTTGCAAGGCATGCTGTTGGTGCACGAAAACATGATTGTGCGCTTGTCTGATGTCTTGGCTCCACACCTGGGCCTTGTGAAAGACAAGATGACAATGGTTGTGAAAGTGGATCTACATCACGAAGATCAAGAACGCTTGCGGCATAGGGACCCTGGTTTTTGTCATTTTGCGCCGGAATACATGGCCAAGGGTATCTGGGTGAAATTACTCAAGGGAAAGTCTTCGCCCATGGACGATGCTCTGTTGGAGACGTGGGAAGAACAATTTGAAAATGTGACACAGATGATGCGAAGGCATTGTTCTTTGTGGAACTGATGCATGCTGAGTTCAAAATTGATTTGAAGATAGGCGACGAGAACGAGAAGATCGAAGTGATTCGCTGGCAGTTTCAACTTTTGCATGGCATGCTGCGCACTGCTTACAGCGCGCAAGGCTTGACTTTGGATGGAGGCGTGCTGGTTGATTTGCGGCGTGCTGGTGGCTTGGAGGATGATGACTGGTGGCTAGCCATGTATGTTATGCTGACGCGTGCCCGCAAACTTGAGAATCTGATTCTACTGGGCTTGACTGAGCAAGTGGAGGATTTTTTACGCAGAGGGCCACCTTCTTATCTTCGAGAATTGACTGACGAGTTGGAAGCCAAAGCTGCTGCCACGCTGGAGCACTTGCAGAACTGGCCTGTGTATGACTCATTGCAAACTTCCTGACATCTTACTCTGCATTTGGATTCAACCGCTTGTCGGCGGAGCGGTCTGGTGGATTAAGACATGGTTGGAGCTCTCTGGAGGTCTACTGACACGCTTGAGCATGTGCGCTTGCTGTTCGCAAGCTTTTGATTTTTCTTCAGGTGGTTTACTGCCATGTTTGAAGCCGGTTTGTTCAAACATGTTTGACAGACGGTATCCTGACATGTTTTTGGCATGTTTGACAGATGGTCTCCTGACATGTTTTGGCATGTTCGGTGTCAGAGAATGCTTCTAGTGGTGCACCACTGAATTTGTGTCATGTTTGCTCAAACACTTCTGACAGGCGGTTTTGCTATGTTGTTGCCCCGTTTGCTCAAACATTTCTGACAGGCGGTGTTGCTATGTTTTGACATGTTTTGGTTTGAGTTCCGAAAATGCTTCAGGTGGCACACTGCCATGTTTAAGTCTATGTTCAGGTGGCATAGTGCCAGGTGGTATACTGACATGTTTTGGCATGTTTGCTGCTTGCCTCCGCACAATGTGAGTTGGCGTGGTTGTGTGTGAATGATATTTTGCACGGTTCTGTGTGAGCGATGCCAGGTGCTATACTGAGTAGCAGACAGGACACGACAAGATCATGCAAAAATCCAGAAAAAGGATGGCGGAATTGCTTGTTTTGAAATGCCAGTTCATGTTGTTGACAACCACCTGACAACCACCACCCGACATGTCATGGTGGGGATCACTCGAAGTAAAGTAATTTTTACAAATCTCCTTGATAGATGTGCCACATTTGTGAATGCTACAACAACCTTTCAAGAAGAAGAATCGCCTTTGAAGGAGCAGCGTCATACTCGCTGCTACTCGGCGTCCTCGGCAGTCTTCAAAAGCCAAAGAACTTGTTGCCATTGGCCAGCTTCTTCACAAGCACTGATGGCGGCGTTGTAAGTGATGCAGTTCCTGACTCTTTGCGGTCAACCAACCAACCCCAAAGCGTCCTTTGTTTATCACCAGAAATTTACCTCAATACATAGTTACTCATCACCCTTTTCTCCCTCAAGACATACAAACCCGGATGTCTACAACATGGCTAGCTCCGAGTATCACAAAAACACCAACAAAACTGGGGCATCTCTTCCACCTTTTTGTCTTTATAAAGTAGGACAGTTTCCACAAACATCGTTTTCCAAAACAACTCTGCCAGATAATTTTGTGGGTGGAATCAAACATTTCGAGGGACATTCGCTTTGTGTTCAAAATAGAAATTACATTTAAGGCTACTATCTCACATTGGACTATTCACAATCCATTCCCCACACAGCTCTTCCACCCAGCTCCACAAGAATATGGTTTCATGTACAACGCCCTGCCCCAAAAAATTGCTTCACTCATCCTCACCTCGATATCTTTAGTATGCTCTCAAATGAGGGGGGCACATATGTTCACAATTTGTGAATCTTTCACCAAACAATTTTGAAAATCAAGCATATTCGTCTTCCACTGAAGTTTGGTACTTGATGTTTTTTCCCTTGTAACTGCCATTTCAAGCGATTTCACAAGACCTCCTGCCATCATGCCTTCGTCGCTTGAAAGGGCAACTGCGGAATTGGGTGTGTCTTACTTAGTAACAGGAACTGATCGCATTTTTCCATGATCCCCTTTCCCAGCAATGAAACAGAAAGGGTTTATCAAATCATGGGTCGACATGACTTTGGCGCTGCAAAATCACCCAACAACGCGACACACCTCTTAAAAATCCACTTTCAAAAAACAAAATCAAACACTGTCGCCCAAAAAATGAACAAACATGAAACAACATTGGTCAAATCCCATCAATTTACTAACTCTAAAAGGGGGGGTAGTAAGTCGGTCGTTTTGGTGTTTTGTTTGCACATTCCGAGTATCAATTCAGTTCGAGTTTTGTGAGCTTCCTTGGAGAAGGACATGTTGATGAAATTTGGTGTCATGATTGTCATGTTGGTTCAGTTGGAATGTTTTGTCGGAGTTGACCATACCAAAATAGATACACCAACAACAAATGAGGATGTTCTCTGAAAATGGTTACAGAGTTTCAAGAAATAGAACAAGAATCGCTTTTCAATTTAGCATCCCGAACTGTTCGCTACAAATGAGGAAATGCCCCAGATTAATATACAGTTTGGGGTCCTGCCCAAACATTGTAGCAGTTGATAATGAATTAGATCATGTATAATTATGTTCATTAAAGGCCTCTCTGTCAAAAATGATTCTTTCAGGGTTTTGCCATTCTCCCATATTTTCCACTTAAGCAGTTCAGCCGGGCCTTTTCAAAGGAAACTTCATCGACTCCAACCATTGGATAGTCTCCGGGATGCCAGCAACTCAACTGGGGATTTCCCCCCCAAACTTTCACCCATCGTCCAATTGGAGGTATCTGAAAGGAGAGGATTTGTATGAAGTTGGGGGATTTTTCAGGGCCAGAAATCAACAAAAATACTAGTTTCTTAATTAGTATGACACTTGTGCTATCTTATGTTGTTTTTTTTGGGGGGGTAGGTTGGGTTCGAACAATTGAGACACACCTCATGTTTCAAAGGGAAGTTGCCTAGCCCAGAACATGACCAATAATTTTGCATGATTTTGCAACATGGGACGATCCTCCGAATGGACATCAATAAGAAGCAACGCGGGCAACCCGGTAACACTTTCCTGATGAATAATCTTCATCTTCGTTGGCCAGGCCAACAAATGCGCTGCACAAAATGTTTTGTTGGCATGTTCTTTGCCATGTCTTGTTTCTCATCCCTTGTGTACATTTTGCGTAGAGCTTTCATAGGGAAACCAAAAAGGGGCCTCAAAACAACACCAAAAGCATGCAACTTTCCACCATGGTTTGAACTCCAGGTTAAACACACACTGATGAACACAACAACGTTGGTGTGGCAAGAATCCTTGCAACAAGGTCAATCAAGTTAAACATAACTAACTAACTATGAAACAACCATCCACGAATCATAAATCCAGCCAAGGTTTCCCAAAGCAGTAACAAGGCCATTGTCCAATAAGAACGACAACTACTGATGCACGCGCTATAAGAAAACACATCGGCTGATGTTCGCCACCTCGTGTGGTGGAAATGATGTGTTCTCAGGGTGTGGTCTGCTTTCTGAAACATGGTGATTTATGCACTGGAACCCAAACTTCTTGTGGATTTCACATCAATTTCCCAGCATTTTTCGTGACCCTATCATTGATCCAAACATACCTCCTTGCAAATTCATACAGCTTCAGCAGGGAGGATGGGGCAAAGGACGGGGGTCGCCAAGATTGGTCATGGCAATTGTGAAGATGAAAAACCCAATTCAACCTTCACCAAATGGGATTTACTTGATTCAAAATCGTAGAAAATCATCATAGAAACATGATCCTCAAATCAAGTATGATGTTTTTCCTACGATCTATACAAATCAACATCAACATCACCATCTTTTTGCAAAAAATATCTCCATCTCTTTCCATGGCAAACTAAGGCCCAACCCTTCTGTGCCTCAAATGCATCGTGGTTAAAAGCTTCAAGGCTATTAGCCAATGACTTCCAACAATAGCAGCATTCTGAGTCATTTTGGAGCCTCAATGCTGAGATGGCAAAACTTCACTTCAAGAGTTTTTCGGCTAAAGAGTTGTAGTTGAGTCCGTCGTGAATTTCGAGATTTTTTGTTTTGCAAATGGACAAAAATGGAGGAAATTGATTAACAGAGATGTCCAAACAAACATCAACATTTTCCGAAAAAGGTCACCCATCAATAAGAAACCCCATGGACTTGATCTTGGTTACTGTGAACCAGTTCTGGAGTTGCAGGCACACTTCACAGTCCTTTCAGCAAATATTCATGAGTCATTCAGATCTTCTCACTGATGCGGTTTTGGAGATCTATGAATCTCTAAGCAACAAGTCCTGCAAGGTTTGATGTGATTGCCAAATGGTGCATACAAGTCACGTGGTAAACGTTTCAAATCCATTTGCTCCAAATAGATCATCGAACGTTGCCATTCAGCCCCTTGGCCACAAGAACTCATCGTTGCCGTGTAGGAGACCATACTTCCTTTTCGAAGGTGGGTCATTTTTTTCAGAAATGGGCCAGCAAAACTGGTGGATTTCGGTGACGAAGGGATTTCTTTTAAAACCAAAGTCATGGAAGAAGTAGTCAATTTTAACACTGCATAAAAAAAAAACTCTTGAATGGTAATTGATTCGAAACAAAACTGGTTGGTGGTTTCAACCCATCTGAAAAATATGAGTCAAATTGGAACTCTTCCCCAATTTTCGGGTGTGAAAATAAAATAAAATATTTGAGTTGCCCCCCACCCAGAAAAAAAAACACATCATCTTTATGAGTTATACTTATGAATCCCCAAACTTTGAGGGTGTTAAGGAATTCTCCTGTCAAACCACCTTTCGGCTCGGCGAAAGATGATGATCCGAGCTCCAAAAGGCTAAAGGACACACTCTTCGGTAGCTGGAAACCAAAAGAAACAGCGCGTAATCCACATGAGGCCCAGTCTACAACTAGTTACGATCTGATGATCATCTGGCAAACTACCAATCTTACAAGTGCAAATTTGTAGATGAGATGATATATGATCATCTATCTGCTCATAGATGGCAGGATGATCACTGAACACCGGAGGGGTGTTTGGTATTGAGGATTGATCCACCAGGTGAACTTTTCTTGGGTTTAGATCACTTGACAAGGCTCGACTCATATGATCTACTGGTACCTTACCAATTTACACAAACCTGATAGCAGGGATATTTTTTCCACAGATTGACATGTATACCATATTTACCATCCTACACACCTAAGCACCCACAATGAATGGTTGTCTACAAGCACTGCAGTATTGACAGCATCCATTTGTTGGGTTAATCGGTTAATCATCTTTGAAATATTTTGAGCCATACATGTGGGGTCTAAACTTCCAAGTTGTAACTTACAGTTTCGAGGTCTTTGACACGGCTCATTTACCAATGACCACAAGGAACTCTGGCAACTTTTGGAAAACTCCCCAATGCGGGGGCGGTTACCACACCGCGCCTGACAAACTGGTCATCTTGGAATACTCCAAGATGTAAATGGACTGCATCCATTGCAAATCTTCCTCACATGCACCTGTCAAATTTTGTCCCAGAACTCGAAGCAGGAAAAAAACATGGGTTTTTGACGGGAAAAAGTATGAAAAAGTAACAAACACAACCTGAAAAACACGAGATTTCTTGAAATTGCTTGTGTATTTCTTGGTTAACCTCCTTGCACTAAACAGTAGTCATTTATTTGGTTTACCACACTTTTAAGGGGATCCCTCTGACAAACCTTCACTTACTAAGAAGAGATCCCAAAGTCAGCTTGACCCACGACGACACCGACAACGAGGAAAACGGTTCCCATCCCCATAGGATCCATGGGACGAACCATTTATTTACCTACAAGAACGGTTCATCTTTATGGTAAATGAGTAGGTAAACAGACCATACATGGATCCTATGGGATGTTGGATGTTTTACTGGATGGTCGCATCAAAGGACCTGACACAATTCAATGTCTAGATGGGAAATCTCATCTTGTCAGTCTTCACCAGGCTTATCGTTCTTGCTTCACCCTTCAATTCCCGTGTCGATGTATCATTAACACCGTTGTCCGAAACATTTGCAGCATCAAGAACCCAGCAAACTGCGTTAACATGTCTGGTTTTATAGTGATCTTACCCTTAAACCGTCGACATTTTCTTTGTTTTTTACAAGACATACAGTCTACAACAATCCCCAATTGCAACTACGGCTCTCCCCTATCAGATTACCATTGAAACAATTCCCTCAAAATTCTGATGACAGTCCGCATCGAAACTAGTTGTGTTGAAGCTCACCACGTTGATCAACCCACAAATTAGGGTCCAAGTTGCTGATGATGGAGTTGAAACTGACGATGTCACAGCGTTGCTTACTTTCCTCGGTTTTTCGGTGAAGGTTCGAACTGGGTCACTTGTTTTAAACGGCAACAACACCTTGGCAGGTCTTTTTGTGAAGTTTAATCATAAATATCAATGTGTATACAAATCCTAGCAACAGTATGAATAACAAGAGTGATGCAACCACTAATCACAAGACTAAGTCACAATAAGAATGTGAACAAGAAAATCACTAAATATTAACGAAAAAGCTTGCTGAACACTCACTATGAAGGGCACCAACAGGTTTCTTAACGGTCAAAATGAACCACAAAGGCAATCTACTTATTTTTCCGACCTGTCAGGGTTGCAAAAAAATAGACATCTCCTGAACATATGTCAAATTGGCTTGCAACAAGCATCTCTAAGTGTACGGAGCAGAAGGAGGGTCTCTTTCCACTGGCCACTCTGCTGACAGGCATAAGCCACTGCGCCATAGGACATCAGATCAACGGTGCCGCCAGCATTCCGGGCTCCTGGAAGAAAATGCAAGGCCTCGGTTTGTGATGATAACTTTCCTTACCAACCAGAAAGGTGGCAATGAAAAATGGTTACAACAAACCAAAAAGAAACTCTTCTAAAACACAAAGGTTATACAAAAGCAAAAATCAGAGTGGTTATTAGTTATATAAAACAATGATATACCAATGACATAACAGATTCTTGTTGCTGGCCATCATTGCTTTACTGTGTCTCCCCGATATAGCTCTCCCATTCGAAAAGGTTGAGGTCGAATGGTTGATATTCCTAGGCCTCCTAAAAAGACCAGAAACTGGATGACTTCTGTAAACACAACACAATCTATTCACTAGTGTCATTTTCAAAGCAGCTCATTATGAAATATGAACATGTATTAAAAGCCAAAGTATATCACAGTCGATCTGAGTATTAAAACCAAACGATCTTTCAATTCCATATTAATTTCTTTTTTCGAAAGCACCTTGGATGTCATTTTTGCTCCACTTGAGGTTTTACCACCAAACGGTTGGGTTAAGAATGGGATCCTTATAATGGGCTTGTTTCAGATAATCCCTATATAACCGGGTTTGTTTCTTTATCTCCCCCCTATAAAAAGAGGTGTGTGGAGGGATGGTTTTGACCCACTGCTCATATGTTTCTTTCACGAACATCAGTACTTCGAGGAACTTCTTGCCAAGCTCCATCAGAAGCAGTTGCATGTAGCAAAGCACTGTAGCTAATGGAATCCTTGGCAAAGACAAATCACTCTAGTTGAGATCAATCAACAGGTTGGATGCTTACATGTAATTTTCATCAGCCTTGGAAAGCTCCGGAAAAAATATCCTGCTGTTGATGGAAGAAATCCTGCTCTTATGATATGGTCTGTCACAACTTAGGAAACTCCTGCAGGATGAACATATAAAACATGAAGGTGATAACCCTTTGGGATTCTAAAAAAACTTGCTGGAGGAGAATCATTTCAAGATATAAATAGATACCAGTAGAATTTACGATACCTACCAACTGGTTGTCTCACCTGATTTTCTTGCATCTCGCGCACCGTTTTTTTCCAGATCTGTACGTTGAGGAACCACTTCTATAGCCAATCCTTGAGCGATTTCTATCAACTCCAAAGCATCTTCCCATTGCACGACCTGAAGGCGAAACGGTCGACATCTTTTAATGACACGAAAAAACATCGATGACCCTTGAACGGATGGAACGTCTCTATGGGGTTGTTTTGAGAGAGGTGGGATTTCTTGCATGCATGTGTGTCTTTATAGTGTTTTTTCTGGAGAAAAAGGTGGTGAGGAAGAAACATGTCGAGAGCATCCTCAACAGAATGGAGCTCTTGAAGAAAGTGATCTGTGGCCAAAATCTGAGGATTTGCCTTTCTTTTCTCTAATGAAGGTTGCGTGGAAAGGGTCCTTTTCCTGCCATTTCTGTAAAACAACATGCCCACAAATCTGCAAGAAGTGTTTACCAACAGAGCTGGTTGGAAAGTCATCATATAATATGGTTCATTTGCTGGCCGCTTCAACTAAAATAAAGATAATGAAGTGCAGGTCACCTAAACCGTGAATGAAATAAACCAAAATGGGGAGTTCTCATTGGTGAGACTGTCTGTGACTGTAAATTGGTGCGAAAAAAAACAAACCTTGCAAACCTTTGAGGATTTCAACTAATTATATCAAACATATTGACAACCTGACCCCGTAGCCAAAAAGGATCAAAGAGGTAGCTCAAAACCAGTAGGATTCAGAATATTGTGTATGCGAGCAAGAAAATAGCAAGTTGTTCAGTTATAACTGACCAATCTCAATTCATTCATTTCTTCCTTCATCCATTCATTCAGTTTTCTGAATTTCACTTACTCCCAAGGCACAGCTTCGATGGCCGCATTGATTGTCACCAAATTCACCTGAGGGAACACATGTTTCCACCATGTGGGTCCATGAAAAATATATGGTTGCAAGACTACTTGGGGCTCATTTTCAGGGGCGATTTGTTAGTTTCAGGGAGGGCACATGAATTCTAATTCAGCAAAGCTGAATTTTCTTTCAATAAACATGTGGATACCAAGCCATATCAGGAACTCCCAAAAAACGGGCTGATACGGTACCCGGTAGCTGTTTCAGTCACCACCTTCAAGCTTGACTACGAAAAGATGAGGGCATTTGATGACAGATTCCCAAGGCGAATCTTTTTGACCTGGGCAAATTGTGAGCTAATTCCTAAACCTGAATTAATGGGGAATTATTGGGAATCTAGGGGAATTTGTTACCGGATAATTCCCTAAAACCACCAAACATTTCCCCTTAACTAAGGGAATCTAGGAATATTCCTAAACCTGAATGTTTCGGGCATTTTGGGGGGGGCAACCTCCCTTACTTTTCACCAGCATTTGGGGTGACCAACAGAGCGTGAAGAGGTCTTTTTTGTAATCTGCCCAGATTTGATGTGTCTAAGTTTTGAATGGACTACTTTTGACACCATTTGGGAGCAATTGAAAAGAAGCAGTGATCACATTTCATTATACTGGTTGGTTAAATCAGGATCCGTATAATGGCCAATCATAATTAATCCTTATAATATAAGAAGGTAGGATTTCATCCCCAACAACTAACCCAAACAGTCCAAACATTCCTTTTTGCACTGCTCAAATTGATTTTACCTTGTTCTCTCCAACCGTTATGTAGTTGTCCTGCATCATCAATTGCTGTTTTCTGTATGCAATTTGGGATCTTTATCCCCAAACCTCACAAAATGCGTGCATGTTTTCGACCAATAATTCACTTCAAAAACCATCAAAAACCCGATGAAAAAACCGGTCGGATGAAAGGTCTCCCTACCATACGACGTTCTCGTGCATCTTCTAGAAAGATGGAGGCTGTCAACCTCGGGAATTTGGATGTTCCTAGGTAAATCTTGGCAACTTCCGTTCGCTGGTTGGTTGAGTTGGTTGGTTGGTTGAGTTGGTTGGTTGATTTGGTTGAGATGGTTGGTTGGTTGGGATGGTTGGTTGGTTGAGATGGTTGCGTAAATCAGAGTGAGATGAGTTGGCTGGTTGAGGTTGGTCGATTTTCACCACGTCATTTTCTCAAACTCTGATTGCCAAATGGAATTTATCTTTGGTAAGCTTATATTAGGGGTGAGCAGTGAAACATACTATTGACGGAAGAACTACCATCATTTTGTACAGTGCTTTTGTGTATCCAAACTGCTTTGGCCAGCTTTCTTCCGTCAAACAGTCTGTAAAAGAAACAAACCAGGGAAACCATGGTTTCGGGTGTAGATTATATCTCAACTCTGCCAAAAAAACAGGTAAATCTACATCAACCTGTCGATGGTGATTTCATCACAAAAGAAGTGGGGAAAAACTGATCAAAGAAAGGATTGGATCCATCTTGCATGAACAGTTCCAATATTGAGTATCTTAACTTTCCTTAGCAACAAATAATGTTGGCTTTTTGTGTCAAAGTCAGGGTATCAAACCGACCACAAAATTGATCATAATTCAGTATTGTGTTTTTGTCAGGTCCATAGTCCATCTTTTTTTGGGGGTGGTCCTTTGATACCTCTCATTGAGACAACATCTCAAATGATCTACCTGGAACCTGAAACATCCATTTTATAAATGTATAAATGTTTGTTTCAATTGGATGATTCCAAGTCTTTGCAAAGGAAATGGTTCTTTAATAGTTGTTTAACAAACATCCATTTTAAACTGGTTGCTTCGGGTACCAGGTTTTTCACACAACAGCTAAGCACCCAACCACTGCTTTGCTCGGCTGCATGCTGTGATAGCTGTACCTCTGATCAAAATCAAACAACTGGTTGTTTTCATCATACATCACATGTATGTATAAATACTTGACACATACAAACTATACATATTTGCAAAAATAAATACAGCAAATAAATACATTTGAACACACCATGTATCTGAAAATCAACATGTATATGTACATATGTAATCATGTGTAAAATAAATTGGGAGGACCACGGGGACCAGTAAGACAAGGGGAGTGCGAGTAGCAGGAGCAGCAGGAGGAGACAGGACCAGAAAGACCAGCAGAAGTAAGCAACATTATCTTTTTGAGCCATTTTGAGCCTAGAAAAGCTTTTTTGATCCCCAACTTCTTTTGATAATCATGTTTGAAAGAATCATCAAAGCAAGCACCAGAACCAACCAGCACCAAAACATTCACAACTTTCAAGGCACTTCTGACTTACTGTATAACTTTCAAAAAAATCCATCGCTTTGTTGGTCCCCACTGAAGGGCACTGAACGTGAACACGTCCGGCAAAACAACGTCACGGAGCATGGACTCGAAAAGGGCCACGGCCTGAAGCAAAGGGATGCAACGATGCAATGTGACAGGCGCTTCGATGCGTGGAACATCGCAAGTAACCGTGCTCCTGTTGCTTCTTCTTATCTTCTTGTTGTTGTTGTGGTTGTTGTTGTTCTGGTTGTTGTTGTTGTGGTGGTTGTTGTGGTTGTTGTTGTTCTGGTTGTTGTGGTTGCTTCTTGTTCTTGCTGTTGTTGTTGTTGTTGCTGTTGTTGTTGCTATTGGTGTTGGTGTTGTTCGATACTAACACACCTTACCCATTCACCTCTACGTTTTGAAGCCATGGAAATCCAGCTGCACCTGCTGCCATTCGCTGGCCGCCAGCGCGGCGTTGTAGGAGATGCTGTCTGCTTCCACGTCGAAGGAGTGGAGGTCCCACAGAAGCCTCCAGCGCAGCAAACAACCAGGAAGGATTGGATGCCAACCCCGAGGACATGGTAATGCCAAGCAGCTGCGGGAATTCATTACTAGGTTAAAAATCTATGTATATCTTAAGGTCTGTTGATAAACGTCTAACAACTGTACCTATACTTGTGCGACATCTAGAATCGAAGATCTGCTAAGATTATTGCCGGGCCGGTTTGAGGAGAGCATTCAAGAATTCTAAAACAAATCTCAGCGAAGATGAAGTCATTTTGATAAGCATATGTTTCAAAAAGGGTGCAGGTATTTCCCTGTAGCACCTAGTCAATGGGAAAATTCCTCTGCTTTCAACCCATTGGAGCATAATCGGCACTTCCTATGTATGATAATAAACATACATACATGTATATGATTGTATATGTATATCTAACCATCACCTAATTACACAATTTTTTAGCAACAACAAATGTCTTCAAGAACTCCCATGGCCTCATGGCTAGTTGCCACTGCATAGCCTCTGTGCATGCCTCGTGAAACCACGGAGTTCTGGATGTAAATCTAAACTGGTTGGTGGTTTTTTTGCCACCCATTCGAAAATTATTAATATAGTCCAATTGGATCATTTCCCCCAAGTATATAGGGGTCAAAATTCCCCAAAAAATATATGAGTTGCCACCACCTAGTAAAATTTGTCGTAAGATAAGAGGAATCATCATCCCCAACCTCAAGTCGTTGACAATGATTCTTCCAGGAAAACTAATTCACTGGCTATACCTGGTTGCTAGAGATATTACTTCAGTCAGCAATTACAGGCGATAGCAACATTGTTTTCCTGTAAGTAGAACTATAGTAGAACTATATGAATCGGTGTTTGCACAAAGAGTCCGTGAATTGAATGAACTTATCATCAGAATATCACAAACACCAGGACGTCGGACGGATCGCCAAGGCACACTGATTGCTGAATTACAGGAGATTGAATTCCTGAGATTTTGGCGGTGCAGGAACTGCAGGAATGGTAACTTCTCTCACATAGGTTCTGATTTTAAGTGGCTGTGTTTTCTCGAACCTTGGGCCCCTTCAAACCAATTGGGTGTGTCATTCAATACTTTTGTAGGATGCCAACCATTCATTTTTGAAGATAAGTGCAGGAAATTTCGCAGATTCTTGTGGAGGTTCCTACGTTTTCAAAAGAACCGTTTCATGAGATGCTTGGACCAGTTTAAAACTTCATATTCACAACTTGAAGCCTATCCATCTATATAGTAAACTAACATATCCATAGAAAAATCAACCAGTTTCTTTTTATTTGCCAAGAAAATGGTGAGATTGCCATGGCGATTTGTTAGTTTACGGGAGTGTAAAACAAATAAGAACATCTAAGAACCACATTAGAGCGAAACAACCCAGAAATCCAAGAATTTTTATCCCATCCCAGCTGGTTGGCTTTTTGTTGTGAAATTCATTTGGTTTGGTTCAAAACACAATGAAAACAACGAGTTTGTTTCACTCGGTGTGTCAACCCCAAATCTGCAATCCTGAAGATTTTATATTTCAATACATCAAGGGATTTGGCTCAAAATTACGGTCTCGACATGAATTGTGTACCATGAAAACATTTGCTAACCTATCACCCTTCGAATACATCGCATGCACTACTGGTATATTCGGGTATCACCTACAGAATATACCTACATAATAACCTGGTATCACTTTTTGAAATCTAAACACATCTCCCCATTTTTAAGGTTTCCATTTAAATCATCCCATCCTTTTTTTCTACCCAAACTTACCCACCAAAAACCGTCAAATTGTCCCAGAAACAGTGGCACAAGGCGTCTTTGTGCGTCCTTTAAAAGACACATAGCCCATTGCCACTCCTGCGCCTTCTTGCAAACACTCAACGTTGCACCAAAGGAAATCGTATCTGCTTCCAGTTGATGTCCTGTTTCCAGAGTTTTCTGGAGGCGAGTCGGCGAGTCGGTGAGACTTGAAAACATAGGGGTGCCCGTCTATCCAATATGAAGGTAATGGTTGGGCCCTGAAGAAAACGATGCTAAAAAGAGGAAAGAGATGAAAAATGATGAACAAATAGATACAAAGTCTGATGGAAATTTGTATTTTTGACTTACCAAACTGTTGTTTGATATTGCGCAAAGGATGGTGAAACAAACATGTGTTTCCATTGTAAATTTTAGTTGGACATTTCTTTTGGATCTAATCGTTGTTTAAGTCAATTTGGTAGCCTTTGGAACAAGTCACTTTGCACCATCCCACATTCCGCAAGTTCCCAAAGTTCCACACAGGTTCTCCAACGAATCTCCAGAGAAAAGCTCCCCGAGAAAAAACGCCCATCATCTTCCCATTGGCTTGGAGGCATTGCTCTTGAAATGTTTGATAAATTTTTCAACAACGGTCCAAAAATACTGTACATCTTTGGCCCAATTGGAGAGGATTGCACCAATTTATGGGTGTCATAAAGATAAGCTTGAAAGGAATACTGGTTTGAAAGCACCTTGTCATGAAAAAGCTTCTAGTTCTAGTTGGAGAGGGGGGGGTGAAGGTGTGTCTGTTTAAAGCACCTCTGGGAGGGGATAGTCTATACAAGATCATGGCACCCACCCAAAGCACGCCTTGGAAGGATGTCAGGAGTGCTAAGGCTGCTCGCCAATCACTCGCCTTCTCACAACAACCTAAAGGCTACTGGGCTTCGAGTGATGTGAGCCCAACATGATGGTGATGTGAAAGAACATCCCTGAAACCACTGGAGTTTTTCAAACTCCAACAATATCATTGAAACATCTTCCGAAGAAATGGAGAAATGGAGAAATGCTCATGGCCAGCTCCATTTTGCCAGTGGTTTGACAAAGCAACTGGCAAATGAATACCATGTTGCTTTAGACAAATGAACTCAGGATAATCTGCAGTAGGTTACACAAGTTTGAATCATACAGTATCCATTTTAGTGTACGCTCCCTGAAACTAAGAGTTCGCCTCTGAAAATAGGCCGGGCCCGAAAAGAAATTGGCGAACTGTTAGTTTCAGGATGTTTCGAGGGATGGTATGTTGTAAGATATGTTTGTGCAAAAAACAGAGAAATTATTATATAGGCACTGCGCTCTCAATCATTCAGAAAGGCTTATCAGTGTCATGCCATTGTCTTCCCAAGACTTTCCTATCTCAAACTTTGGAAAAACACAAAGAAAAACAACAGGTGACAAGAAATCATCCCACGGGTCATCGCCAGCTTTTTGCACATTTCATGACAACTTCCTCTACTTTGCTGTTCTTTTGAACCTCAGCCAATACATCAACATAGAATGTGTTTCAAGTGGCCATTGACATCTCATAGATTCCCCCCCACTTCCCCAAACCAAGAAACTAATGGCAGCTGTGCAAATGATGACATCAAGTTGAACCTCTTTGGATTCCGCTATGGTCAACAAGCAAACGGCTTGCTTCCACTTCGCGCTCAACTCACATGCTTTGATCGTACGGCTGTATATCCTCACGTTGGGTCGGAGTCGCTTTGTCTCCATCATGGCCAACTCTTCCACCTCAGGGGGGGAAGGCATTTGTGGACCCCGACCCAATCTTCCAAATCTGACTCTGGTTGCTGAAGTTTTTTCTCTTTCTTTTTTTTGTTTTTTTCCTTGAAAATTTCTTGGACCGAACAAAATCTGCCAGCTGATTTTTTGTTGGGCCCGAGTCTTATGAAGAGCTTAAGGTCGAATTGATTTGTTAAAAGAATAAGATTCATAGGGTTGAAAGCGTCAAAGAGTTTTTCATGAGGTTGATGGCCGCCTTGAGAGGAGAAACTGAAAATTTGTCATGAAACATTGTCTTCATATTGCTTCAAACATCGTGAAACATGATGAAACATAGGAAATATGATCGCATACAAATGGATATGGAGGACATTCAAAACATATCTAGATGCAGTTTTGATTATGGCATCCAAACATAAATCTCTGAAACGTGTCTTCTTAGACCCTTCTCAGTTGACCTACAGTATACCTCTTTCCCCCCCACAACAGCAGTCCTATGAATCCATACGATTTTGACATTGTCCGGATCTCTATCCGTCCATTTTCCCGTGAAACAAATGGATCCACGAAGCACTTTTGAAAAGGTGCCATGATTACATCCCCGAAATTTAGCATAGCCCCTGAAAATTCATGATTGGAAGACTAGTTTCCTTTTGGGATTGCTATCTTTAGGGGTTATGCTAAATTTTCGGGGTATACTGGGAGGCTTTGCATCTTTACCCATTCGGAAACATTAGAAAAACCGGGACCCATCCAACCACTGTGCCAACCGTTGCGTGTTTCTATGACGACTCTCTCTGCTGTTTTTTTCTTCTTCCGTAGCGCATCTCAACAATATGTATCCTAAGCACATCCAAGGAAGCCTAGAGTTGGACACATCCAGTGGTGATGTTGAGAATGTGACTTGGACATAGCAAGGTCCCAAAGAGACGAATGATGCAAGCTAAGAGGATGCAGAGTGCAAAACCAAACATACTTGCAAGTTGTGCATTGTAGCAGCTGGAGCCTCTGTAAGAATTTATTTCGATCATACCCAGGCCAGGTAGCAGGGCTTGGAAAACCAAACCCAAATGTTTGAGGATGTTGTAGAAAGAAAAGGCAATTGAGAAGCAAGTCACTGCAATACTCAAGCTGGAAGCTGTGTCCAGTGTCAGATTCAGTAGTGAGATTTGCAGCCAAAGAGCAGGTAAAGCTTCCAACATGATTTTGCTGCGAAACGCGGCGTTGCGATCTGCTACAGGCCAAATCTGGCTCGACAACGAGATCTCCACTTCAACCAACTTTAGAAAAAGATCCTGCAACAACATGACGCCTCCGACATCTGCCATATGGCTGAAGTATATCCATACACGCCATCTTGTATGTGCAGCAGTATCAGGATCTGGAGAGAACAACCTCATTTCCTCCAAGCTGTTCTTCAACTGCCGATCTTTGGTGGAAAGTTCGGCCAACTGAACAACACTTGAGGCAACCAGCAGAAACACCAAAATGCCTGGCAAACCACCCAGCCAGACAACCACATCCCGAGCAACTGGAATCGGCTGCCAAGCCTTCTCAAACTTCGAACATAAAGAGGGATGGCACATAGACTGTGCATTGGCGGCTGTCCATGCATCCATAGATGGATCTAATGCTTCTACCGCACATCCCAGGAACTTGAAAACCAAAGGGAAAATATGCAAAATCTCTGCGTCCATCGAAGTGTTGTGTTTTTGCCAGTCTTCCTTCGACTGAATCCATGTCACTATCTGAGCCTTGTTGCGAAGCTGTAACATCATGGAAATCAGCGTTTCCACAACTATCAGGACACAGGCCAGATGAGAGAATTGGCACATAGCCAAGAAAAAAACCAAGGGAATCATGGAAAACTGCATCATTGCAATCCACCAACATCTTTGGGCGATGTCCTGCAGAAACCCCACATCATCCCAGACTTCGGATTCCACGCTGGACTCAGCGCTGGATTCTGCGGAATCCCAGCGGCACAGCATTTTTTCGACAGGAAAAACTGGGAAGCTGCCATGGTACTAAGTGGATTTGACAGAAGTTAGGTATGCACCCGCAACAAAGAAAACAAATGAAAACAAGATCCTAAGGCCTACTTGAAGGTCATCCTCTGAAAGGTGCAGATTATCCGTAACCTGGGACATGCACTGAAACCAGCTGTTGAAGTGTGATAGTCAACGGGGTGCTCGGGCAAACCCCGAAATGCTGCTGTTAAGCCTTAGTTTTCAGCCAGTCTTCTCCTTGTCTATCTCTAGTGATTTGGATGACTTACTTTAGGTCAACACCTGGTGAGAAACTCATGGAGTGCTGGGTTCAATGGACACAATTTCCTGGATTCTTTTTGATGAGGGTCTGAAAATTTGTTTGGATCATTTGGGATCATCACCTCAAGAAATGATGTACAACTCACAGCCATTGGATGTAAAGCTAACTGAGAAGGCAACCACCCCAACAACAAAATTGTTGGTTTGGAATTTGGAAGATCATTTTCCTTATCATTGCGATTCGGATGATCCTTCAGGTTCCCCTCACCTTTTGTGTTTTTTGGAGTGAACTGCATGGACTGCTGAACAGTTTTCCATTGTGACCTGCAGTGTTGGCCCCCTGAATAAGTATTTATGCTGGCTCACAACTTATATAAATCATTCCAGTTCTGCTTTCGGGATGTTGTAGGTGTACCTTAGCAAATATGTCCATCTTCATGCTTCCAGTCCACTACTGTAAAACACATAAACCCACTTAGGTCACCAAATTGTTGTTGTTCTTCTTGTTCTTGTTCTTGTTCTGCTTGTTCTGCTTCTTCTTGTTGTTGTTGTTGTTGTTGTTGTTGATGTTGTTGTTGTTGTTGTTGTTGTTGTTGTTGTTGTTGTACTTTCCTGAATTTTAGTGTCAAAAAATCAACGAAACACATCACCCAACAAAAGCCAACGATAGACACTTTGCAGCGAGGCACCGCAATGTTCCATTGCCTCGTTGCCTGCAAGGATTTGTTTTTGTTCGTCTCCGAAAACAAAAGGGTTGGGTAATCAGTGGAACTGAATTATAGTCATCTAGTTGGTGGTTTCAACCCACTTGAAAGATTTTCAACATGTAACCTCTCGTCCATATCGCAATAACTTAACATCAAACCATGTGGTGGGACTTGATTTTCAGGATTTGAGATTACGGTTTTTCTCTGATTGGTCATTGCCATTGCTCACTCATCTATGTATATACACTGACTATACCTTGAACCCAAATGACTCATATTTTGGAAGATTTGACCCATAAAATAGTTCAGGTCAACCCCCACAAAAAAAGAGGTCAAATGGGTTCTAGGTATATGTTAAAAAATAATAATATGTGTATAGACTGTATAGATATAAATACATTGAGACTAGACCATAAGGAAAGATTGCCATTCCATCTTACCACCTTTTCGGAAACTGCCAAGTTTTCCGCACCTGCATCGCGGAGTGCCATTTTCGAATCACATTTTTGCCGTCAGCGCCGCTGGGGATCAAGGATCCAGCAAACGGCTGTGACGTGCAATGACACTTAAAACCCCCAAAAATTAACATAGCGCCTGGAAAATGGATGGTTGGAAGACGCTTCTTTCCTTTTGGTAAGGCCCGGCCTATTTTCAGGGGCTATGTTAGCTTTTAGGGAGTGTAAATCAGGATGATCTTTTGTTAGCTCAGTTTGGAACGGGTTTCCATCAGGTTTTCCCCGTCTCATTCACCACCAAACATTAAGGTCATTGGGTTCAGGGGCACTTCATCCACATAGGTGCTGTGCTTAGTCTAGTGCTGATGACACCAAGGCACCAACGGAAAATCCCCAACCAGCTGATTAAGAGTGAATGTGTTGATGCCCTAGTCGGAAGTTAATCAGTAGTCTTTAGGTACACCCCCATCCGGTGAAGGTTAGCATTGGCCCCTTCATAAAAGTGAATAGATTCTCTTTTTTCCACAGGGTGGGGGGTGGACCCAAAATAGTCTTTTCAAACGGAGAACTTACAGCTTACCACCCCGAAAATATATCACATTCGCCCAGAGAAGCTTGATTCTGGGGGGTCAGCACAACAAAAGGTGCCTTGATGTGTCTTCATTCCTTGTATAATCCACCTCTTCCCTAAGAAAGATACCTCCCATCCTCTGTCATGTGAGTGTTCTGGATCTAGGGGAGAGGGGTATTGCTATATATGCCGTACCATTTTGCAACCTTGATCAAAGGTGCAGTTTGACTTGGGAAGGAAGCATTCTGAACCGATGTGTTTGTTTGGTCTTTGATAGGCACACAGTGGTCTTTATCGACAAGGGAGCTGTGTAGAATTGCATGAGATCTCAAGATGAACTTTAACTTCATCCAAATACATCAAGTCCAGGTCCTTTTTGCTTCCCCCTTTTGGCACTTCTAAGTCATCATAAGAGGTTGGTACTTGGATGTACTTCATCAAATGAAATCCTGGACGGTTGCCAAAAAAAACGATAAGGGGGTCATGATCATCTCTCGTAGAAGGGGTAGTATAAATTCGTACATATATCAGCCAACCACTACCAATCAGTACTTTTTCCTAGCTCTTTTGTGGGTGAATCACATCATTTCTTCCGTGTCTTGGGTGTATCCCAAAAAACTACGTGGTCCCGCATGATTTTTTGGTAGACAAAAAACCTGTTTTTTTCCAACAAGAAATCGCATCCAAGGTAACAACTATCTTTTCGACATGTCAACCCAACAAATTCTGCGTAAGAAACATTTCATCCACCAACCAACACCCAAAAAATCCATCCACAAATTGTCAGCACGTCATGTCTCCCCCGCGACTCTTTTTTTTTTCGGTTGCTGGTGGAATCCGGAAATTCCTGCCAATTTCAGAGCCTGGAGCAGATCCGGGAATCCTTTTTTTGTTAAAATCAGTCTTTTTAACGGATCAAAAAACACATGGATCCAAAGATGAGTGTATATGAGACTTGTACCCCACCCCCTCAAAAGAAAACTTTCAGAATCAAGAAATTGGATGACTTTCGGGCGCCCAGATCAGTTTTGAGACGCATAAACACATGTGGTGATCCAACATATGGATGGACAAAGAAAGAGGGATCCTGGAAGAAACCAACTGTGGCCCGAGGCTCCCTCCTTGAAACACATGCCGGGACCCAGGACGGAAACTTCCGAAAGTCTTCCAATCATTCATTTTTCAGGTGTGAACTGTTTGTTTTAGGGAGTGCAACTCATCTTTGTGGCGCATGGAATTGTTGACAAACACTACTGAGGCAGCCATGGCTTAGCCATGTTTGATCTATGACAATCATCTAAGGATACACTGTTGATTGCTCTATCCCCGAGTTCAATCAACTCATATCCCCCAAAAAACTAGAAGGTCTGCTATATAAGAATTCAAATTAGGATCCATTCGGATTACTTACCTCACTATTTACAATGTCTTTGTGCAGCATGAAATTTGGTACAGGAGTTATTCCATGAACCGTCTCAACTGGTCCTCCGGAACGATGCCTTGTCCAACTATTTTTTCAAAGGCCCGAACTCAGCAACTACAACTACAAGTACCTTCGGTAAGATTTTTGGTTCTTTCTGAAAGCAAATGCTAGATGGCTTTTTTGAAAGCACCCAATTGGCGGTATAATTATGCTTGTATATCAGGTACAAATTAACCACTTGTTTTTTCCAGAAACTGCCTTAAAAACCCTGTTGCCATAAATCCATGGATCTGGATAAGTGATGATAAGTGTTTCCTGAGATCACGGATCACAATCTCATGCTTAATGTTCGCACATCATTGGTAAAAGCCAAAGGTGCAACAAAAATGGCTATCAAAGTCATTGACCCTCCAAAATAAAATTGATGATTCCAGGAATTTTCACATACATTTTACATCATTTTACCATCATTCCACAAGTCTGAAGGTGTCACTTCGTTGGGCATTCCAGGATGTATGCGGGTTTTTTTGCATCCCATCGACAGCCATGAAGGTTAGCAGGTTTGATTTTATGTTGAAAAATGTACCCAGCCACTCGGAAGGTTCCCCTGCAATAAAAACATGCGTAAAAAATATGTTCCCATCCCTCAACAAAAAAATGGCAGGTTCAACTCAACCTACAAAAGTGGGAAGAATACTTGATAACGAGTGCTAGTGATGCTATCAACACATTATTTGACAAACCATTGCCCTTCCTTTCCATGCCAACTCCCCCCCTCCAACTGTTGTAAGATCCACCTTGCCTTGAGGCGAAGAACACTTGTGGTTTTCAGAATTTTCTTCACCTGTACGTTGGGCGGCTTGTCTTTTTGGGGAAGACCTGTAAGTGGGGGAATTTGGGGAAACTTCTGGGGTTTCACATGGATAGTTTGTTGTTTTTTTGGTGTTACTAATGTTGGTCTGGGGACAAAGTAGTGATCATTTCCTGAAACAGAATTGAGATCAACTAATTCTTTTTTGGGGTTGGGGGAAGGATTCCTTTACTCAGCTAGTTTTGGTAATGGGTTATCAAACAATTTCTTGAACGGGATCCCAAAGAATTCAAACTCGATGCAACTTTGGTGGCCCATTTGGTTGTAAAGCGATCGCGTCGTCTTGCGTTTTAGCACCATTGACCAAGGTCGCAAACCGATTCATACTGTTGACGGAAGAAATCCTGCGCCACTTCGTAGGTAGTTGAAATCCCATTATTTTCAAGGTTTCATACATCCAAACAGTGGTTGTTTGGGATTTCTGAACCATCAACAGTATTTGGGATGATCTCAAATTTGTGGATCATCCCAACATTGAGGAGTACATAAATATCTTCACATGTGTGAACCTGAAACTTGGGGGTAGTGGAAATTCATTTGCTACTGGTAACAGCGTTGACTATTGCACTTGGCCCTGAATCAAAGCCAAACTCTGGTTTCACCAATATCTAGATCCGCAGTAGCACCATCTGTGTCTTTGCTTCCGAAAATGCATAGGGGACAAATCTGCAAGCTTGCGGTATCATACATAAACAGAAATGCTGATCTTCATGTGAATGTAGGCACCTTCCTTCCTTAGTTCAAGATTCAAGCATACGGCGCTCATGTGGGCCTGGAATATTGTCTATGGGAGATACAGAACACTGTTTTTGCCTTGGCTGAAATATCGAACCCTGGAAGAAAACAACGGAATATATTATGCATGTATGCGAAAAACGTACCGGAAAAAAAACTAGAGATTTACCATTGCAAAACTGATCATATCTTGGGTCTTACGACGGAAATGTGTTTTTCCGTACTTTAACCTTGGCTGAGTAAAACACCGCTGAAAAACACAAGGTTTCTAGGCCGTTTTTTTCCGCCACTCGAACCACACTCAAAATATGGCAAGGTGCCTTTTGCCTAAAAAAAGGTATAGTCATGGCAGCATTTTTCTTTTGGCATCCAATGTGTCTTACCCAGAAGTGCTCCCAGAATCCACCCGATCTACTTCGACTGACTAAGCGGGTCACGTTGGTCTAATTTGCTGAGATTTCTACACGTTTGGTACCCGAATCATCCACCAATTCAAATGGTTGGTCATCAGTTGGATGACTCGAAATCACCTTCAAAAAAGAAACGTGGTGGTGTGAAAGTGAAACTCCACCATACATTTAGGGATGGTTCTTTAATAGATGTTGTAACCCATACCATCCATCCATGGTATATTTACCTACATTTACCATTAAAAAACAACCAAATGTAGGTAAAAACCAACCATACATGGATGGTATGGGATAGATGTTGTAATGGATTACCCTGGAAGATTGACATGGAACCCACACATCACCCATCAAAAGCAAGGACATTTGATCTTCATCCACCTCCATGACAAAATGTTCCAGCCGTTCATCTTCAGGGGGTGTACATCTTCCAAACCATCATTTTTTGGTGTACAGTACCGTCCCTGAAACTAACATAGCATATTAGCCATGGACAAATCCACCATCTTCAAGGGGTGTATAGGTAATTGGTAGGGACCTGGAGCCGTGGAACGTTTTCCACCACCGAAAATCCCATCCCCTTCCTTTTGTCGCACCTATGAAACTCGCTCCAACGTTGCCTGGGAGCCACCCCACCCGCAATGTCCTCGCTGGATTTTTCGTTGCTGCTGTTTTTTTTGGGGGGGTTTGGGGTGGGTGGGTGGAACCAAAAAAAACAATGTTTTTTTTGTTGAAGTCAAATGGACATGGATGGATGGAAAAAACGGGCAGGATTTTATATCATCCCAGCAAAGTTGGATGCAAAGTGGAAACAAAATTTGGATGTTATTTTTTCAACTTAAAAGGAACATGTGGAAGGGGACGAAAACATTGGCAGGATTTGTTTGTTTTATCCCAGCAAGTTCCAGTTGTAACTTTTTTTTTCGTGTTTGGTTTGTTTTGTTGTTGAAAAACAAACATGGAGTCAATTTGTTTGAGACTTGCGAGTCCGATATTCACAGGAACCATTGTGGAGAGCGGATTCCCAGGGAAGGTCTGCGCAACCATCTGGGTAAAAAGTAGAGGGAACCGTTGCATATTTGTGTCTTTCCACTTGGGAATGGGTAATGAAAATCATCTTCTGACTTTCAACCAATCGATGAAAATCCATGAGATGTCACATGACAATTATGTAAAAGACCTGGGCTGTACTACCTACAGGTTAAAACTTGTGCTGGTGACTGATACCAAATCATCACTACCAATGAGATCAGCATCTTGTCATCAACACTCGTTTTATTTTGGGAAAGCTTCAGGATCAACAGGATGAACGACTTGAAATCATTTGACACATGTTTCAACATGCTTCAACCCAAGGGTAAACATATATATGGGATGTCAATTCGTTGATAAAATCCAACAAAAAATCGAGGTGATAAGTCTCAACCGAAAAAACAATGGAAAACTCTCCGAATTAGATAGGAATTCAAATAAAATGACGTTTGGAAACCAGCAACTATAGAAATATATTATATGCCGAAATAATGTAGAATCATATTTCAATCTGGAAAGATGCATGGATCTTGTGACATATCTATAGGAATCCTAAGTATGAAACCTCTGGCAAATTCTATTCTATCATTTTCCGACTCCAAATAGTTTTTGAGGTCCTTTTGGGGAGGTATTTCCCTGCCAAACTCGCATCCTCCAAACCGGGATCTACTGTTGATGGTTCAGAAATCCGGCGATCACCAGTTGAGGTTGGTAGTTGAAATCCCATTATTTAAAAGGCTTCAATAATCCTGCACCAGTTGATATGGTAAATACCCCACTATTTACAGGGTTTTATACATCCAAACATTGGTTGTTTGGGATTTCTGAATCATCAACAGTCTTTCCTAGTTTTTTCCAGCTGGGCCTCGCTGATGGCATTCAAAGACTCCGCGAAAGTTGACAAATTCCTGTTGAAATCGTTCAATCAAACTCGAGGAGATTCGGTATGTCAAGAGACATGTAATTCGAATCTGGATGTCAGAGGTTACATCTATAAATCTAATGATCAATTCAGATTGGGTGACTGCAGTTCTAATGAGGATCCTCCGACTAAACTTACTTTTAATGGAATTTCCTGTCCTTTCGAACTCAGGATACCTGATGTCTAGAACTTATTGTTTTTCTTTCAAAGTTATTGGGTTCCTCGCCCCAGGCTGGTTTTGTGTCGGGTTCCTTTGAGCTGCTGTAGACAGAAGAGCTGCACTCTGCTGTGCCTGGCTGGATTTCCAGAAATTCGGAGGGGTGATGGCATCACTAGGACTGGGGACAGACACATGTTGGGAAAAAACACACGACGTTGAATCTAAAGCATCAATTTTTCCATATCAGAGTTCCTATTTTCGAACGTTGTGGGGAACCCCAGCCGTTCGGTTTTTCCCGTGTTTTTCGTACAGGTTGGTCATTATATATGACACCCACCCAAACAATGCACTATTAAGAAGGGAAATCCCTCAAAACTAACGTTGCAACATTTGCTGCTAGGAAATGATCCCCCCAAAAAAACCTGGCAATCCTCGAAATCTGCCATACAGTTCGATGCCCCTCAAAATGGGTCCCATTTAGTGAGTTGTGAGAAATACACTGTGATTTTAGGTGACCTTTTAGGTGAACCAGCCATTCATTTTCCAGGGTATTGCAAAAATCACGACCCCCAAACTTTCCGAATCTCAATCTAACATGAACAAATCTTCCAGAAAAAAAAGGTACCCTGAATTTTTGAAGGTTCCTAAAACCTAACCCCCAACAAAAATTAAGATGATTAGATGAACATCTTCCAAGGGAATTAGCAAATTTCTAGGTTCCTAAAACTTAACCCCTCCAAAACCCCTTGGGGAGTGCATTTCATGACTGCCTTCAAGGTGTACCTTTTGATAACCCCCCAGATGTCGTATTTTCACCCAGCCTTCATGGCTCGTTCCAAATCTTGATTCACCGCTGCCAGCTCCGTTCCTCAGCTTGGATGTTAAGGGGAGATGAGGGATGATACGTCCATTTACAGTATGATTATATACATATTAATTAAATATGTGTACGTACATGTAACTGTAAGTATATTTGAATATATAAATACAGATACATATAAATATGTGTGTAAATAAATAAACATATCTATATATATATATATGTATACGCAGAAAAGCAATATCTATGTTGGCGTATATAAGAAACGATAGTTGGCTTCGAAGGAATTAGGAGTCAAACTGAAACAATTGATGAAATCGTTCTCCCAAAATAAAGGCGACAATTTTTCGAGAAAATTGTTTGACAACACAGCTTTGCTTCTTATACATTGCTGAATTTTCACTTTGACTGAATACATTTACAGGAACACTCGGCTGTTGCTACATCTGAATTGTAAAGTGTGTGGAAGAATGGTGTCAGAAGAGGTATTCTTTGTTCCCTTGTGGTCACCTGATACATCGTTGATGGACAAACAAAATCTGGCAAATCAATAATTGGGGATCGCAGACCAATTGGTTGCACCCTTCCTCCAATGATCATGGAAGTGCAACATGACCCCGAATGAAAGGAAACTCACTTTCCAGTACCATGATTGTGGGAGAAAGGCTAATTGTTGGAGTTTATGGTGCACTTCCACCCCAAATAGTCCAGGATTTGTTCGAGTAGCAATAAAACATCCACCCATTTCAGTTGGTAAGAGAATCTTATGAACAAACACTAGAAAAAATGAGGAATCTCTCCCACAAAGGATGAACATAATATCTACTCCTAACTCCTTTGAAGCCCCCCCAAGCTCAGCCTTTTCATACCGAATCTGCCACCTTTTAGACAGTGGGATGTCCTCGTTGTCCCTCATGTGTTTTCTCAGTTTCCCCCACCAGCTTGTGCTTCAAAGCTTTCCAACTGTTTCCTCGCGCGATATCAACTTATTTATAATTTTGGGTTTCGGGACGCAGGTGGTACATTGTTTTTTTGGCATTTCAATTAGTGAAGCTGGCAAATCATGTTCCAAAGAAAGGAAACAAAGTAGTTATCAAGATGATCGAACAATGAATCGAATGGAAGCTCGTGAACACTAGCTTATGTTTCAACACCAAACCAAACAGCATCATCATCATCATCATCATCATCAAAGAGAAAGGGATGCATAGAGGATTGGGTTACCTTGCCATCATATAACCAATCAACCAGATTTCATGACAGCCGAAAAAACAAAAAAACAACTAGACTATACAGTAAGCGTTTGGAAAAAAAAACAAACAACTAAACTATACAAAAGCCAATAGTACAAGTACAAACAAGTACAACCAACTATACTTTACAGTACAAGCAACTAACTTCCTTTGTATGATTGGATTTTGACATGATTGGCTGACTTGAGTGGCCTACTAACGTCAGACACTCAAGCTTTCTGACTGGGCATCTGGATTTTTGAAATATCTGATACTAGTTGGTGGTTTCAAGCCATTTAAGAAACATATGCGCGAGTCAAATTGGATCATCTCCCCAGGGATCCGGGTGAAAATAAAACACTTTGCAACCACTACCTAGACAAGTGATTTCCACCAGTGCCTATGCTAGTGTGATAAACAGGTCCATTCCAGATCCTAGTATTGCAGCTTCATGAAGTCTCGCTTCTTTTAAGAAGCTCCGCCTATTTATATACCCACCAAAAAGCCAACATAAAAACGGAACCCTTTGCTTCTGTAAGTATTCTTTGGTGGAACTGCACGGTGGAACATAAAACCCTCCAAATTTTTCGAACAAAAATCCAGAATTCCACAACGACAACATCTCGAAAATTAAACAAATTGCTATCTTTCACAACCAGCCAACTTTCTTGTTTATCAAACATTCAGTTCTCACAGAAATCTGAAAAGATGCGTGCGAGCACTTTTTCTTTCCACTTGCTGCGCTCGTATAGGATCGATCGCAGGTTTGGGACAACACCCAAAGGGTTGTCTGGTTGGCCAGTGTTGCGGCTTGGAAATCTTCGCTGAAACGTCGGAGTGGTGGGATTTTTGTGACTTGGAAATGTCAGGGTGGGCAATGGTTGGAAACTTTTTTCATCGTGGGCCGGTTTGGCGGTGTGGATTTTTTTTGTGTGGCTCCCTACTCAAATGTCAAAGCATCGGCTAATTAGTTGCAGACCCCGATCCACTAGCATATCCATCACAATTTATATAATTTACTTACATTTTACAGGTAAGATGACAGGGGAAGGTAGCCTAAAAGGCCACCTGCTGGGTGGATATAATAATGTTGCGCCAACCTAGATGTCCTCGAAAGTTTCTGGGTATTCACTGCAGGGGGTCCCCTTCCTAGATGGCTTTCAGAATTTTTGGCGCCTCCCATTTCAAAAAATACTTCATCCATATACTTTTTCGGAATATTTCCACCTTAGCTTCCGAAATTTCATGACAGCTTTCGCAACAGCTTCCTATGATCTTGGATATGTCCCCAACTTGATCTCACAGTGGCGTTTTGATGAAACCCAACTGCTTGGTTTTTCGGTTGTTCCAGCTGTTCATCAAATATTTCACCAAACAACTCCAACCAAAATCATAAGCCAACATTCTTTTTTTGGAAACAAGCGGAAAACAACAACAACAAAATCAACCCCTTGTAATGAAAAGAATTCATAGAGAGAACTTAAACAAAAAAACAAAACAACTTCTATCTTCAGAGTGATTTCTATGTTGAATTTGCAAATACGTTTTTTTTTCTTGTTCTCACCACAAAGAAATGGATATAATATTATAAACTATAATTTCCAATTCATATCATCTTGAAACTCCAATTGATTCCATCATTTTTCTCTCCATCTCCGAGATGTCTCGGGGGCAACTCTTTTTCAGGGGACATGACCAAGAATCTGATGATGGATTGGAGGCACCAATTGTCCTAGATACCGTCACCGCTCGGTGCCCTGAACAGGCAGAAGGTGGCCGTGGAATCTGAGGGGTTTCTTGGAGATCGACCGGTCACCTCTGGTCACGGGACCAGGGGTGGATCAAACCCTCCGAAGTAATTAATTACTGACTAAGAAAAAGGTCCAGGAAGTCAAAAAATGTATGGTTTATATGTTTGTATATATATATATATTAGCTGGTGGTTTCAACCCATCTGAAAAATATTAGTCAAATTGGATCATTTCCCCGGGTAGGGATGAAAATATCTAAGAAAACCCCAACATACCCTTGGAGCATACCCCAGGAATCCCTAAACCCCCAAATGAAAGGAATTCCTTCATAAACCGTTGGTTGGGGGCCTGGGGTATGTTCCAGGGGTATGTTGGAAAATTCTTAGAAAATAACAAAATTTTGAAACCACCAACTAGTGTATATATATAACTCCATGTAAATGAACAATTTCTTCAGGGTTCACCATGGATTAAATGAAGGTACCATGGTGATACATGGATGCGGTTCAGTTTGCTGATTGGATCAAACCTGGAAACCTGCAATCTAAGCGGGCCCACCCCCCCAATGCCACCCCACAAGAAATAAGGCCTTATTAAGAGATGATTAGGGGATCAGGGTGGGTTCATAACCCTTTCAAATTGGCCTTATTTGTGGGTGGTTGGGGGGTGGCATGGAATGTTTGTGGTCAAAGATGTGTGGTTGTTTGTGTGAACATTGTCGTCAGATCCCCCAAAAACACATCCAAACTTGGGAACAAATTCGTGGGTACCTCCGTTTCTGTAGGGAATCACTGGTCCATCAAGGTGATGTCTATGATGGTGATCCACTGCTAGTAAAAAATCCTTGGTGTAAAGATATCAAATCCTTTGTATTAAACACCTATTGCCACAGATTTCTCCCTAATAAATTCGTTTCGGCCTTGGGCTTATGGTTGGAAGCCTTATTCTCTTCAAGGCATTCGTCCCCAAGATTACCAAACAAAGAGTTACCCTATTTGTGTGGCATAGAAATTTCCCGCTTATTTCCCAAAGCCTAGCAAAAAATATAGGTCATCCAGCTTGGTGGTTGAACCACCCAGTTGAAAAATATTATGCTCAAATTGAATCAAATGTTTGAAACCCTAGTCATCTTTTGGAAGATTTCATTCCAAAAAAATGCACATCATCCTTCAGATTGTCAAAGGGTGTTTTCTTTGATAGATTCATTGAACATCCTTCTAACTTAAGAATGTTTCTATATCATCCGTTTTAGAACCTCGGGGAAGATTTCCAAACATCAGAGATCATCCAATTTGACAGATTTGAAACAGTCCTTTTGCAATGGTGTTTTTTTAATACGCAAAATCCACGGGTCCACCAACTGGATCTCAACTCGCAGAGCGTTTTTTCATGCATTGCGTTTTTTTTTCCCATTAAAACCATCGGTTCGGAATGGCCCGAATCGGGTTGCCACCGGACGAAGGGCGTGGCGAACATGCGACCCATGTGGCTTTTGACGTCGTCCAGAACAAGCTGAGGGTTTTGTATTTTTTCCGGGGGCCGAAAGATTTTAGATGCCTGTTGGGGGTGGTATCCATCAATCATACAAATTCTAAGCATCTTCTGAAGCATCATCAAATTCATACTGTTGATGGTTCAGAAATCCCAAACAACCACCTGGAATGTATAAAACCCTGTGAATCATGGGATAAACTACCAACCTCAAGTGGTGATCGCCGGATTTCTGAACCATCAACTTCGTAGCAAATCCATGTCAACTATGAAGGTTGCTTCCGGGTCCAGGTTTCCAGGCAACCTTTATTTCCAGGAACCAACAATGTTGAGGGGGAAGTGGCTGGCTGACCATCAAAAAAGCTTTGATAACAACGGGGGGGGGGGGACGTGTTTTTCATTTAAAATAGCCATGGAGTTGTGTTAACATCTAGTTCTTTCAAGTGGAAACACGTTTCCTCTTGTTTGTTGCCCTCACAAAGATCTCAAAGATACATTTGGTTTATCTTGGTCCAACTTAGGGTGAAAGGGTGAAAACAAAAAATCACACTCCAACATAAAACATGCAAATTCTTATTTGACTCACACTGCACTTTTGGAATATTAGGCAAAATGATTTATCTAACAACCTGTTGAATGTGGTGAACAAAGACCCCAAGTGACAGCGAATTGTGACATCGCTCCCTCATTCTGGAGGGTTTACCAAACTCAACAGTTTTTTGTTGGCTCACTTATAACCGAAACAGAATTGGAAGTAATGTAAGATGCAGTATCTCCCAAATCCTTAGGAAAAACGAGAGATTTGCTTCGTCAAGCAGCCCTTTCGGCCATCGATGAATTTGGGGAGAGCAGCCACTTCTTTGGGTTCACCACCCGGCGGATGGTCCTTTTCCAAGTTGAACAAAACGTGTGGCAACTCAAATTGGATGTTGCCCTTTGAAACATGTGGCAAAAATCAAAAGAGAGCTGAAGATAAAAAGATTCACCTTGCTAGCTCAGATAGATCTTCTGTTGTATAGTTTGATCTTCTTTTATCTATATGGTTCCAATCACTGATCCTCAAGTGACTTTATCATACTATGTCGTCTCAACTTTGAATTTCATACAGTACCACTAGATAAACTCCACCAAATCTAGGGTTAAATTGACGTGTTTTGTGTCCAAATGGATTTCTTCAAAATTCCTGCGCAAACATCTCCAAAAAAGGTGTCAAACATGGGTCTAGAGTAAAATTCCTGAGCACCGAAGGGAACATATCAACCATTTGCATGAAAAAAAAGTCAAATGCATATTGTACTGGCAGCCACACAAACATTATACAATAGAATATGTAAATAATCGCAAAAAATACACATATATCATATATATATATATTATATTATATATATATTATATTATATATATATATTATATATATATATAATATACATATAAATCAAAATCATAAATCATATATCATATATCACATATACACAACTTTCCAACTTTACTAGCACTAAACTTTCCACTGCAAAGTAGCTTTGAAACAGCGCCAGCCGGTGTGCTACGAGAACCCTAGCCATGTGTTATGTACAAGCCTCTCCGATGTGACACCTGAGCACGGATTCAATGGTTGGAGCTGGCTAATGGTTGGGGCAGTGGTTGGTGGTTAATACAGTTGATGGTTCAGAAATCCTGCACCAGTTGCTACTGTAGGTACATGATCCCATTGTTTACAAGGATTTTTTACATCCCAGGTGGTTGTTTGGGATTTCTGAACCATCAACTATCAACAGTACTTTGCATATCCCATATGCTCCACGTATGGAATATTTATTATGTACCTACAATTGGCTCACGGTAAATGTAGGTAAACATTCCATACATGGAGCATTTGGGTATAGAGATGCATCGAAAAAGCTACGCAAAAAATTGGAGCTAAAGAAAAGGCGGCTCCTCTATGTGGTTGGTGGCTGAACCACCCAGTTAAAAAATATGCGCACGTCAAATTTGGGATCATTTACCCAAGTAGGGCGAAACAAACAAAATCTCTAAACCATCCAGTCAATCATGACACCCGGAGCAATCAAAACATATACTTAGCAAACCTAAATTCCAGGTATTGACAGGTTTATACGTACCACTATGATGAATACCTCCTTGTTGTTTTATATAAGTAACCAAGAGTCAGACATCGCAAGTCACCCGAAATTTGTCGCATAGAGTGCCCCCCAGTCACCCCTTCCCCGCAAGTTCTCGGACACTGAACACGTGAAAAAAGTTGATTGGCACCGGCGCAGAACCTGCAAAAAAGCCCGGTAGAAATGTCAAAGCTGGACGGTGGGGAGGGCGCCAAGTGTGTTCGAAATGTTATCACAAAACAAGAAGTAACATTTTGCAAACATACTGTTGATGGAAGAAACCTTGCACCACCTGACATGTCACCTGACATGTATGAACCATAATGGGATATATTTACCATATCAACTGGTGCAGGATTTCTTCCATCAACAGTATGATGCAGTCATTCATCAACTTGCCATTTCGGATGCCTCAAAAACAAGGGTCGCAAATCGACCAACTTCGTCGAATGGAAACCATCCTGAAACCTACCCTCCGGGAAACTAACATATCCCACCTCAGCAAAAGGAAAATCATCTTCAAAAGTGCCTTTAAAAGGAGATATGTTAGTTGCCAGGAGGGTAGTAAAGTTACTTTGAATCAACACAAAAAAAACACCACCAAAATGAATCCTAGATTCTGGTCAAATTATTAATAATTCACGGGTGGTTAGGTCGAATTTCGTTAATTCAAAACTGAATCTAGTAGATTTGTCTGGCCATTGCTTCAAATTCCTCCAACAAAACCACCCTGACCTCTCCATGAAATGAACTCACGAAACAAGCCCTACGTTACGGGGCCTTATCGAGTCCGTGGGCCCGTCCGGCGCTTGCGGCCCTCAGCGGGTTACGTTTCGTTAAGGGGAAGAAAGCCTTTAACCGCCTGGGAAGGTTCTATAGAAAATGGTGAAGGCACATGGGTGTTTCCTAAAATAGTGGTACCCCAAAATGGATGGTGAAAATAATAGAAAACCCTATTAAAATGGGGTACCATTATTTTTGGAAACACCCAAATGCTAACAATAAGAAGAATGCACATTTAACAGTACTAGTCTAGTAAGTATATGTAATTATCATGGTTGAATCCGAAGGGTTCGTCATAATCTCCACTTCTGGAGACAAGGTTCCCCCCTGGCCCTAACCACCACCAAGCTGTTGACAGACTCATCTGGCTCCGGGGGGACCTATCCAGGAAGGTTGGTGGGATTCAATCATGACATCAAGCTGCCTGGCTGTTTTTTCAGGATGGGTACCCTCCAGGGGATTAACATATCCCACCTTGGGAAAAGGAAAATCATCTTCAAAATGGCATTTTTGGGGGATATGTTAGTTTCCTGGAGGGTAAAACAATGGAACAGTCAGAAAGAATGAATCTGGAGCGAATCCAACAACTTCATGTGCCTTGCCTAACTCTAAAATATTTCGAAAAATCAAAATCAGAAAGAAAGAGTGACGTGACACCATGGAAACAACTCCCTCAAGACTTCGCCTCATTGTCGCTTGGTTCCTCATCACCCCTGAGCTGTAAGAGAAAGGCGGCATGCGTGAAATGAGGGGCCTGTGCCTCTTGCATCTAGCAAGGGGTTATTAACCATCATGATCAATAAATAATTCATTACTCCAGCTTGCCCCTGAACAATGATGGTTGGAAAATGACTTTTCCTTTTGAAATGGTCCTTTTTCAGTGACATGTTAAGTTTCCGGGGGCAATGAGTCCTTACTTCTGGGGGGGAGGGTGGCATCGGAGGCGTACGAATTTTGGTTCTCCATGGTATGTCTTCATCCAAAGGATTTGTCAAATTCTCAGATTGTTCCCAAAATGTTCCCAATATGTTTGTTTGCAAAACAAAACTTGAAGAACCCTCATAAGAACAAATCAATCTATATATATATATATGTATATATATTAATATGTGTATATATATATATATATATGTACATATACGGTAGTGGCAAATGTGGAAACACGTTCATTTCAGACTATCGCCATGAGGCCCTATTGTCAGGAAGCATTCATGGAAAGCCAATTATGAAGGCAAAAGCGACACATCCTGGGCCGTCTTCAAGGAAATAGACAGGGATTTCAGGGATTTTGGTGGTTCCAACACGTCATCGCTAGCTGATTAGCCCCCCTCAATCAATACATTTTCTCCCTAAGCATTCTATTAAACAAAAACAAGCGTGCCCCAAAGAATCTCAGAAGAGGCCGGGTAGCGTTCACCAAACAATACCAGCTTCACCAACACCGACCACCACCACAACCACAACAAGAACAACAATGGCAAAAACAACGAGAACCACAAGGAAGGTCCTGGCACGGACAAGATGAATGGTGATAGCATACACACAGCAGCTGGTTGCCAAATTCACTGAGAACAGCAGGATAATGTACCGGGGAGGTAATCCACGTCTATCATATACCCTTGATTCATATTAAATCCCGACATCAGGGCAAATCTTTTACTCCTTTCCCTCGCAAGGAGCAATCGTGTTCTACACCCTCTCATCCAGTTCAAAAGAACTTCAACAAGAAGCACAACTGTGCTGAGTTCTCATAGTGAATCAACATCACACTTATCCTTAAGACCCAACCACATCAACCATGATCAACTCTCACCCAACAAAATCCTCCCAACACCTGAAAAAAATGCATCAATTCCGACTCCGACCAAGATGGGCCCCTACCAGTTGGAAATGGTGTTACAATCCCTATAAAAGGCCTTACATGGGCAACTGGGTTTTTAATCCCATTTATACGGGTTATGTAATCCCATTTAACATTTATGACCCTATAGGCCCAAAAATGACCCTATAATCTATATGGAGTTCCCCATCTTGCAACCACCCTATGTTGTTTTCCCAGGTTCCCCAACCCCCGTCGAGCATTCTTGGTCCGTCGAGAGCCTTTCTTAGACACCTCGGAGCCATGTCAGGTGAGCCAAGGAAAAAAACCCGACCGGATACTTTCCTTTGAATCTACCGGTTGGATAAAACGGGATCCTGATATTGGTTTATTAGAATCCCACTATAGCTGGGTAGTATAATCCCCTATATACCCTAAACAAGCAGGGTTTGTTTCATTGCTGAAATGTCTTTGGCTGGTTGAAGCATACACCTTTTCAAACTGAGGATTTTGGGAGAGTCATAATTTTGGAAAAGTTTCGAAAAAAATTTCCTTCTATTGGAAATGCTGCGTGTTGTGTGCTCGGAAAAAGAACGGAACTCTCTTCTAGAAACTCATTGTTTATCCATGATCTTCCAATACCCTCCACATGGCACACATTCAATTGTACCCAAGTCATATCATGCCTTGCCTACCATCTACCAAAAAATCCCATGTTGCCAAAACGCCAACAAACATAGAACAACCCGAAGGCGACCAGTTTCCCTTCTCTCTAGACTTGGGCATCTCTGCTGCATCATTCCGAGCGCAACTTGAATCTAACATCAACTACTAGTGACTTTTTTGTTGGAAGCATTCCCACTTCTCAGCATGGGCTTCCCCACCACGTCTTTGACTCTCTCCACTTCGTCCTTTTTTACCAAGTTTCGGTGATGCAGAACATACATCCAATGCCAACATGCAGATTATGCATAAAGTACAATATATGTAAACATAAATAAATGAATATGAATAAATATATACATATACGTATGTTTGTAATGGTACATACATGGATATGCAATAACTAAAAAATATATATATAATTATAAGATGTATTATCATATTATATATAGATATTCTACATAGGCATACTGGCCTACTGTATCTTATTGTAAACTTGGCCCAATAGAAAACGTATCATACACAGACATTCAAGCATTTTTTCACAAACACCAACCTCAAAGGTGCCATGTGTGGATTGGATCATTCCCCCCAAATAAAATATGTTGATTATACACCCCGGAAATTTAACATATCCCCTGAAATTGATGATTGGAAGATTGTCCTTTTGGGATTGCCTATTTTTAGGGGCTATGTTAAGTTTCTGGGGTGTATCTATACTCTACTTTGATGATACATATGCAGTTTCTTTTGCACATTATGTTTTAACATGTTTTTTGAAATGTTTCTTCTGATATGATTATACTTTGGATAAATCACAACTTTGATGAACGTAAGAGGTTTTCAGGTTTCCATTCATAAAATGGATAACTCATCAAAACGTCACCTATCTGAACTGTGGAGTTTGAAAGAAATCATATGAAAACATGGCTTTGCTATGTATGGCTTTCCAGCTATCAGCTCCTCTTACTCTCACAAAGACTAACCATTTTCAAATATCTATAGAGAAATCTTCGACAACACTCTGCAAAGGGTACTGATCAAACTAAGAACTGTAAACAAAAAAACAAGCACATCCCAAAAAACAAGACAACACACCAGAAATCGGTTGTCAACTGCTCATCCCTCGCCTGTCGGTTACTTCGCACGGGCTTTGATTTCTTTCCTTTCGCGCGAAAAGCCTCCTGCCCAAATGAAGCCCGCTCGCTGGAACTGAACATATACCTTTGGAATGCTCGAAAGAAATGGTGACAAATAGAACACGGCCAAAGAAACCAAAGAAATACTTTTTACGAAAAATAACCATCGTGGTTTCTTTGGTTAATACAACAAACAATCAAAGAAACTAATGCTCAAAAAACAACCAACATCATGGTTTATCACAGCATTACTACAATAGACACTAGCTCTTTTTTCTTGTCAAACTTGTTTTCATATCTTCCCCAAGTAACTCGGAACTGATGCATGCATCCAGCATACTGGGCCATTCCCTTCATATTTATTCTGGGGACAACGGCCCTAGAGAGAACGCTGAAACAAAAGAGTAATTGGCTTGGAATTTAATTTGGGAGGAGCATCCATGCCGTACATGCTTCATAAAGGTCATGTTTCATTGTGATTTACACCCCCTGAAACCAACACCTGCCAGGTTGCGCCATCCCAAAAAAGGAAAGGATGGTCTTCCAGCCATCCATTTTCAGGTGCAAGCTTGCTGTTGAGGGAGGGTAACTTCCCAATTCTTCCTACTGATTTCAATTCACCTTGGCTCACTGCACTACAAAAAAACGGCAGCCCAAAAACCAGTTGTTTCTGAACCGGTCGTCCTCCTGCACTACTCGGGAGACTTCGCTGATTTCACCGGAATCCTCCGACCTGGCACACATCCAATCCAAATTCCAAAAAGATTGGGTCCCAAAAATCCAGGTATACATGGGATTGTATATAACGCCTTTAAGTTAGGGTTAAACACCCCAGATACCCATTGATTTTCGGCATTTTGTGGAGTTATTTCATCCCATTTAGAACTGATAGGTTGATCCCACTTTGTATGGCTGAAACTTCATGATTTTGAGAGCCAATTGCTATTGTTGCAAAATGATAACTAGGGGATAAGTTAATATCCAGATGTGATGATCAGTGGTGTGTGTTTCTTAAAATTCGTGACACCTGAATTCAAGAAATTCTGACTAAACAGTTCATTTTAGCACACATAGGCCATAGGATCCATCGGATTGGGATATTTTCTTACATTTGGTTGATGTTTAAAGTATTTCAAATGTACGACCTGCAAAAAGGCTAGTTGGGGTGGATCTCAAAAACAAGGGAGATCCCGAAGAAAAGAAACAATCAAACTTTTTTTTACAGCTCAGATTGAAAAATCTACCCCATAGGATCCATGCACAGCATGGTGGATCTACGAAGAAGCTGGACTCAAATCATACCAAGACGGAAATTTACTGAAACAAAAATGATCAAAAATGAAACTCAACATGTATATATAGTATACGTATATATAATGTATGCGTAAAATAATTGAAATAGATATATCATGGAAAATGACACATCAACTTACTTGCAAAGGAAAAACATCTTCCCTGTATCCTCTTTGTTGGGCGCCTCCTCCGACCCTTCCTTCGTCGACGGAAAGGCACATCATCATCGCTGTCCTCGGCCGAATTTTGTCACAAATCAACGACAACTTCCCTGGCAATTCTGCGTTTGGTGCCCTTTTTTGGGATGGTTACCCTCCAGGGAATTAACATATCCCACCTTGGGAAAAGGAAAATCATCTTCAAAATGCCATTTTTGCGGGATATGTTAGTTCCCCGGATGGTAAGAGACCCCTGGAAAAGATTGTTGGTGACCTACAAAAAAGGGCATAAAAAGGTCACGGATTGAATCACCTATATATAGTCTTTATTTTTTTGCGAGATACACGACCACTAGGTTTTCACACCCTCACGCACACACCCTAGAAAGTTAACATGGAACCTAAAAATGGAGGTTTGGAAGATGGTTGTCCTTTTGAATTAGGTGATTTTTAGGTTCCATGTGGATTTTCAGGGGTACACACACCAAGAAAGCCATTTCTATCAGAAAATAAAAGGACACTTCTAAAGCATCACCATTTCAACGTTGTCTGTTTAAAAACATTCGTTTCTCAATTCATCAGCCATGAATTCCCCATCATTCACTGGTTGTCGAAGCCCCAACTAGGTCATATTAGATGAAGAATAATCCAAATTGTTCGACACATATTCATATCAACATTCAGATTATCAACAAAAAACACAAAATGCATATAGTATGCAATGTCATGATACCAATTTCATAGCATATATCATATCAACATGCAAACATATTATCATATACATCTAAATAACAAATACACGTGTAATCATTATCATCCTATATCCATTCATATATTCATAAACATCTCTTATGGCTTTGAGAAACATACGTTACAAAAACTCTACCAAATCCTCAGGAGTCCTGGGCCGACTCCTTCAACAGTACAGCCTGTGTACGTCGTTCCTGGTGCGATGCATCGCCCCTGAAAAATGTTGGTTGGAAACTGTTGGAAGGACAAGCCTTTCCTTAACAAAAAATGGTCCCTTGATTCTTGTAGGAGATCATTTTTGATGTTCTGGGGTTACTTAAGCTTCAAAAAGTCTTGAAACAAAAAAACACCATTTGCTTGCTTCTTTTTTTGGTGGGTTATATAACCAAATCTATGGCAAATTCCTTCAGCAGTTCCGTTTTTCCCGCCTCACGTCGCTGTGCCCTGCGCTCACGTCGACTGGTGGTAGAAGCGGCCTGGGGTTTTACTGCGAGTTCTTAGTGGAAGTTCTCTGTGAATTGTGCTCATCTAGCTGGTGGTTTCAACCCCTTTGAAAGATATTGGTCAAAATGGGAATCTTCCCCAAATAGGGATGAACATAAAACATATTTGAAACCACCACCTAGTCATTTTCTGCAAATTCCCAACATATTTCGATAGAAACAATTACACTTTATATAAATGCCTGAACTTAATATACATCATCAACCCTAGAATCTATAGAAATGACATCTTTGAGATTTGACATCCATCTTGTGGTCATGTTCCAACGGCATCCAACGTTGCAAATCTCCCCCCAAAAACCGCCTGAAGCGGCACTTCCGACACCTTCGGATGCGGGGAGGCTTGGAAGCTACCAGTCATTCTTGGAAGCTACTCCCCCAAAATTGAACGGCTGGAACCTGAAAATGAGACCCCTGGAATAGGAGATTGTGTTTGGAAACCATCATTTTTAGGTTCCATGTGAAACTTGGGGAGGGTACATGTTGATGCATTTTTGATGGAAGGAACGTGTTGTTACAAGAAGATGTGAAAAAAGTTCATCCCAGTTTATTTGAATTGAACATAAAAACCCAAAGGCACGAGGTTTTTTGTAAGTCATATTGGGGGTCAAATCTTACCCTTGGTTCCAAAGCTTTGATCATTAGACATCGCCCATTCTGCGAACCCATTGTGGGACCAATCAGGATTTCATTGGATGCTCGCTTTTTGTCCAACGTTATCACCCTGTTTGGGTGGAAAAAATCAGATTTCAATACTAGTTCCTTTTAAGGGGTCTTGCTAAAAAGACTACCATTTTTTGGAAGACACTTTGAAAGTTCAATAAGAAGTCACTTTGCCATCATGCTTGGGTCCAATGGTCGTTGTAGGTCAGGGGTTATTAAATTACAAACCTATACAATGCCCTATTTGATGTGAAATCCCTCGCAAGTTACCATAGATTTGCATCAAATTTGATCCCGCAAAATGGATCCCATTTCATGACCCCTGTGATTTTGAGGATTCTGGGGTTCTTTAGGACTCCTCATTTAGGATCGGAACATATATTCATCCCTGGCGACCCAACTCGCTACCCAAATATCACAAAGTAGGTCATAGGTAATCTAATGACACCAACCCAAGCAAAGCACTATTGAGAAGCGAAATCTTTACCATACCCAAACACTCAATGGATGGTATATTTAGCTACATTTACTTCATTTTTATGGTAAGTTAGTAGGTAGATATACCATACTATTGGGTATCTGGGATGGACCCCATTTAAAATGACCCCAGTTGGGTCCTCCAAAAAAAAAAACGCCCCAACAAAATGGCACCGAAAAAATCGCCTGATCCAAATCTGAAGCTTGAAGGATCGGGTCCTGAAAACATTTTTTCATGGGAGAGTCGAATCTATTGAAGGAACTAATCCTAACAACTAGTTGGTGGTTGAACCAACCCCTTTGAACAAATATTAGTCAAAATGGGTTCATCTTCCCCAAATAGGGGTGAAAAATGAAAAATATTTGAAACCACCACCTAGTAATCCTAACAACCTTGCCAAATTCTTGCTTCAGTGTGTGGCTTCTTAGTTTTCCAGGGTATCACTGTAAAACTCCCCCCCCCCCCGAAATTTAACAAATAGATACCCTAAAAATGATGGACCTTGGAAAATTGTATTGAAACGGCCAAAAAAGACATGGCGTCATTTTTTTGGCTATCATATCTTAGAAATCAGGGAAGTATAATATGTAGAATGTGATAGCCGTAGGATCCATGAGACTGGTATATTTAGCTACATGGATAGTTGATTTTTATGGTACATGTAGGTAAATGACCCTTCTTGGCCTTGTTTTGAGGGGTTGACCTTCCAAAATAGAGGTCATTTGGTGGGTTCCCCTTACATCCACCCTTTCTCATGAAGGTAGCAGTTTCCCCGATGGTTTCATCAAGCACCATCAGTCATTCAAACAGCCACACCAAACAAAAGGAAACCTTAGATTTAGATAGAAAGAACTGACATGATGAAATTCTGATAAAACATGAATTTCACTACAACTACCTCTTAGACTTATAAACTCATAGCTGCTAGTCACCATCTGGGCAAACAAATAACATAAATAACTAACCTTAGCTTTTAATATCTAAGTTAGGTTTCTTTTGGTCATTTTTGGAGAATCATCCCTAACACATCATCGTTTAAAGTTTTGGGTCGTTATACCTCCCAGGAGATTTGCCCAGCTTCACCAGTAAAGCCAGGGCAGCTGTCCAACCATCGGTTACAAACACCGTCAACCCAACAAAATCAGTTGCCATGGCTCCTCTGTACATTCCTCCTCTTCACCCTCTTCACCTTCAACTTCTTCAATCTCTTCAACTTCTTCTTCAGCTTCTTCAGCTTCGTCATCTTCACCAGCTTTCTCAACAGCTTGATCATCTTGATCATCTTGATCATCCTCCTCTCTTTCACTAGCCTCATCCTCACACCCTTCGTTCGGCCATGCTGCTGGAAGTAGTTCAGGTGACCCAAGGCGAACCCTGGGTGGTTGCTCACCACCCACCAACAGCTGGGTGTGTTGCGACTCGTCTTCCAGCTCGATTGAGTCAGCAACATCCTGACGTGGCGTTTCAACCCGGGAAAAAGGTCGATTTTTGGGGCATACCCATTCCCATAGGATCCATGTATGGTATATTTACCATATGTTTTACCTACATTTATGAGGCATTTCCTATCCCCCTTTGTCCCTTGACATTTCAAGTTGTGAAACATTTACCATGATTGGAGCCACCACTGTTACTGGTCGGGGGTAGTTCCAATGTATATTTGTTTTGATACCGGTAGTATTTGACTCACCTAATCTTGTTTCCTATGAAAAGTTCGGATTTTCTCCTCCAACCTTTGGAAGGGTATCTTCTTAGAGGATGCCAACAAAAACCCCAACGAAAAACCAAGCATGTAAGAAAATGCTGAGGGAAACACATGTTTTTCCTAGATTTTCCAAGTGGATACAACACCTCTTACTAATTAAACATCTTGAAAAGCTTTCTGGCCGCCAAGAATTGAACTTTGACCTACATTTCTCTGAAATAAATGGAGGATTTCCCGTAGACTGTTATGTACTAGCTTCTTTCATCTGGTGTTATCTGGTCAACGTCTCCTCCTCCTCTTCGGGTGATTTTTCTTCCTCTTCGGCTTCCTCTTCTGAAGCCTGGCAGGTAAGTTTTGGTATTTCCACTTGGTGGTTCATGCGTTTTGTTTTCTTTTTCCCATTGTAATTGTGTATTTGTGTTGTGTGTTTTTGATTTTGCTTTTCCAAATAAATTGAGATTAGGATAAGACTAAATCCCAAATGCTCCCAGCAAACGGTGAGTTTGCAACCGTTATCAACGTTTTTTTGTGGGATTTTTCTGGCTGTATCCCGCAAGATCTGCCGTGCCTCGGAACTTTTCTCGAAGTCTTCTTCATAAGCTTCCGATGCCTCTGAGCCCACCTGGCTTTTTTTTTAATGTGAAGAAACAAAAGTTGGGTACCCGAACGGGAGGGTATCCGAGAAAAAAACATCCAAGAAATCTCCAACGGGACCCACTGAACGGACCCCTAAACCTGAGTATCTAATAGCCCTAGCAACTTCCTTAGGGGTCCTTTGGTAAGGTCCCATTCAATTTTTGATGGAAAAAACCAACATTTACCACCTATATATGGGTTATATAATGGTTGTATAGGGCACTATGGGGTAATATTTTGGTCATACGGTTGGATCTACCTACCAGTAACCCCAGGATGCAAGGATTCGTCAGTCACCACCAGGATGACATTACATTATATATGTATATACATAATATCACATATCTTTTGGGATTGGGAATCCTGAACTAAACCTTCATTTTCCAATTTTTATGGAGAGGAGGGGGTACAAGTACATCCAATGTCATGTCTAGGGATGTTGGAAACTTAGGAAAAAATGGGACGGTGAGCCCTCATGATTTTTTCCTCCAAAGAAATGGAAGACTATATAGTTGGTGGTAAGATCTGAATAATTTTTGCCGGATTGTTTTGCAACATCCTTGGATAATCATGAATAGCAGAAACCATCACTTCCTTCTGGTGGAAAAACACGCGGAAACAAGTGTGTTTCGTTAGAATGCTGATTGTTGGAGGAAAACTATCATAGTACTTGATACACAAAACTATATATATGATACTATTCAAATAGAGCGCATGCCCATCAACATACACAAACATACCTGGGAGAACAAAGTATGTCACTTTCCAACGTATTACAGAAAACTTCTGTTCTCATGGTCTCCCCCCACAAAAAAAAACCTTGGGACAGCTTCCAGTTAATGTTTTGTTTTTATTAAAAAATCAACCCAAACTTCATCCTCATGACTTTCACCCCCGAAACCTCTTTCTCCCATCATCATGGTTTTTTGTGATTCAACTGGCCGTATTTGAAAGGTAACTGCTATGGGAGGGATCTATTTTTCACTTCCATGTTGGGAGGAAGGCTAACAAACAACAAACCACACCGCCAATCCCCAACCAACGGAGCCTCAGGGGCATGTGGCTCATCACCTGTTGAGTTGAGGTCATGTAGATATCATGTTATAGGAGTATCCTCCAAAAAAGAGACTTGTATACTGTTATGAAAAATTGCAGACTGTAAATCTATAGTATATAAATCTATTGCAACACAAATCATATATAGATACAATTGTATGGGGTTTGAATGTGCCTCGAAGATAAGAATATCTGGGTAAAGTAAAGATAAACCAAGCCGAGGTTGTTCCCACCTGATCCTTGGATCATTAAGATGCTTGGAAAAAGTGACCCTCACAAAGCGGTGGTGCGAAATGATGATTTACTATGGTACAATCTGTAAAAAATCACTAACTAAAACAAATCCAAGTGAATTGTACCATATATGATTCTTCAGAAACAAACTGACTGTACCATAAACTTCCTCATCATTTTTAGAGCAGTTCCGGTAAGCCGTTACATCATCACCATCCCCCGTTCACTTCCCAAACAACATCAAAAGAACCAGCCGCACCTGTCAGAGTTGCTTCATCCTGGAACGTCGAAGCTCGGTGCTGGTGACACGGGGTGAAAGGACATTGGTGACATGTGAAATTTCCTGAGTGAATGCCACTTTTTTTAATGGATAGAACATGGGGTATCCAATGGCAAAAAAGAAAAATTGAAGGCAGAGTACTCCACACATTTTTTTTGCTGAAACAAATCTATATCTGTGTTCCCATCAAAAAAACATATTCATTTTTTGGAAGTTCCGTTTAGCACAGCAAGTGAGGTGGGGTCAAATGGAATTTCACCTCACTTGAAGTGATCATATCATCCAAATCACAACCCAGCAATTGTGGTTTTCATGTTTTAGCAGCATTTACCCTCCTGGGAACGATCACAGCCATCCCCTCCCGTAAAAGGCACGTTTGAGTCGATGATTTTTCCCAAGGTGGGATATGTTAGTTTCCTGGAGGGTAAGACTCGTGACCGAAATTCAGTGCTTTGGTTGCCGACTTGGAAGCAGTTTGCTATTATGGCATTGCGGTTGCAACATGTTGGGTCTACCGGGGGGTTTGCCCGGAATTTTAACATTTTTTGGGGTGGGGTGGGGTGGGGTGGGGATGATA
>DF239158.1:50273-136969 GCA_000507305.1 Breviolum minutum Mf 1.05b.01
TATGGAAAAACACCGTAAAATCAACACCATGATTGCAAGAACAACAAACGGCTGCAGATACTCATCACATGTAGTCACAGTCGACATTGTTCCAAGCCGGGCAAACCCCCCCGGCGGAGCCAACATGTTGTCAAGCGAATAGTAATAAAACAACATCTGGTGAATATCAGTCCATTGGATGTCCCGGTAGAGCTTGCCACAACTTGCTTAACTCACATCTGTTCTCCCTACCTGTAGTTGAAGTTAATATGATCTAATGTGTATTGACACATCACACATTTCAAGACATATGTTCATACACATGATATATTGTGTGACGTGCAAACATCAAAATGCGTACAATTGTACCATCTATTGTTTTGTTTGCAAATGCACTTATACTCAAACATGAATATGCGAGTGCGTTCCATCGGAAAGACGCAACAAACACAACATGTATGTATTAAAAATATACATGCTGTCTATTGGTTTGATCATTCATGCTACAACAAGTCCTGAGACGATCTGAGACATTACAAACCAACCAACAAAAGTAGGATTCCCAATTTCCCTCCGTACTTGCCATAGTGATCCATGGTTCCTAGTTGTGTCACACCCTCCCATCGACCCAACCGACGGTTGGTAGCGACCTGCAGATCCTCCGGGGGATTAGTCACCGCATCAACTCCTAGTGACAAGGTGAGCTATCGGAGACAGTCCCGGTGATGGATGGATGGATGGATGATTGGATGATTGGATGAATGGATGTTGTTGATGATGATGATGATGATGATGTTGTTGTTGTTGTTGATCGTATTGTTGTCCATCTAGGCACGTTGACGATGAAAGGGATGAGAAACTAGCATAAAATAGTATATTAAATAAATGTTTTAAACATCAGGGATAATGATATATGTATATCGCATTCAATGCTTACTTTTTTTGGCTAAACACATCTAAACATCATTCTTTAAGAGTCATCAGGATGCAGGCATTCATCAACGAATCTGCAGCTCTGTCGTGATCGGGTATCAAGTATCAAGTTGAGACACCATTGATGGTGGGTCAAAAATCTTCTTACAAAACTCTACCCCAAACGTCTACAAACCTTTACCCACCTGAAATTTAACAGAACTACCCCCCAAAAATCGCCATATTTGAAGCCAGAGATACATGTTCCAAAGCATCATGTTTGACATGCATTCGTTAAATATCGGGGGGTTTGTTCAACCGAATCTGCAAACCTTGGGACATGCAGCCTCCTCCTTTCGAAATGGACACGTTGGACACGTTGGAAACGTCGTTGTTGCTGGCCACCGGGTCAGCATCCTCACCCAGAATTATCATGGGAAAAAAGACAGGTGCCCATGAACGTGTTTCAAGGGGTATTTTTCTTGTGTGTCTGGGATGGAAGAAGAAAAAAAGTCAATCATGGAAAAAAACAAAAAATACTGCTTGGGATGATGAGATTATCTTTTGGGAAATTTTCAGGATGTCAACTTACACATCCGTTGATTGCCGTTGTGTACCTTGGGGATTTCTCATGGTGATTTGGGATGATTCATCCCCAAAACTGTGCAGGTGAAGTGTGGAATTTTGAGGGGTCAATCATCTCGCAGAGGATCCATGGGACTGGAATATTTACCTACATTTACCATAAAATTCAACCAAATGAAATGTAGGTCGTAAATATACCAGAAACATGGATCCTATGGGTCTTGACTCACATAAACATTCTGCAAAGGTCGGACGTTTACAACAAAAACTCCATGGGTTTTGAAAGTGTTTTTCCAAACAATTTTTGAAGCAGTTGATGCAAAGGGCATGTAGGGCCATTAAAATAATGTTTGTTTGATTTGCGGTCTTTGCTTTCCTGGGTCGTTGTTTTGGGGGTGTGGTGACGAGGTGACCGACCCAAACAAAAAAACGTCGGTGTGACCGACATACGACGTCTTCATCTAACATGTTGAGTCGTCATTGTATTTAAAAATCGGCTTCACCAACAAAAATCCGATCAGATACCACTCCCAAAAACTTAACAGTTCGCCCCCTAAAAATGATGGTTAGCATTTGCTACCTGTGGTGCCAACTACCTGCCTTCTGGTAAGGCCTATTTTCAGGGGCTAACACCTTCTAGTTTTAAGGAGAGTAGATGGAACTTTTGTCATTACCCTGGGATTCCAACCACCATTAAAACAATGGGTCTTACTATAACCACCATTCATTACCTAGAGTTTAAATCATAGAAATTGGGTCAACCATTATTTTAATGGTGGTGGACGCCCAGGGATTACTTTGAGCATCAATCCTTTTTTTGAGGTCAACCCACCGCAACGGATGGCACCTGTACCACCAACTCCATCTCGACGTGACCTAGTCAGGTGAGATCCAACCAGAAATTTTCTCGTGAAATTCCCGAAACCGAAACGAACGGTTTGCCCCCACCCCCCCCCAAAAAAAAAAGGTCAAGGAGATTCCTATTGGAAATCACCATTTTTTGGGGTTGAACTGTTAGTTTTTGGAGAGGGTATACCGATAGAATCCATGTATGGTATATTTACTGTTGATTCATGTTTTTGATTTTTTATGGTAAATATAGGTAAATATATATATACCATACATACATGGATCCTATGGGATTTGTTAATTTGAAAAGTAAACATGGTCTGATGAGCCACGTCTACATGTTCTGCATCACTATCTCATCTCAATCTCAACAAGTGGAAAGTTTTTGAGTCTGTATGAGAAGTATTGAAGCGAAATGTATGGTTGTTTAGTAGGGATCCTTACAACGTTTTATTGTAATCCCCGTATACCTGTGTAGTATAATCCCCTATATACCCTAAACAACTATGAGTATTTTTCATTGCTCAACTGAAGCTCAATGTTGACGACATGTCATACATTCAAACAACTCGTTAGTGGATGTCAACTTATTCTGCCCTGTTTTAATGCATGACTTCCTTTCTTGAAACAGAAGAAAAAAACACAGCGTCCCAGGATGTCCAAAATTCTGAAAGCATCAATCCCAGAAATTAGTGTAAACCCCAGGTCCTCCATGTATGGTATATTTACCTACATTTGGCTTGAAATAATGGTAAATGTAGGAAAGTATTCTATCAGTACTTGGTTTACTTCAGAGTTTCCAAACATCGTGATCTACCAATTTAACAGTTTGGGACTGAAAATAGAATCACTCCGCCCCGTTGTTCAAATGGTCTTTTGGATTCTAGATTTACATAAATAATATGTACAGCAAAGTGATATGTGAATTCCATGGTCCTCTTTCATGATCTATCCTCCGTGAAAGACAGTTCTTTGATTGAAAAGACACTAAACAAAAACGCAACCACCGAAGTAATAAAACCTTCGGTTCCAATAACTACTCCAACTGCCCCCCCGAACTTGCGGAATTCAACGAATCAGCTACTCAGCATCCGGGATGACGGAAAAAAACAAATCGACCTCAATCATCCCAAAACACACCATATTTATTTCATCTACCCTTTCTTACCTATTTACAAGACCTTATATAATAATCTGTGATATGTACCAAGGCTGCTCAAGGCCTTAAACAAACCAGCTGTTCCAAGTCATTTAGGTCCAATTACTAGCGCACATCAAGGCCCAGTTTTTTGGGAAACAAATCCCTCACTATTCTCAACATCAACTGGTGTTTCTGCTGATTGTCAGCCACTTTGGTTGGTGTTTTACATCCACGCCTCCGTCGTCCATAGCATCTTCCAATTCAAACGGTGGCCTTGGTGTTTTTGTGGCTCAAGGATATTTTCTCCCAACTGGGTGTGGATTGAACTAGATTTGGAGGAAGCCTGTTTATATGAGGAATATTGACTACCCTGTGATTTGCAAGATCCTGCGGCTCGAAATAGTTCCCCAATTCGTAGGGAAATAGATCACCCCAACCGCTCCGTTCATAGCTCCCCCAATATCACAGCCTAGTTGCTAGAAAGACCATCTATAACATGTATTACGACCAAAAGGGTGTCAATTCACCATCCCTCAGGGTTTAATTGACACCCCTTGGAAGGTGCTTTCTGTGTATATATGTATGAAATCATACCCACCCCAAAAATCATGAAAAAACCATGTCCCCTGAAAAGGGTAGTTATTAAATATGTAATCCCCATAAGTTGAAAAGGATTGGCCATCAAGTTGAGTGAGTTCTCTCCAAAAATCATCCCCCCCTGCCTCCACTTCCCCAGCGAAAACATTCCGGGTATCCCGACATGGCCCTGCACTCCGAGATCCCTGACGTTAACAAAAAACATGGGTTTCTCTGTGGCAAATGGGGGAAAAACCTCGAAAACATAGGAACCTGAAGAGGTTTTCCAACCAAACCCCTGGAGCAACGGAAAATAATATGTGAAACAAAAATCCAATTCCACTGCGTTTTTTTCCCGGAACCCGTAGCATGACCCAGTTGCGTATCTTGGGACATCCTACCCTTCCCTTCCAACGTCACCACGATAATATATTCTCAACCCAGGTTTTCGAAGATCTACGGCACTTTTGTGAAAGGCATCCTTGGATATAGCCTAAGATATGCCATCCTTGGATGTTCAAAGGATTCTAGCAGTGTAAACAGTAGACCAACTACAAACCTTCAATGATCTCAACCGCTCAACTTTGCCATCAATCAAAAACCAACAAAATTAATTTGATTTAATTCCAAGGAATACGGTTGACGGTTCAGAAATCCCTGCACCAGTTCAGCTTGGTAGTTTATCCCTTTATTTACGACGGGTTTTTTACATCTCAGGTGGTTGTTTGGGATTTGAGCCATCAGGCAGTATGCTTAAAGATATCCAACACCTCTCTGGTGAGTCCTTCCTGTTCACCAAACATCTGTCAGGTCATGATCTGTACCCAGTACCCCATAATGGGATCCATGGGATTGGCAAAATTCTACCTACATTGATCTCATTAAAGATCAACCAGTTGGTGGTTGAACGGACCCAAGTTTCGGGGTGAACATTCCAAAAAATATTTGAGTTGCCACCACCTAGTCAACCATTCATGTTAGATAAATATACCATTCCCATGGATCCATCATGGGGGTATGACATGATACCCACCAACCAACCTGCCTTTGCACTCGACAGCTACCATAGGTGATGCCTTAATAGCTGGGATTGGTGATGTATCCATTGGCAGAAAGAGATGCAGGGACTTGGAAAAATACCCTTCAAAAAATAGAGATTATAGAGATTCTCTTTGATTACTGTACCTATTAACTACATTTAACTACCCCCAGAGGTTGGTTGGGAAGAAAAACTAACGAAACTCGCAGTCTTTGGAAAGCGTTTTCCCACCGTTTCAAACTTTTCGTGGAGGAAAATTGACCTAGAAACACACGGGCCCCAGTGACATGTATTTGCCGGTCTCTCCATTTTCTAAATATATATATATATATTCCATACATGTTTCTTTCGATATCTATTGCCTATATGGAGGTGGCTTCAAAACATGTTATTCACCATCTTGTTTTCACCTATCTTCACTCTAAAGAGCAAAGAGCAAGTCAGCACGCTGCTAGTTGGACCCTTCCAGGGAATCTGGGGTTTTAGACGGGAAAAAACAGCAACATACAAATAGATCTGAGGAGTGCTCAAAAACCTAGTGACATCTGATTCTGTTGCTGATCTTCATTTCACTAGAAATCTTGATTTTACTTGGTTGATTGAACAATACAATCTCCATGTTTTATCACTTGGCAAATTTTTCCACACCTTAGATATCATTACATCTATATCATAAATATAAAAATATAGACACATCTGATCTATACATCTACATATAAACTGGAAACTCAACAACCAATGGGTGCCCTGGTAACTACTCATTCGGTCGACAAACCTGAAAGTCACCACCAAGATGCTGGAGATGCCTCGATCATAGGTGATGGCCTTGGTTGGAGACGTGCCGGGACGTAAGCAGTGAAAAAATCTATGCTTATAACTTAATAAATAAGTGAAAAACACATAGGGGGTCCCTGATGATGATGCTGCTGCTGATGATGATGATGAAATCCAAAAAACTGCATGATAACATGATGAACATGAACATACTACTACCAGTATGACGAAGATGATAAAGATAAACATGATGAAAGTGAGGATAACTTCTGCCTGCTGCGTATTTTTCATGATGGTTACTGAGTTACACAGTATCAGTCTAAAAAGAATGAAACCCGAAGAACCCCCCAATCGAATTGATTTCCAGATCAAAAAACCTTGGTAGATTGGGACCGTAATTCCATTTTCCAACTGGCATGACATGCATTTCATTGACCTTCTGGTGGCAGCACTCAGCTTTTGATTCCACACATCCCTTGAATTGGTAACATGGCGGCTGGGTGCTAACGTGCTAACTCATCTTGGAAGCTTGGATGATAGGGATTCGCACATGTCAGAATCCTCATGGTCCAGAATAGAAGACTAGTTAGTTGGTGGTTTCAACCCATCTGAAAAATATGCGCCAGTCAAATTGGATCATTTCCACAGCTAGGGGTGAAAATCACAAATTATTTGAAACCACCTAGAAGAGATTGAAATCGAACTTACCGCCTAATGATTTCTTTTGTTCAACCGGCCCCCCTTCCAAAAAAGAGACATTCATCGCAACCCAACAAACAACACATGTGATTTTGAGGATTCTGGGGTTCTAAAACGCTCCTCATTTAGTAGAAAAATGAAGGCAAAAAATCCCATCGACTCAAGCGGGCGTTTGCACAGGTGAAGCGGGCCACGGAGGTCAAATGGAATCATATTTCACCAACCCAGATACTTCCCTGAAATCTGGCAAACATTTTCTCTCCTTACTTTTTCACCACAAACCATTTTTGAGGTGAGGTATATAACAACCGTGTTTTCGGGTTGCTAAATAAGCTAATTTTTTTCACCAGAATGGGAGGTGAAAAGGGGGCACATCATCTCTGGCTCCTTAAGCTTTCCCAAATATCACACGGTTGCACCGCAGGTTCCGCAATTCCTACCATCCAGGACTCCCAAACGAGATAGGTTGCATCGGTGGCGTTTGCAGCAACGCGGTGCCACACCTCGCCAATATTGGATTCCCTGTAAGACATTGCTGTTTTTTTGGGTTAGAAATCAACATGAACAAACGTTTAAATTCCTAAGAAACATGGGAGATGTGTTGTTTTCGTTGATGGAAAATTGGAGTAAGTGCAGTCAACACTCATTATTAAGTTGGGATATCCCCACCCCTCGATTTCCATCTTCAAGAGGAAGACATCACTCTTTTGGAGACCATTTACAGAGATTCAATTTATATGCGCCCATGATGGGAGGGTACCTCAACCATTGGCAAAGGACCATGGAGTAGCTCGGGATGCTCACCCAGAAAAGGAGTGGCAAGTTACTGGGGGGAGCATCTCACGGGGTACGAAGGTAAGGATACAAGGTGTTTCGAATGAAATGATGGAATCTTATGGAATACCCTCCTGGGAACTAGCATATCCCATCAAAAATCACTTTTGAAGATGATTTTCCTTTTCCCAAGGTGGGACATGTTAGTTCCCTGGAGGGTATTTCCGCCAAACAATGGATTACAATGCTGCCTGAACAGAGGTTTTTGTAAAAAGATCCCTCCCTGTCAGGGCGGAAAACATCAACAATTTGACAATTTGGGACATCCTCAGTTGCATCTGAAATTTTCCATCGCATGAGCAACAGAAACAACATTCTGTCAACCAAAATTGCAATTATTCACCATTTGAGTCAAATTGGAATCTTTCGCATTCTTTCGCCAAACTGGAAAAAACCCAAGGAAACCAAGGATAATTCCATATTACTACCACTACTTTTGTTGGGGTGTCAGTGACATCACTTCACAATCACCTCACACGTCTGACCTTAGAACTCCAACATGGCATGGCCATGGCATTGGTAACTTGACCGAATTTTTCATTCAACAAAAAATACCTACCCTCCAGGAAATGAACATATCCCACCAAACGGGAAGTTCGGAACATCATCATCGACTTCAAAAATGGACTTTGTTTTTTGGGGGGATTTTGTTAGTTATTAGGAGATTATACCTATATACAATTACATCCAGCATTTTCCATTTCGCGGATAAATATGGGTGTTGAACCAAAAATAGTGGGAAAAACCCCAAAATGGATGGTGAAAATAATGCCAAAACCCTATTTTTTAATAGATGATTTGGAGGGAAAAACCCACTATTTTCGGAAACACCCATATGTTTGTTGGATATCATTGATGATCAAAACTGCACCCCGGGCCCAGTCCTCACATCTTCCGATGCCGGTTGCGCAGGAGCAGACAATGCCTTCGGTGAGGTGAGCTCTGGGGTGGGATGGGGATATAGATATCGTTTGTTGGTGGTTGACTTATAGGGAGTTCGGAATTTGGGGAATCCTAAACTTGAATGTAATGAGATTTTGACATAAAATGGATGAGTTGTTCTTGGGAATTTTTTGGGAATCCCATACCTTTTTCACCAGCCATGATTGGCTGACTGAATCTGTGGCCTCATGAGGCTCCCGCTTTCTGACTGGGCATCTGTCGGATTTTTGGGAATATCTACAACTAGTTGGTGGTTTCAAATCATTTGAAAAATATGCGCAAGTCAAATGGGATCATGCAACCCCCAGGGGATCGGGGTAAAAATTCAGCAAAAGTCTAAATTTAAATCTTTAAGAAACCACTACTTAGATATTGAATGTCATTTCCAGCACCAAATTGCTCCAATAACACTGATGAATTATGATTAAATCATCTTCTCATTTTACAAATAACTTTTACATCGCAGATATGGATAGTAATCGGGATCACATCAGAAAAGATACCCTCCAGGGAACTAACATATCCCACCAAACGGGAAGTTCGGAAAATCATGGACTCAAAATGCCATTTTTGATGGGATATTATGTTAGTTCCCTGGGAGGGTAAGGTTAATACTTCAGTTAGACACCATGCTTGGTATGTGAAAAACCCAACCATGGTATTTTCCCGCCGCGACTTTCCCACCTGACGACTCGCCAGAAGTCCTTCACCTTTGGTCCAGTCAAAGGTACTTAACCTGTCCGCTTTTTTTCGCAACGGCGCTTTGTTTCCATAAAAATGGAACTGATTGGAGGAACTTGGATAGAAACCTTAGAAATCGGATTTGTAGAGTTATTAAAGGAACTTGGAAACCTGATTTTTCAAAATATTCGTTGGTAAAGGAACTTGGATAGAGGGATCATATCCTTCAACAGTGTTGAGTGAACTGGGATGCTCTCATGAAGAAAGGAAAGGCTAAGCAAAAAAAACACAAACACACAAACTGAAAGGGATTTTTTGTTGGAGATGATTAGATGGATTAATCTTTTTGAACGATATACCCATTTTCCAAGAAGAGTGACAACAAGGATTTTGATGATTATTTTGATTTACAACATTTACATAATATTTTCTTTGTGTACGTTATACTATACTGAACCTTTTTGGGGGTCCTATTAGTCCTATTAGCATCTTAGGGCCCTTGAACGCTCCTGGCATTCTGTGTTATCTCCATCCCTATCTTAGCAAACCAAGGCACATCCCCTCAAATAAATGAGTTGCAAGCCGTAAGATCCAAGGGATGCAGATTTTCAACAAAAATCTTCCGACCTTCCAAGTTGCAAAGTTCCCTGGCCTCATTGGACCTCTTTTTGTTTGGGTTCCAAGAAGTGAAACGACTAACCACAACCACCAGCCAACAAAAAAAAACATACAACTAACAAGCCGCCGAAAAAATGGACCCCACCATATCTTTTCAGAGATTTCGAAGTGAAGAAACCCATGGATCTTCAGGTTTCAATGTTAGCTTTTTTTGTTTGGAGTGTATCTGAAACCACTGATGCGACATTGGGCGACCCTGACACGCCCCTGGTCCGCGACGCAACAACCTGAGCTTGGATCGATTGATGCATCAATCTCATCCTGGGTTTAAAGCTTTTTGGGGAGATTGCATTTTGTTGGAAATCGAGGATGTGGAAAGTTGTTTTCTGGATTCAAACCATGTTTAAATCCTGGATTTAAGCTGTTGTTCAAGGTTTACATTTTTCTGAAAGCCTTTGGTGGAAATCAGTAAATGTGAACCTTGAACAACAAATTGGGGGTTTCAAAAGCCAAAACTGTACTTGATTTCACCCATTTTTTACACACCCCCCTTGGAACTCCCGTTGGGAGAAAAAAAAACCTCTCTTAAGCTCGAAAGGCCAAATTGAAAGAGTGTTGTGAGACACATCTGATCATTAAGTTGTTTTTTTTACAGGTATCCTTCGTGACACTTGATCCCCCAACATCTATGTTATTGCGTCATGGATTGATCGTCAGAATTGTTGGAAGATATTTCCCCAGTCATTTTTCACCCCACTGGGGCTTCCCTGCCAGGCAATTTCCCTCGCCATCCCGGTGTGGAAGCAAACACGCCAGAAACGCTGGCCTTTGAAGAGGGATGGGATGGGTTGAGGAGCTGTTGAAATCCTACAAAATGATCATATGCAATCTGCACATTAGATAAGTAGATATGAATGGAAATACACGATTTGTATATTCGAAGTAAACTCATCTGTATGAATATATATAGTAGATATAAAGACAATATAATATAAATGTATATGTATGCATGCACACACCATATTCCAACACATTTAGATATCTATATCTATATCTATCTACGGTCTATAAATATATACGCTATCATGCATATATATACATATATACAATTATGCATATATTCATGTATACATGAGACCTGAGGAATTCCGAACATTTCAGGTGAAGAATTCCAATATAGATTAGCTGTGAAGATTTGATCCTTAAAAAGTGGTAAGTTCTCAACTTATTTGTGGGTCCAGAAAAACCCTAGAACCTGTCGTCAAGGGACCTTTTTTTCTTGTTTTTTACAACAGCCTACCCTGGCAGTGGCGCAAAAAAAAAGCGTCTTTTTTCAATCGGCTTTACCACTCCACAACTTACAGGGGTTGATACGGTTGATGGAAAAAAATCCTGCGTTCACCAGTTGAGGTTGGTAGTTGAAATCTACCATTATTTACAAGGTTTTAGCACCATCCAAACGGTGGTTCTTTGGGATTTCTGAACCATCAACAGTAGGTAATGGTACGAGTACTTTCTTGGGGAGTTCAAACTTTCTGGTGATTTTACTTCTCAACCAGAAAGATGATGTCTTTTTGTATTTTTTTTTTGCATTTTCTTTTTTGTCATTTGAGGTGATTCAAGCTTCGGGATGGTGGGAGGACCATGAAGGTACAATTCCTTGAGCAATTTTTCGGATTCAGTTTCTTTTTGGGGGGATACAGTTGGATGATTCTTTTACTCAGGACTCATGAGATTTTTGTGAGGGTGGATCGGTTTCAGATGATATAAACCAAATCCACAAGGAGTGTCACAAAACCTGCGGTCGTAATGAGGTTCCCTTTCAAGAAACATACCCTCCCGGCAATCTAACAAATAGATACCCTAAATATCGGTGGGTGTATGTGTTTTTTAAAATCACACGCTTGTTGGATGGATGTATCCGAAAGCAATTTTTGCACCCAGGTTGATGATGATGAAATATTAATTAAATTCGCTGATAATGAAGGGATAATCTATCAACTTTCAAAATATCAGGTGCTTTTCTTGCCAATTCTAGAACACTTATCTTCAAATCTAATCAAACATTACGTACCAATACTTACTAACCGAAAACCTACCAAACTCCAACACGACACCTTTCACCTAACGGCAAAGATCCAACCGATGTTCCATGAGGTTCCAAACGTAAAGAGTTCCAACATGGCTGGTGGCAAAGGCAGCAATGGACCCTCAGGGGACTGGTGGACTTTCAGTTGATCTGGATGTAATGGTGGTACCCTTAAGATGGTACCCTAGTCCCCAAGGAGCCCTTTAAAAAGGGGAATTGGGACCCAATAAATATCAACTACTATTAAGGGTACCATCCCAAGATTACCACCGTTTTCGGTTGGATAGCCTATAGGTATATATACATCTAGTTGATTTTTATGGTACATTAGTAGGGAAGTCCCATGGATCTTATGGGTAGTGGAACAAATCATCAAAGGTTACAAAAGGACTTCTGAGCGTACCAGCCTTCATTGATTCATTGGGTGGGTCGAGAGTCACCCGGAAACAAACCTGTCTCTCCATGTATATAGATATATTGATATATATATATATGTTGATGGATACACACATATATTGATGTATAAATATATATATATATTGAAAGATATAGACATATATTGATATACATATAAATATATATATATATATATATGAAGCCAATGTAAGAATGCTCAAATATGCATGTTCAGTTTTGTGTCTCTGCTGCCCAAAATGATGGGATTCCTGTACCTCCATTGCTTCTTTCATTAATGCATCTGACATGAGATGCATCGACTAACCAGGATGCCAGAACGTGAATAGTGAAGTTGATATCCCTGACACCATTCATTGGTCACTGGTATCCTTTGAAGAGTATATATCCTCATACATCCTCATAGATCCTCAGTTGATGGAAAAAGAATCCAATACTTAGTCACTAGTTAATAGATCTATATATACATAATAGGTACTTTACACCCCACCATTTACAAGGTTTTAAGGAATCGCCGTTCCATCGCACATCATTTGTCAAACCCTACCCCCCAACCAACCAAAAAACCAACCCTGATTGGATACCCTGCCAATGCTGGTGACCGAGGGCTTGAAGGAGCAATATTGCCTTGGTGAAACAAAGACAAAACATCGGTGATGGTGTTTTTTTGGCGTTCTTTGAGTTATATATAGTGTTGTTTTGAAGAGTTCTTTGATCAAATTGATAAACCTTGTATGGTGATATTTGAATTATGTTTTTTTTTCCGGAATCTTTTGCCACTAAATTCCTGAATATTGGTTGAATTTTGGAGGTTTAACCTCCCAACTAAACAAAGCATGGTAGAAATCAGTCACTGTCACATCATCAACATATTTTACCCGCTAAAAATGGAAGAAACGCAGGTCAACAAAGCTGGTTGTCTAAAACAATGCCATTAATGATGAAGGGGAAAATGGCTGTAGTTAAAAGGTAACTACTATTGGAGGGACCCAGTTTGAACTTCCATGATGATGGGAGGGAGGAAGGGTAACCACCGAGCACGGCACCAAATCACCGATCTGAAACATTTGGGGTTTTCAACAGAGATATATAAGTCAATCTGTTTGGTTTGGAGTTTGCGTGTCAAACGGAAGAATGATTTTTTTCACACACACACACATATCTTGTAGTACCATTTTGATAAGAGTATATGTAAGGAACTTAGGGGTACTGGACCAAAAACCTGAAAGTCCAGGCTGTCAGAACGTACCTCCACAGGATGCATCAAGTGAAACAAGATGAAACAAAGAATGATGTTTCAACAAATTTCTCAAGTTCATGGCTTTTCAGCAGCTGATTCCATTCATATTGCTCACAAGAATTTCTGCCACCCCAAAGTGCGGAAAGATCTGCTTATAGATATCAACAGATAAAGGTTGAACTACTCCAATGTCAGTAACTATAGTAGCTGCAGTTGAGGTTGGTAGTTTATCCCATGATTTACAAGGTTTTTATACATCCCAGGTGGTTCTTTAGGATTTCTTCCATCAGTAGTATCTGTCTATGTATGTACCACAATTTTCGAATCTCTCATCAGGTTTCTCCGACGGAAGACCAAAATACCATTTGGCTCCCAAGTATTTTCCCACCCAGAAACAGGGGTCAATACATGACAAACCCAAACAATGCACTATTGAAGGGCAAATTCTTCAAAGTCACAGTAAATGTGCATCAAATTTGATCCCCCCCAATATAGGTAATTTAATGACCCGGCAGAAACAGACCATGTTTCATACACACAAAAACAACCTTATATGACCCCTAAGAATCTGTCATGGAGAACTCCAATCAGAATGAGTATCGAAACAGATCGGCATATCTTTTTCTTTGAACAAGCAATACCATCCCCTTTAAAAGCAAGAACCTCATACATAGTATATATATATCCCTATTATATTAATATTTTACTATAATATATTTCTATAATGTGCACGTGGTAAACATATTGACTACATTATATATCTCATAATATAACTACATACAACACATAATTATACACAATCTTTAAGCCATGTTCCTTACTGTTTTCAATCTTCATCCAAAAAAATCTCCCTTCCGCGGGACCAAGAAACTCTCTTCTTTCCCTTGATGTACCCATGCGATGGCACCAGGCCCATCCTCAGGAGATGTCCAAAACGCACACAATGGGAATGGGGGGAAGAGTGGGGGAATGCCATGATGTGGGTATAAAAGTATAAATAATATTTGATATCATAATATATATCATATCTTGTTGTGGTTTTTTTTTTGAATACTGCAGGTGTCTGTGTATGTGTGTTTTTGAAGATATTTTACTTGTTGTGGTTATCATTTTTGGATCCTGTGAGTTTCAATCATACGTTCATCCCATGTTGTGTGTCTTGGGTGTTCTCTTCATCGGTACCCCAAATGACCATAGAGGATTCTACCAAATGACCACCCCCAAAGTTTAACAACTCCCACTGAAAAATGATGGTTGGAAGCCTGCTTTTCCTTCTGGCATGGATTTTTTTTCAGGGGGCTGAACATGTTGAACTTCCAGGGAGTAATGATCAACTGCAGTTCAACTGCACAGAAACTGGTGGTCCTCTACGGTACCACCATAATTATCATACTGCTGATGGGAGAAATCCCAAACAACCACCTAGGATGTATAAAAACCCTCTAAATAATGGGGAAAACAACTACCAACCTCAACTGGTGATCGCAGGATTTCTGAACCATCAACAGTGTCACCATCACACGGCTACCCAGTGATGGAGTGAGGATTCCATGCAGCTCCAACTAAGACCCACCTTTTTTTCGTGTAGAGAATGTCCGTACTCAGATTTTCTCCATAAGATTAGTGGTGAGAATCCGGAACTAAACAATTATCATGGGGTATCTACATATGTTTATAGGGTTTCAGCATTATTTTTTCTAATATTACAGACCTCCTCTAGGGTAGACTGTTTGAACAACTTTTTTGTATCACTTCAACAAGCTTCCGAACATGTGCTGAGGCTCCCAAAAGCCGGGATGTTTAGTTCGGATGTTTGTGGAAGCTGGAAAGCTGCAAAGATCTGCAAAAAAGAACATGACAACACAACCTGAAACATCTACACCCGTGAAGTTCAGCAGCTCGCCGCTGAACAAAGGTTGTTTGTTGGAAGACAAGCCTTTCCTATTGGGTTTAGGTAAGTTTTCAGGGGCGAACTGTTAAACTTCTGGGGGGGAAATGCTTAAGGTCATATAATACTAGAGTTGACACCATCCATCTTGGCATGTTAAAACACTGGCACCACATGTTTGATGAAAAAAATGCCAAATGTGGAGTTGATTTTTTGAAAATGTTGCTACTTGTTCATCCTCAACATCAACATCTTCATCACCTTTGACCTACAGCAATAGTCAGATCCTTCTGGATTACCCATTGTGTATCTCAAGCACTAGCCACTCCAATCATACCAGCAACACTGGCAAACCTCATGATCCGCCAGCCAAAAAAGTCACTGGATTTCCCTCACCAAGTAGTCTCGACAGGGCTGCCACAGCTGTGTGAGAATGGATTTCACCTACAGTTTTTGATCAGTTCTCAGCCCGACTGACGTATCAAAAGGGTCGTTTAAGCCCTTTCAGGTGGTTTTTGAAACTGCACACAATACATGGAAGACCAAGGACATCAAATTCTGCAAAAAGGCTAAGCCACAGGTGTTTTCTGAAAATAATCAAAAAAACACATACTGTACTAAAAGAACTGGCGTGAATTGGATTCATGACATGGATTCATTCACGATACTGTAACTTTACAAGACTTCTAATATATAAGGGCTTTTGTTTTGGGGGTGTTTGCCTGGCACCCCAAAAAACCTAACTTGCAATGTCGTCCCAGAATTTTCAAAAATCATATCTCCCGATATCCAAACAAAGATGAAACCTATCGGATCTATATTATCAGCATTTGTTTCCCCTGTCAAACCCTTTTTGCAAAACAATAACGAATCAATTTAAGCTCATCCACTCACATCACTTCCAAACATTCAACTCACATAACTACCCCCCAACCCTCTGAAACCCTCACCATGGACCTTTAAACTCAACACAAACACTGTTGAAAAATGGCCCAAAACGCGGGCCTTGTGGACATGTCCTTGCAAGCCTTTTCGCTCCAACGTTCGGGCGCGAGACCTCAAGGAGATGATTTGGGAGGAATTTTTCCTTTAGACTTCCAGGTGTTTTTTTTCCAGATGCCATGTTTTTACTAGGATTACCAGGTAATTTATATGCAGCTTAAAATTCAAAAAATAAATCTCTTGTTGGATCTGGGAAGAGTTTTCTCCTATTTTTGGTGTCTTAGAGTACCTCTCCTTTTCCCATTTTTCCCAGGTTTTCCATTTTTCGGTTCCAGCCGTTAGTTTTACACACCTACCTACCCCCCCGCCCCCCGGATTCGAAAGAAATACAGTAGCCAAACGCCAAGTCGCCGGTCGCAATCCACAATGTTCCACTCACTCAAATCATCATCTTCCTCCTGCATGTCTCCCGGTGATGAAAGTCTCGGCGGTCAGTCAAATCACCCAGAAAATCAATCAACGTCAACAGAACATGTCGTCGTCACGAAACGTCATCAAAAAATATGCCTCCCTGGAAGGAACTATAACAGCAAAAGACCACCCTGACTGAAAATGGATGCTTGGAAGACGAGGAAGTTTCCTTTTGGGTCCCGGCGCAACCTGGCAGGTGCTAACTGCTGTTAGTCTGTTAGTTTCAGGGAGTGTAAGCGTTGTTGGAAACCGGCCACGATGAACCAGAATGCCACAATTTGGATGGATAAAGACATCAGTTTCAATACAAAAATATCATTTGATCCACAGAAGCGATTCAGAAATTCATTTAATGAACAAATCATGACAAACAAATCGACAAAATCACACTTCATAACATTTTTCACAGCTTTAAATCCCAGATGCATCGAATGGGACGAGAATATTTACCAAGCCATTTTCCCGTATTCATGTGGCCATTTTTCAGCGAACTCATGTAGGTAAATAATCCATACATCTGGCCAAATTACATCAAATCAGTATTTCACCAACCTAGATGTCCCTGAAATGTGGGGATTTCCCTTACTTCCTTAGCTATCTTTTTGGGGCCCAAAACTCGTGTTTTCGGTCGCTATAATTTCAGCTCCTCAAGCGCCTCGAGAGCGTCTCGTGACCCAACGGCCTCCAGGGGTCAACGAGGTTGCCAAAAAATGGATATCATCAGGTGGAACAAAATACCGACTATATAAGGTGTATTCAGGGTACTATCCCAAGGGCTGATTATTCAGGGTTGATTATTGAAAATACCCCTGGGGTTGATGATTATTATCATTTACCCTCTAGTAAACTAACATAGCAATGGAATATACCAATTGTCAATAGGAAATACATCTTCAAAGGATCCATTTTTCCATTATTGTGTTAGTTTACTGGAGTGTTTATGGGGTTGATTCTTAAGGGTACCATCCCAAGGGGCCCCCACCATCTTCCCTATAAGAAATTCACACTTCTAAGGCCTAAGCTTTCTTCAGCCATGAATTTCAGTGCTGTAACGGATAGATAAGGGGGCAACCAACCAATGCAATGGGCCAACAATGGCCAACTAACCTGCCAACCAACCATGCGCCTGCAACCGCTCTGCTTCTACGGGCCGTTCCTTTCCGGGAGATCATGTTGGGACAATGTTCCAAGGTAATCACACGTTGTTTGGATGAAGAAATATCCATGATGAGCTCCAACAACGTTGAGAGTCTATAGAATGGTCTTGGAGAAAACTTCATGCGATATCATGATGAGAGTCTAGAGGATGCAAACATGTTTAAACATCATGAAGGATGTTTTCTTGCCAGTAGGTGGTGGTGTTGGCCAATTTGAGAAACAAACATAGCCGTGGAACCATGCTTGAAACCACCAAACCACCAGTCATCCAACAATCTCCGATATCTCATTGCATCAACAAAAACCTTCAGATCTACGGTGAATGGTCATGAAAAGACACAACATCTGAGAGATTAAACATGAAGTTCGAGACCTCCCAACCCACAATGGAATCCCCCTCCTCCTTCCTACTTCCATATATCAAAGTTTCTCCAAAGAATGGAAGAAAACCACCCCGCTTTCCCCACGGATTCCAACCCTTTCATAAGGGGAACCCGGATTCCACCATCCACACCAGCTCCACAAACTCGCCTGGGTCTGACATGGAGCAACACAATCCACCGCCTGAAGCAGCAACGCAAACCACCAGTTTACCCAGCACAGCCACCATCCGCTATGGTGAAACTAAAATGGTGGGTTTTTGGGTTGGTGGTTTGGACTTGGGGGGCAAGGCCTTTGTTTTAACAAAACAAATGACCCTTGAATTTCCCCCCCAAATGACATGCATGAAAAGCTTTAGAAACTTCGAACGAATTCAACCAACTAGGTTTCTTGAGGATGATTTTTTGGAAAAACCATCAACCATGTTCCATCCTTTTCCATCCTATGAATCTTCAAAGCCTCCAACCCTGGAAATCCATAGTGACCCCATCATTTCGCAAAAAAAAACTTTCCCCAAAGTGGATCGAGGATTCATTGTTCCCCAATGTGCGGTGGTCTCTTGACTCTTTGGGTGCGACATTTTGTGCCAAAAAACAATATGTAAAATCTCATGTTTGCAGTCATCAATACTGTCTTACAACTATAGTTGCTTCCAAAACACACCCAAATTCACCTTCTAAACAGGGGGGACCTTATTGGATACCGTGACCATATATAACCACCAAAAAGGCTCTGGGTAGATATTTACAAAGAAAAACCTCCCAAAGAAATGACCCAAAACAACCCTTCAGCTTGGATTTGCTTGAGATGCTTGAATCCAACAAAACAACAATTCCCCTTAAATGGTGGTTTAATGGTGATTTTTACCATGCCAGAATCCGTGACAAAAATCACCAACTAAACCAACATAAGTCAGTTCAGCTGGTGCACCTCCTTGGGGCTACGAAAGATGTGCACCGTGCCATTGGCCGCTGCAGCCATGAGATGTTTGGAATCCGCAGCAAAGGCTGGCGATTTTTCACGGCGCGGTCAGATGGCCCGGGGGTGATGCGTTAAATGGCCCCGAAACCGGGATGTCTGCTATTTTGGAAGTGGCAAAGGTTTAAGCTTTGTGTTGGATGCCCCCCAAACCTGAAAACATAGTGATATGTCATTCTGGTGGTAGAAAAAGGCGGAGATTCACATCCCAAGAAATATCAATAGCTGCAAAATGGTGGGTGAAACTGAAACATCTATAATAGAGATGAACATAAAGATCTGATAGTTAAAAGGCACTTTAAAGGGACACAAAGGGACAAAAGAAACACACTTAAAATGATGGTGGAAAGTGAGGTTTAATAGGAAATTCCATATAAAGAGTAGCAAATATATGTGATCTACCATGATTTCTTGCAGAAATGTCGGGGTCATCAAGGGGAGGTCTCTTCAATTTCGGCAGAGGCACACACCAGTGAAGTGGTCCATTTTCAACCTTTAAAAAAACAGTGGATAATTGAAGAACATAACAACCTTCATATTCATTATTCATACATTGCTGAATAACCTTTGAGATATTTTGAACTTACATCTTGCGGTTGATATTCGGCAACATCTTGACGAAATGGTGGTGTTTGATCAATTTTTTGTTGCTCTGCACCACCTGGATCTCCCAGGGATCTTTTCTAGTTGGTGGTTTCAACCCATTTGAGAAATATCAGTCAGATTGCATCATTTACCCAAGGATCGGTGTGAAAATGAAAGAATGTTTGCAACCACCACCTACCTGGTGATTCAATTCGTGACCTTTTTTACCCCCTTACTTGAAGGTCACCAACAACCTTTGAAAGGGATCACGTTTTCACCATCCCAAAAAGGTTGCCAGGTCTTGTTCTTCGGAATTCCCCCCGAAAAAAAGGGATGTTTCAACAGGAAATACATGGAAATCCATCTTCATCCAACCATCATCTTTCACGGGATATGTTAGTTTTCAAGGGGATTATACTACCCAGTTATGTGGTGAGTTTTTTTTAAAAACGATCATAAGGATCCCGTTTTTAAACCAGCAGAAATTGCCTTTGGTCGTTTTTCTTCTCCCTGGCCGATGGCCTAGTCCATGGATACAACATTCATTGGCTCCACGACGGAAACTGCACAACATCGTGAAGGAAGGCACTGCCTCCAACAATTCACCAGGTAAATACGGTGGGTCAGACATCCGGCGAAACCAGTCTGTATGTATAAAACTATAAATATGTATATATATATATATACAACACAATGCAACTTTTTGTAAATCTATAAAAAATAATCCTTGTATATAGATAGAGTAAATGTATAAACAAAAGATGTGTATTATGTATATTTATATATTATGACCCCAATATATATAAATAGAAGAGATTTCTCCATGCCATTTTCAGGTCTCATATGAAACTTTGCAAAGAAAGCCTCATGTCAAACTTTCCAAACAAAATATTTGAAGTCATGCCATGCGCTGCAACAACATTCGACTGTCGTCGACAGGGATGGATACAAAAAAACATGTGTATCAGTTTATCAACATCCTATCAAAACCCCTCAAGGGACTACACGCACAGGATCTTTCTTCTTCTCAAAAGTCAAACGCACCAATCTGCAACACACGAATGTCACCAATTTGAAGAAATGGAAAAACCTTGACATTCCTGCTACGTTCTGGGTTGACCCTTTGGATGATTTTTTTATTTCCTAAAATGCTGCACATTGACAGCCCATGGTCTGATGCTTCCAACTCAGTTTTTTTCACAAAGCCATGGTAATTCCGGGTTCCTCACTCACGCAGTGTTTTCTTTTAACGAATACAATGAATACAAGCAAGTGAGTACCAGCAGCTGCAGATTGTTCCAATTTTGATTCTAATCAAATATATAATTAGTCACTCAGATTCCTGAATTGAAGTCAAACAGCTCTTTTTCTACGACGACATCTCACAAACAAAAAAAAAACAATCTGCTCCCAAATTTCCACAGAATTTGCAACATCTACTCTCACCTTCAAAAACAAAAAAAACAACACATCTCATCATCCCTCCAAGTTACTCATCCCTCATCCCCTGGCACCACAACCCACCCGGTGCACCAGGTCACTGCCAAGGCACCCATAAACGTACCACGGTGCCACGTGCGGAGGCTGTGGCTAAGAGTTGCCCGGTGGAGTTCAAACGCATAGCCCTGACCTGCGAACATCGCAAAATTTCACGTTTTTTTTTTGGTCCCCTAAGAAAAGGACCTCTTCAAAACAAACCATAGGATTCCCATGGGACTGGATTGCAAATTTAGCTACATTTTAGCCACATAGGATCCATGGGATCTTTTCTAGTTGGTGGTTTTTTCACCAACCAGTTACAAAAAACATTGCTGTACAGAGTCAAATTGGATCATTTCCCCAAATAGGGATGAACATGAAAAATAGTTGAAACCACCACATAGGACAATTTATTAAAAAAAAACCTAGGATCCATGGGACTGGTATGTTTAGCTCATTATATAGCAGCTATACATTTAGTTGATTTTTTGTGGTAGATGTAGGTAAATATGCCATACATGGATCCGATGGGAATGGAAATTCATCTTCCAACCATCATTTTTTATGGGGTATATTATATCACTTTCCTTGGAGTAAACCCGTGGATTTTTTGGGGGTGATTCTTATATGTGCATGAGGTATTATATAGTTCTTCTTTGATGGGGGTGAATGGTGAATAGAGGAGTTGGATAAACGGGGTTCAAAGTAAACATAGTTGAACAAACTCGATCCAAAATCTTCAAGAAAAACTCCATCGGAAAGAAAAGAACAACTTCACCACCGTGAAAACCCGGTGATTTCACCCCCAAAAAACCATGGCAACATGAGGGCAACACACCTGGGGTATAGGAACGGGGAAAAAGCAAAACTGTATGAAATATCTAGAAACGATAAACCGGAGATGCCACAAATTCCTACATCAATGCTTGATACCCAAAGAACACCCGACCCTTTTGATTGGAGCTCTCGTGCCCTGCTGGACTCTAAACACTCAAAAAACAACATCAAACTACCTTCGATTTGGTTGTATCCAAAAAAACTGCAGCAATGCTATTTGTTAAGGAGCTCCCAGTTGTTGTTTTTTTCAAAGTTAACAAACAAACTATGTTTGGATTTTCGGTTGTCCATGATGGACTTTGCCGGACATTTTGCCAACTCGTTTTACCTACAATAAAACCTCTTCAGATTTTGTCCAACTGCTATGATCCAAAATGCTAAAACTGCCTGCGGTTGATTGTTAAAACATTTCGACTTATTTTTTGTAAATGTCCTTTAAGCATCAACCAGGATTCCTGCGTTCAAATTCCGAAGAAAAACACCTGGCAATTCTTTGTGGCCTTTTTTGGGATGGTTAAGTGCCCCCTTCAAAGGTTGTTGGTGACCTCCAAATTTGTTTGTTTTGGATCCAATCTTTTACTGAGTAATCGCACCGGCGTGCGATGCGCCAAGACTGCACCCAAGGGTTGCCTCAGACTTTTTGGCTCAATCTCAGGGATTCTCCACCATTGCTCTGTATAGGGATTACTTTAGAGTGGTGACATTTTATGATACTAGAAATGATTAGGTATGTTACACACCCCAAAACATGTTTAATAAATTGCATCATTTAAAAAATGTTTTGGATGTTGCTTCATTTAACAACTTTGATGTTTTTTTTTAAACATGTTTTGATGCCTGCTGGCCTGGATATTTTAACAACGCAGTGAAAGCAGGGATAGACCCAACCTAACGTTGGCCCCGCTTAGCTGTCTCCCTGAGAATGGTTGCTAAAAACATGATGATCATGCGACACATGCGATAGATGGAAGGCGCCGAACAGGAGAGACAAAAGCCTTCATATGAATACATGAGTCAAATTTGCAAGTGTGATAACTGGAGTGGTTTGTTCTTAACTATCATTCATACTATAAGAAGATATCATGAAACATCACTTCCATTGGTTTGACCACAATTTTCAATTCTAGAAACTGGAAACTTTAGCAACAGCATATATGGAGCTTCGACAAAGAAGGAAAGTGCTGAACATATGGGAATCCTCTCTCTGGAAAATCAGGATTCATCAATTCTTATCCATTTTTGGAGTCTTTGTGAATCATTTCCGGAAAATCATGACCATATCATGTGATATCTGTGGTACTATTGATGGTTCAGAAATCGCAAACAACCACCTGGAATGTATAAAGCCCTGTGAATAATGGTAGATTTCAACTACCAACCTCAACTGGTGAACGCAGGATTTCTGAACCATCAACAGTAAACAGTATCTCAGTTTAACCATCCATTCTCGGTCCATTCCATCTCTCCACCGACCCTTCTGGACACCGGACAAGGTATAGGTGTCCACTACACCAACCAAGCCGGCCCGAGCGTCCACCGAAGCCCCCTGAGAAAGGATTTTTTGGGCCAGCCAGGATGAACAAAAGTTTGCCAGGAATTCCTGGAAAACTGCTACATGATTCAAAATGTGCATGTTTTAAATTTCACATCCATATGTTTCAAAGAGAGTTTTTGTAAAGGTTGATTTGGCGTCTTTTGTAAAACCAAAAATGAAGGATTTGGACCGATCCATATCCCTTAAACACGATATCAATGAACTAAACGTTTGGTCCTGGGCGTTTGTCAGCCGCCTGCAAGCAACTAATATGAATCACTTGGGAAACCCATATCCAAAGAAGCATTGGGTATCCATGCATTGGTCCCAATTTACCCAAATTAGGATCCCATCTTGTGTGTGCATAGTTTTAAAACCCAAGTATACTTAAGTTCTCACCAGAGTCCCGCAATCCATGGCTGTTTCACCATTCTTTGCCACTTTACTTTCACCAGCATTTTCAACACCACCAGATGCACCAGCACTACCAGTACCATCAACCATGATCACCACCACCGGGTAGATCTGTCGTCAACCTTCGTTTTTGGGTTGGGTGGTATTTCGCCTGACTCCCGGCCACCAAAACCGCAGCCAGCAATCCTCGCCTCAGGGAAATTTCACGAAATGATGATTTTTCCCCAGGTGTTTCTCGTATTTTTTTTCTCCAAGGACAACGAAATGAAGAGGCGCAGGAAAACCAAAAAAAAAGCAGAAAGTTGATGATTCCTTAGATGGAGGATGATGTAACCATGCTAAGAAAATGATATTGTGAAAACATCTTTGGGTATGTGGGCATGAAGAGCTTTTGTAAGCCTTTATAGAATGTGAGCCGCCCCGCAATACTTCCTCATACTTTACATGAACTTTGCTGGAGGAATGTTTGGACCTTGCTACTGTTGATAGACAGAATCTGAATCACCAGTTTGGGAAGGTTGAAACACCGAGGAATTCGTGGGATTTTTTCCATCAACGCCGTATCATTGCACATCACCATGAAAAATATCCAGTTGCCCATCAAAATTGCATAGCATTGAATTTGAGACTACAAGTTGGCCCCGTTAAGATACATAGAAACACTCCTTACATATATAAATTATACACACACATCCTAGAAAGTTAACATGGGATACTGGAAACTCATGGATCAAACAAATAACACTTAATTAAACCTTAACATATCTGTCTCCTTATCCAATATCTATCTTCTTAGTAACCAACAGAAACTTGACATGTCAAATTCCTGCAGGACACCAACATACTGTTGATGAACAAAATCCTGCACCACCAGGGATATACCAAGGATGATGAGTATCCCATTATTTATAGGGTTTTAACCATCCAAACGGTGGTTGTTTGGGATTTTGGAACCATCTTGCCAGTAGGCAGACGTCCATCCCGCCACTGGGAGCATCCAAACTCTGGATCGCAACACAGACTGCAAAGTCCTGGATCCATACCTCCCATTGGGATGGATGAGTCCAACGGCTTACCGGCCGTTGGTTTCACCAAATTCATCCAATCACGAAAACTGGGGGAAGTGGTTGGTAGCAACAGGGTTGAACTGGTGGTAATTCATCAAATATTGACTATTTACAAATAGATACAATATGTGTAATTATCATTCTACATCTAAATCAAAATCTTACCAAACAACACAATTAGTGCACCTGGAGCGTCCATGAATCCCACCTGGTGCTTGATCAGATCGATCGATGACATGCAAGGCCTTGCAGCTTGCAGAATGCAATGCAAAAGGCAGTTTGGTAAAGTTGAACGGGTTGAGAACTTTGGATGTTTCTGGGCAAATGGAATCATATTTCACCAACCTTGGTTTCACTGAAATAAGGGGATTTACCTTACCAATCCACCATTTGCGCTGAGGTTGTGTGAGATCGCTATAATTTGACCAGAATGTTTCTTCCATATTCTTCTATAATGTCATACACTGCCTGAAAACTACCAGCCAGTTCGCCCCTGAAAATGGATGGTTGGAATACGATCCGTTTCTGTTGGGATTCAGCCTATTTTCATGGATGATTTGTGAGTTTCAGGAAGGGTAATGGTCTTTAGGTCAAGGTCTTCTCATTTCCACAATCAGCAGCCGAATCACCGGAACCTATGTGACGGAAAAACACGTCGAACAAATCTCCAAGAAGAATATGACTTTACAGTTCTGTGAGACTTCCAAAAATCAAAATTTTGAAGAATGTGATTTTGACTCGAGATGATGGAAAGTGGCCAAGAAACAACAACCTCATCCAAAATTGATTCGGCTTGGATTGACTTGATGATTTTGTTTAAAGGTGCCAGAACAAAAGCAAAACGCTACATGGGGGTTTCCAAAAATAATGGTACCCCCAAATCATCCATTCTAATAGGGTTTTCCATTACAAACCCATCTATTTTGGGGGCCCACCCCTATTTTTGGAAACATCCACATAGCCATTTTCATCCCATCTTTTTTCCTCCATGCCGAGTGATATGGCCTTCATCGTCTTGAGGTCGAAAATATGCACTTTCTGCCTCTTTTAACCGCGGGCGCTTTTTTGCTGTATAAAGTTGGCAAATTTTCAGCGAGACATGTCGACCTTTCCCCGAAAAATTGGAAAATTATATCCATTAATCAACACGAATTCCTTCCGTTAACATCGAGTTGTGTGATAAATCCATTCCATTTTTTGGGCACTCCGAACCAAATTCGCACAGTTTTTTTTTGTGGGCTGAAAAGGCAGCTCCTTCCCCGGGGTGATCCTTCAGTCGACTTTTTGATGGAAGAAGGCTGTGACACCCAACATGGGTGGTGTGCAAAACCCGTAACCCCCCCCCATTTTGTAGAGGAATTTGGGGATAAACCAAAAAAAATAGGGGAACCCAGCTGCAGAAGAACTCTGTGAGACTTCCACGGATGAACCATGATCATGATGAATCCGGAAATCTAAGCATTGCAATCCAGCAAGCAGGTGGAAGCTACGCTGAAATTCAAATATATGTTTATACACTCGTTACCATATTGATCCAGTGACAAGTAAACGGATACAATTACAATTACGTATAACTCAGTATACCCTGGAATCATATGAGTCACGAAATAAAAACCTCTTACCTTCCATGATACTGGTTGTTTAATAGGGATCTTCATGATGGTTTATTATAATGACCACAAAAGTGGGTAGTATAATCCCGTATATATCCTAGACAACATTTTTTTTAATCTATTGCTCATATGAATCTCACAAGTGCAATTTACAAAGACAAAGTAATCCACGCCCTTGTCGCCTAAGAAGAACGACTGCTCGCCGATGATTCCTGGGTTGCTGATCGGCAGTTTCGCTGGGTAAATCTTAAAAAAGGATCAGCAATAAAATAACATTNGAAGTCAAAGACAAAAAACATATTGTCATCCTAAATATTTGGTTTTGTATACGTGATAAAATTCATGTGTATATATATATATATGCATAAATATATATATATAGAGCAAAGAGTATATATATATACATTCGCCAAAATAAAAAAAATATCATTCTATATATACACATATCATATATATATATACACGTGACCTGGCCTCAAGAAACCACTAGTTTTTTTATCTTTGCAAGAGGCAATGGGTGGATTGAAATATGCTCTTCCGCTTCAAGTTTTCTTGGAGTTAGTCTACATGCTGGATTGTATCATAGGTTAAAAACCTGAGAAACTCATGGTGAGATTTCCGGAGATTTACCCCCCTCTATGAAACGCCACCTTTAAAAATAAGGCGCGACATTCCCGAAACTATATACCCAAAAAAAATTGACCAACGCATTGTATCAAGCTCTTTGGCTGACATTGCCTTCACCAAGAAGCAGGACCCATGAGAAACTCAATGAAATTACTCATCAGAAATCAAAGTGTTGATGCTTCATATTGAAGTTGTCAAGTCGTGGTGGTTTCAGCCCACTTACATAAAATCTCAGTGCTCATCAAAAGTGGGAAAGATTCCATCATATTCCATCCAGAAAGAGCATGTTTGAAGGCACCACCTAGATCATCCTAGGCGTGCTTCTTTTTGCTTCCAAAAGGCAACGGAAACCATCTGTACCATGATGGTCATCAACCAAGCAACTCAACTGTTTTGGGGTCTATACGCTCATCACTCATCACTACAATATGCAAATATATCCAATAGTATGCATATTATACATAGAGTACATACCTGCTCCGTGCTATGTCATCACTTAGGTCTGATGGGATTTTTGCTCTGTTTGTTTTGATTCATCCAATGGCGCTCAAAAAGTCACAAACCAACTCTTCCCAACGAAGGTCGACCAATTTTGACATCAAAATTTGTGGAAAACAAATCATCATGAAGTTCCTCACCAAGCTTTAATGGTGGAATCACACTCTTTGCGGGTAAAATTTTCCCTCCTCCTACTCCTACACCACCATTTCGTGGTCCAAATGCCACAAATCACAAAAACATATCGGTTTTTGTTCCTCTTTGGAGTTGTGAAATTTACAGTGCTGTATCCGCCGACCCCTCGCTAAGGGGGAGCGCGCCTAGAAGTTTGGTCGAGTTCGCTGGTTTTTTGAAGGCCCAACTTGTTTTGGGACATGTCTTTCCAGCGGCTTGCAGATTTGTCGTGCACTGCCGACGAGANCGTTTCGCCAGTTTTCTGCTTCCGGTTTCGTAGCGTTTTTGGTCGTTTTGGGCTCGGATTTAGATGGTAGTTACTCCCGCCGTTTTCCCGCTCCTGGTTAATTTCATCACTTTAACATTCAGAGCACTGGGCAGAAATCCCATTACGCCAACACCAGTTCTGAGAAGGTTGTACTCCAAACTTTCTTGGGGTCGGCGGCACGGGCGGTAGCCCTTAAATATATTTTCCACGTATCTCTTCAAAAATCGTTGGCAATTTGTTGTTCTTGTTCACTGCCGTTGGAAATTCGAGCATTTTTTGGGCCTCCGCACATCTTCACACTGGAAATCTCACTGGGAAATTGTAATGAGCCTTGACATCTCGGATATGAGATCATCCCAACGGGTTTTCCCGGCGAGTTGGCGACATTGTAGCGGCTACATGGGGGTTCCTAAAATGGTGGTACCAAACAACCATTGGATTTCCTACTAAGAATGATCATTTTGGTGTGTTTTGGTGGTACCACCATTTAAGGAAACACCCACATACACCGTGCAGATTCCTTTTGATCATTTTTGCCATGTTTGGTTCAACATCTTGTTCTGATCAAATTTAGGATGAAGAACGTCAGACCAACGGGATTTCCATATCGTGTCCTTGCGTGATTTATCGGTTGATCATCAAACATCCAAGTCTCACACAAGAAACATGATGTAGAAATCAAATTACAACTTCGTCTCCTCTCCTATTTATTCCCCAAACTTCCAATCAAACAAAAATCCCGCATCTCACCAAACTTATACTCTAATTAATTAAATGTGAAACACTCACTTCACTCACAAAAAAGGCATCTTCTTTACTTGTTTCTTTGGGCAAACCAGCCAAATGAAAAACCACCCAACCAACCAACCTGGATTTTTCCTGAAACCTACCGAGTTACAAATGCCCGCCCTGGCTTTGGTGTTCCACCTCGGTGGTTGGTGGTTTTCGCCCAAACAACCAGCAGGAAGGTGTTTCACCCAATAAAGGAACGGTGGATAACGGGAAAATTGTGGTGGTACACAATGATTGTTGTTGTACACCCTAACTATGGTTGTTAATAGTTCACATTTCCCAACCTAAATTTTGATGGGTTTGGGTTGTAGATGGTTTTTCCTTTTTGTTTTGGGTGCATTTTCAGGTTCCAGCCGTTAGTTTTCGGGGGTGTAACCGAGCATAACCGGATTTCAAATTATGTGCAGTGCTCATGATTTTTGGAGGTCATGATGGTGCATATATCTGTGAATGACGGTTTTCTGGATGAATTTTCATCAGTTCTGCCAGGTTGAAAAGTCTTGGCGAGTTACCTTCGTAATCTCACCCATTTTCGGGGGCTTCAAGTTTCAAGGTCATATTTTCATCCTCCAGCTTTGCCAAGGTGTTTTAGCGAGGATTTTTTCCGGCAATAAACCATGTCATCCATGATGTGCTTAGGACTGGCTTCATAAGGTTCGAACCCTTCATACTGGTTGATAGGTTTTTTTGTTCTCCCTCCTATGCGTTGATGGTTCAGAAATCCTGCACCACCTGGGATGTATAAAACCTTGTAAGTAACGGGATAAACTACCGACCTCAACTGGTGCAGGATTTCAGCCATCAACACTACGACCTTCTTAGTAAAATCCATCAAAAATCAATGATTGGTTACCGGTTCATCATCTTCCTCAGGCTTCAATACAATTACCTCACCAACATTTCGCTTCCAAGAAACATGGTAAGCTGACGATTCAAGGTGTCTCCCACCAAGGCCACCAAAGAGGTTCGAAAGAGCATCTGAACATCCGAATGAAGTGGATTAGGTCAAAGCGAGTTCAGGTGTTGGTCAACTTATGGTGTATACTAGAGCTATTAGGGCTACTGTTTGTGTTTTACTAAAGTTGTATATATATATATAAATCTATTTATATATATATATATACATTGGTAAACTTGACTTATGACTAATTTTGCATGAAATTCTTCGTTCCTTTGGTTGAGAATGTTAGGAGATGCTGACATTTGGTTTGACACGATGTCTTTTAAGTCGTTTACACCAAGGGCTTTCCGTGCCATTTGTCGTTTCAGTCGTTTCCTCTCTCCACAAGCACAGTTTACCCAGGATTCCATGTAGAGGATAAAACATCCTTGACTGAAACATATGAAGGATTGCTGTAGCCGAAAACACATTTTCGTTTTTGGGAAACATTGCAGGAGGATTTGCGAGAAATCATGGGATTAGAGGAAAGGATACCGGATATACACCCATAGGATCCATAGGACTGGTACGTAGATTTACCTTCATGAATGGTTGATTTGTATGGTAAATGTAGGTAAATATACGAGTCCCACGGATCCTATGGGATATATTATGATCATTATTGAATACATATCACGTGGTGATATATTGAAAATAGGATGGAAGTTGGACTACAAATTTATTAGTGCCGCTTTTAGGTACTAGTAATATTTTGTTAGTATACAATGGATAGTTGATATGCAATAATAGGATTACGCTGCTCTACCATAAAACATGAAGAGTATGCAGCAGCATCTAGCAAGAAACCCCATTTCTTGGCTGGATTTTTTCTACATGTAAAATTAGATTCGATCTCACCCCCCAAATCATGGAACAATCCCAAAATCCCGAAATATTCCAGGGGTCATTAAAAATGGGACCCATTTTTGGGGGTGGATCAAACAAGCAGCAAATATCTGGCAATTTCAAAAATAATTTCCCTTATCTTTAGTGCATTTTTTGGGTTGCCAAAGAAGAAATGACCAAAATGTATTCTGACAAAAGATTCAAAAGCGAAGGAATCTCCTTTGATTTTATGTCTTTTTTTTTCCATGGTGCACCTAGCAAACACAAACACCCACTTTTTTTTGCTTTTTTTCCAGCCGAACAAAAACATACGGCCGCAGACCTCGACCAGGCGAACTACGCCACAATCCTGCAAATGGATCCATTGGGCCGGCTGTGATGAGGCAACTTATGAGAACTACCATTTGTGTAAGATGAGTAGTAAATAACCATATTAATAACTATAGTATCCATGGGACGAAAAGGTAATAATTACCTACATGAATGATTGATTTTTATCTTTTATGGTATCAATTAGTAGGTAAATATACCAATCACATGGATCTTATGGGATATGAAGTAGTCTCCATCTTAATTCAAAAGGAGTCTAATTGGTAGGTTTTGATACTTTTTGTTTGCCCCGTCTTTGGAACATATAAAAAACATCATGCTGCACCAGTTGATAGGTAGTCTATCCCATCATTTACAGGGTTTGTATAGATCCCAGGTGGTGTGGGATTTCTTCCATCAACAGTATCCCCCTACCAGCGGGATACAGTGGGCATTGACTTTGTTCAATCAAGAAACCTTGTGCATGTTTGAGTATTTTTGTAAATAATTGTTGTTCAGATACATCCATATTGAACAATACATCACCGTTTTTGAAACGAAAACACACCAAACTGGATGGTTTGTTTGGTGGCTTTTCAGGGCCTGGTGGATGGAGGAATTGGACATCTGAAAACAACTGATAGTTACTTGATTGATAGTTGACGGATTCAGGAACTAAACTCTTCACTGTAAGACTGAAACATAAGGAACAACAAATTTGTTTCTACCTCTGAAATGTTGATGAACAAATAATAAACACCCACCTACTGGATATGTTTGATAAGGTACCTTTGCTTCAGCTACTGGAGCAACAAGCCCTTGCCAGTACCTCCTACCTGCACCTACCTATGAAAACGTTTAAGACCCATTTCTTCATGGTCTTTTTGAAAGTGAAACGGGACCATCCCAACTGGGGAAGCTGTCTGGAACCCTGGGACCTGATATTTTCAACTGCTTGACACACCCACGTCACCTGATCCTTCTTACCTTACCCTTGGAATACTAACATACTCTTCCCGATGATGCCATGGCTTTGAGTCTCTTCCTAACTGGGATGGTTTCATCCAAACCTTTTTTTGGAAGATTCGAGTTTCTTCAACTTCTAAAGGTGGCATAAATACCTCAATCCCCGTGTCAAGCTGGGCTACCCTTGGATTTCCTGCAGATGTGGGTTTGTTTGTTTGAATGGATGGATGGACCTATAGTTTTTGTGTTTTTCTTTGGGGTTCCCACCCGGTTGAAAAAATGTTAGTTTAGTCAAATTGGATCATTTGACCCAAAAAATCGGGGTGAACATACAAGAATTACTTGAAACCACCACCTAGATTTTTTTCATAATATGATTAGTAGCTCCAAATCGCCTACCCTTATCCCGTCGCAAAACCCTCACTTACACTCACACCTCACGATGGAGGAGGGCAGTAGACTCGATGCTGAAAATGTCGAAACCTGACAGCAATGGAATCTTCTCAAAATTGGGGTCACTTTCCCCCTTTAAAATATACAGTTGATGGAAGAAATCCTGCATAGATAGTTTATCCCATTATCAACTAGGTTTTATACATCCCAGGTGGTTGCTTGGGATTTCTGAACCAGCAACAGTCAGTATCCCCCTTACCAGCGGGATACCGTGGGCATTGATTTTTGTTCCATCAAGAAACCTTGTGCATCTTTTGTATTTTTGTAAACAATTCTTGTTCAAATAGATCCATAGATCTGGGATTAAAAAAACCCAATCGCTGAGGAATCGACCTTGGTCGTATCCCCCCGACACTTGTTGGACTCAAGTGGACACATTGAAAAAAAAAAGGCTTCGAATTAGATCCTTAAAGAATGTTGGAAGATTTGCTGAATATGAATGTTGATTTTTTTTTTAAAGTTGATTGATGAATGGTTCATTGATGACTTCATGTTGATTGGTTAATGACGGTTCATTGATGACTTCATGTTGATTGATGCATTGATAGATCAACCTAACACCTGGATACAAAGAGAGCTGGTTCTATGATTCCAATTAAACAACCTCATCTCCAAGCTGAACATAGCTTTGAACATATTGCATACATTGATCAGTGTGATAATAAAAAAGATGCCAATATACCAGCAACATATGGGGGGGTGTCCTACAATGGTGGGTGAACCCCCAACAAACCCATGGGTTGAACCCTACTAAAAATGATCAGCACTTGGGGTGTGAAATGGGGGTACCACCATTTACGGAAACATCCATATATACATCAGTGTTGTTTGGGTATATTGAAGTGTATCTCCTGATTTCCATGCTGTTTCTAATTTGCAGATTTGGTACATCTTGAGGGCACTTCTACAATATGCTTCTGCAGCAGATTGAAATAAGCTAAATATCTTTCGATATAATCGTATATAAAGATATCTTCAGCCAGGATCCGGGGTGAAAATCAAAATTGTAGAAACCACCACCTAGAAGACATCCCATTATTCCAAGATTGAAAGTCCTTCAGATTTCCAGCGATTTCTCCAAACATTTATAGATCCATATCGCACCTCGTGGCCGTCCCACAGCCAAACACGAAGCATCCTGACACAACTTTCGCCACATTGGTTGGTGGATTCCATGGTAAAAAACAGTTCCATGAAAAGTCAAAATATCCCTTCTCCCAAAACAACGACCCAGTGAAATTGGAGATTCACTCTGTGACTCTCCACTTATATATGTAATTATATGATATATGTATACACTATGATAATAGATATACTTCACGTTGGTGGTTTCAACCCAGTTGGGAAATATCAGTCAAATTGAATAATGTCCTAAACAGGGGTCAACATGCAAACAACAAACATATGATTGAAACCACCACCTAGTATGGTACAGGAATATAAATATATAGAGATATCAGAAATACATACATAAAAGATTGCCTCCCTCAACTACCTCTCAACTGGCTTTTTACTAACTTTGCTTGAAATATCACATCCTGGAATCAAAAAAAAAATCCCTTCAACCCAACCCCCCAGTCTCCGCCTGATTAAAAGAGAGGCACAAAATCTCCTCTGGAGATTTCCTCGTCTCCTCCATCGAGATGGAAGACCTTTTTGACGAAGCGGAGGAGTCTCGTTTTGGTGGGTTTTTTGGTGGGGTTTAGAAGTGATATACTTAGCCCCAGCTGCGATGCTTGACATTGTAACAAAAAACGTAAAGATAATATTTGTTTAGAGATTTTATTTTCTAAAATATTGTTTAAAATCACAACTCTGGTGGGTTAGGTATGTCAAGTGCGAATTTGTATAAGATCTTAAAGAATATCTAAAGAACCTATGAGATCTATACCCTAAGTGACTTCAAATCACTGTCTCATTGTGTACTTCAGCCTGCTTGAAGATATCCTTGCAGGCGTTTTCTTTTCCCTCAGAATCCTCAGAATGATCATTGATCATGGAACAAACAAATTGCGACAGTTCTGAATTCTTCAGATACCCTTTAGCTTGAGATGCTGGGAAAAAGTAAAACTTATTCTACCAAATGGTGGTTTTCTACCTGGTGATTTACCATGCTGCACAGGACAAAATCACCTTCAACAAATCCAAGTCAACCGAGATGTCGGATTGACAGGGTACTTTTTTTTCATCTCACCGGCAGAATTTGGAACACAACATCTGAATCACAAACAAGTTTTACTAACCTTCCAAATTCAACATTTGCCTCCAGAAATAAGATCTACAAGTTGTACAAGCCATCACTTCGTTTTTCAGGGTAACGTCACCTGATATCACTCTATCTACATATAGCTATATCTTTGATTTACAGAACAAAAATGCTGGGTTTTACATCATCAAAGATGAATCCTTAGGAATTCGCGAAAAACTTTTCGAATCAACCTCACCCTCCCAAGGTCATAGCATTACACCAACCTCAGAAAGGAAAGGCCCCCCCAAATAAAACATACTGTTGATGGTTCAGAGATTATCCGGCGAGAAAACCACCGTTTGGATGTATAAAACCCGTCGTAAATGATGGGATTTTCAACTACCAACCACTCAACTGGTGATCGCAGGATTTCTGAAGCATCAATAGTATGAACATCACGCTGAACAATGATTTTGGGCTACGGGTAATTCCAATACTCATCAAAAAAAAACAATAAACTTGCATGTTTTACATGCAAACAATTGCTTCACAATACGCGAAGCTAAAGCGAACAACAAACAAAAATTCTCCATCTCCCTACTGCCTCACCTGGGCAGTCGCGGCTTTGACCTAGGCGCGCGAATCTGTTGAGGGATGACTGGAACAACATTGCACCTGAAGGATTGATCTGCAGTTGGTGGTTGAAAAGTACCCATTTGACAAAAAGATATATTGTATGCTCAATATATATATATATATATATTCATCCACTTGGATCATTTCCCCAAGTAAGGGGAACATGAACAATGTAAAAAGAAACATACACAACTTTCTAAAAACATCCCATCTATAGTTGATGGTTGGTTTGCCATACAAGGACCTTTGTTGTTTGCAGCTCTCCTGTCTTTGTCCACAGCAAGAGATAGAATCTAAGTTGATGACCACCACAGCCGTGTTCAGTGCCTTTTCGGCCATCCCAATCGCCATCCCAATCGCCATGTTGAGCCAAGAAAAAACAAACGAATCCCAAGTGGATTGAGTCAGGCCGTGTGTCCACAAGCTGTTGTTCCCTCAATGATGGTTTCCTCAATCCTGATATTATTTGGAGGTCCAAACCCAAGGATGTATTCTTTTGTTTTGCTGGGAAATTGAAATTAATCATTCCTTTCATGTCTTCTATGTCATTTGGTGAAAGGTGGAAGTCTCATATTAAAATACAAAGGAAGCAAATAAACATACATTGGGTAAACCTCCACCCCGTAACAGTGGAAAGTTAGTATGGCCCCTTCATTAAAAAAAAAAACAAATACATTGCTTATCCACTGTTACAGGGTTGGGGGGATGGACCCAAAGTATAAACAAACAACCAGTGTGCAGTACCCAACCCTGGCATCAAGCCAGGAAATCCACTAAAAACGCCTTCTCTCATGCCAAAAACCTCCTCAAAAACCATGGATCCTTTACCTCCAAACTCCTCCAGTGTTACAAACGGCACCCATCCTTTTGGAATGTTTAAACCATTTGAGATATCTGATATTCACAGAAACTAAATGATATTAATATATATATATCATATAAATATCAACACACACACACATAGAAGCACCATCAGTGTCCACACATGTGTTTTTGAAGATTTTAGAGCTCCAACAAAAAGGGTGGAATCACCCTCGCTGGTTCGCAACCTCACAGGATGAAAGGTGTAAGAACTTATTGCAGGGATTGTTTTTTGACACCAATTACCCTCTGGTAAACTAACATAGCCCTGGAAAATCCTCAATTTTTCTCATAAATACTATCAAAATGGTGGATGTTCCATGGCTATATGCTATGTTAGTTTCAGGGGGGGTACACCAAAAAATGATGGTTTGGAAGATGTACACCCCTGAAGTTTAACATGGAACCTGAAAATCACCCCCTGGAAAAGGAGATTCCTTTTGGAAACCATCATTTTCAGGTTCCATGTTAAACTTTGGGGATGTATCTCCTTTCAAACATGGCTATTTTGGGTAGCTATACTACATTTGGTGGATCTTATCTTCTAAACACCAAGTTATTGGATCTCATTGGATTGTTTTTGACACCACCTATATGTACAAGATCCGGTTTTACAGACCAATTCTCCACAAGATCTGTTTAAATTATCCAAAGATATCTTTATCTGTTAAACACCAATTATCCATTTTTTTATTGCTGATAGTTGGTGTGATCTTTTGAACATGAGATCTTCTAAACCTGTTTTTCTAAACATGTATCCCTGATGTAAAAAAACATTATAGAAAATTGGAGGGATCTTTCAAACATTTTTAAACCTTCATTTTTTTCTGATTGGGAGTGTCGTAGGTTTCATGTGGATATTTTTGACCGGAGAGTTTTGTGTGTTTCGTTGTCCTCATCTTGTTTAGTTGGATTTCTCCAACACGCATCTTGTCCTGGGAGTTGTTGTTTTGCTGCGAGTAGCTGAACTTGCAGACGAGGTGAGTTTGGTCTTTGCTTACTTCTCCAGGAAAGAAACATGATGATTCTCAACTTCTCAACTAAAAAAAACGCATCAAACAATTCCATGCTTAAGAAACCCATTCTCCTATTCCATGGTTTTGTCATTCCGCCATGGAGATCCACTCAACCACTGGGAAGGATTCCGTGAAAGAATTCCTGGTTTTTCTCAAGCATCAAACATATACAGGCATACATATGCAGAATCATGGTTCCAACAAAACATCTCTAAATAGTAAGATAATGTAAGATACATGTAGTTTGTGGAGAAAGTTTGTGTAGCTACAGCTAGTGGGATGGCATCTTCTCTCTGCATGAGTCATTTCATAAGCTGAAAGGGAGCTGCTTTCCCAAATGTTCTTAGATTCCACATTGAATTTCGGGAGTGTAAGGGTGCTTAAGGATGCTTGAGGATGCTAACAAACAAGATCCTTTTTCCCACCTTTGCAAAAACATCAACTCCTGTATCTCATCAGTGCGTGCTCCAAGTACAGAAATCTGGCGCATTGGGCCATTGGGGCTTGGGGAGACCCAAATTAGGAACAGATTTTGCTGAAGAATTCGTGTCCAATCGGAAAGCAGCCAACATTTTGAGGAACCAAAATTTCGAACAAACAACCAGTTTGAATAGAAGGGATGAAGAAGCAAATAACCTTTCCAAGAATGGTGTTGCTTCTTCGGGCCCCCAAAAAATAACGACCTACATCTTCCCGAAACAACCAAGACTCGATCTTATGTTTTCGTTTTCACAGCTGTGTAATTTAGGATTCAACAATCATTCTTTGCCGGACGAACGGGATGAATCTCAACACCTTTCATGGGAGTGACGGAAAAACTTATCGAATTCAACAAAGATCCTAGCCCAGAGGATCCATGGGACTGGTATATCTACAATCTACCTATATGTGGTTGATGTTTTATGGTAAACATAGGAAAATATCATACCATACATGGATCCTCTGGGCTAGGGGTATTTGCCACAACCAAGATCAACAAAACTTTCAAGGTAAGCAACCTGCAACAACTAGTTGTTGAAATGGAAGTCCTAAACTTGCCTTCCGGTTGGGCAAACATGCGCAAACATGGTCAACAAATGTCAAAAAAATATTTCAAACACATGGTTGTGGTGAGTTTCAATGATAATGATTCATATCACTATGTCCTAACTGAATGGCGCATGATATTGCATAATAATTTTCCTAGGAGTCTCTGCCAACTACATGCTGTATGTGCTTGCTTGAAATGATCTGTCTCTAAGCGACCTATCCGGCTACACTGTTTTCTTCTTACTTCAACTTCCCCCTCAGGGCAAATCAATAATGAAGACACAGAGGCATACAAAGGCATACAAAGGAATTGTATTTCTCATCTCGGCATTAAATTCAAGTTTGCATATCTGNCATTATAATAAATATATATATGCATGTGTATATATATATATAGAAAAATAATATATATATATATATATGCATGTATATATATATATATATATGAAAAAAATATATATATATATCTGGATCTTCCTTTAGTGTGTAAAACTTGCGCCTTTTCACCAACAAAAATCCTACCAAATCTATAGACATTTTACATATCCGGAAGATCCAAATATCACATCTATATATATACACATAAATTTCTATATTATGAAATTCATTTGAAAATACCCAAAGCGTACTTGCCGCAACTTCAATGACCCTGACCGCATTTTTGGACTTTTTTGGGACGTCGTTGGCAGGATCTCAGCAGCAATAAGCAAAGGTATAGTCCTGTTGTGTTCACAACATGACGGTTTTAAAGAATCGACCCAGGTAAAAACAGCCAGTTATAGAGAGATCTGGGTAATTTAATATACACCCCCGAAGTTTAACAGTTCGCCCCTGAAAAATGATGGTTGGAAGACCACTTTCCTTTTGGGATGGTATATTTTCAGGGGCTATGTTAAACTTCCCGGGGGTAAATCCGTAACCTGAATTAAGGTCATTTTGGGTAGAATTCACTTCCTAGACTACCTTTCGGGGTGACTACTAGGCGGAGATTGGTCGCTATAAATTGCCTAGAGAGATTCCTATTTTACGATTTAGCTTGTTTGGATATTTGGGTAAAAGCTAAAATATATTAATTTGAAATGCTGAGGACATGCACATGTGGAAGAACGTCAAAAACCTCTTCCAAATGAAATCCACACGTTGAAGGCATCGACCTTTCAATGCAAATCGATGAGTATGTTGCATTGTTGTTGTATCCCTTTTGTCAGCTACCTTTCCCCGTTTTTTTGTTTTGATCTGACTCTTCGACTGCTAGTGTTGTTTTATTTTGGGTCATTGCTGAGGGAAGCTTTGAAGAGTATCAACGATAACTGATGTCAATTTTTGAAAGAACAAATCGAAGGTATGATATAATCACAAAAACAGGCATGTCTCAGATCTGCATATCATTTGTTAGAACTGTTAGAACAGTTCTTTGTGCGAAGGTGTAGTTAGTTCTCCCATTTCACCCCACAAAAAAATCAGTCAAAGCTAAATGCTGGTGAACATGACCCGGGTGTTTTGTAATCCTGCCATTTTTGGCGATGGTTCACAGGATCATTACTTGGCAATCCTGAGTGGCTTCAACCCCTTGGCAGACTCCCCAAGAACTGGACCCCTTCAATTATACTTGAACCCTTCATACATATGTTCCTCAAAACTAGAAAATTCTACTACATATATATCATATTATTACATCAATGCGGATATATAAATATATATCCATATATTTATCTAAATTATTTTTTCCCAACTGCCCATGTGTTAACTCTCCTACAGTAGTTTTACATGGGGAGCCAATCAATTTTTCCAGGATGGGTATTGGAACTACTAGCTGAAATCTCAACCCCGTTGAAACAATACATAGGGGATTAAATGGTTTAAACAAACATATCTTTAAAATCAAAACTACCTGAAATATAGCAAAACTGTTGATGGTTCAGGATTCCCTGCTAGCCACCACTTGAGGTTGGTAGTTTACCCTCCCTGAAACTAACAGTTCGCACCTAAAAATGATGCTTTCCCATAGGAATCTCCTAACTTCCAGAGCTGTATTTTCAGGTGCGAGCTGTTAGTTTCAAGGAGGGTATCCCATTGTTTACCAGGGCGTTTTATACACATCCCGAGTCAACCAACTCCTCATCCCAACAGGCAGGATTTCCCTCAGGGCTGATGAGAAGATCGCAACAGAACTCCGCGGTAAAACCTGCAGAACTGCGTGGTTTTAGTGTTTCATGAGATGGTCGTTTCAACAAAACATATGAAACATGAAATCTGAGTCAACTGAAAATTAATCTCCTCCAATTCGGGCTGAATCTTAGAAAGTTTTGAGACTACTGGACCACTTAATTAGGTTTTTTCAGGTATTTGGCAACGTCAAGTTTGAGGTTTGCAAACATCTGGTAATATGCGGTTGAAGCTGGGGTTGAAGCTGGAATCAGACTCAGCATAAGTTGCAACATAATTACACCCCGCAACATTGATATGGTTCACCTGAAAAAAGGGAGCCTTTCTTTAAAGGCAAATTATATCTTCCAACCATCCATTTTCAGGGAGCAATGTTAGTTTTTCCGGGGAGTAATCATTCTTTTTCAAGAGGGGAGGGACATCATCACCTCATATGCAGATTTCTTTGGTACTAAAGATACATGTCTCCATATTAGTTTACTACCGGTGAAAACTGTCACCAACTTCACTCTTAACATTTCGAAACTATCAACAACTTTAGCCATCATCAAAGTTTTGATCAAACGTATTGGGAGAAGAAACTTGTTGCGAACACCCTGGTCGGTTAAGCATGGGATTTTCAGAAAAAGTGGTCTAAACAATGAACCTCCATAACTAAGGGTAGTAACAAGAAACCTACAAAAATAAACCAACCGTTTTTTCTTGGGTTTTTAAATGACACCGCCTTTACCAAGAGTTGTTCAAACAACATGGAATGTAACCACATGAATGTAGCATAATATTACACCTTGAATATTTATGGTTTACTTTGCTCAGGAATTTTTCCTGAAAATCCCGAGTCATTTGATTTTTGCATCAAATCATTGCCATTGGTACTTCAATCCTTCATGCAACGGTTCATCATCAGCGTCCATTAGGTGATATACCGATATACCAACAGAATCTCTTAAGATCCCAACAATCCCAAACTTGGATTGCCCCAACATCTCCAACATGTCCCTTATCCAACCCCCTAAGAATCATTGGATCTCAAAACCCGGTTGTTTGGAGATCCCAGACCCTATTATATACATCCAAATCCCTCTATAGGAGCAGAAAAATAACAACATCAAAGTGTGGCTTCCAAGGTACCCATGGTCCAACACTCTGGTGCCCTTGGTGTAGCACGTCAAGTTGTATGGGTCATGGACTTCCGTAAGAACCAGGGAAAACAACCACAGCAAAACAAGAGGTTGCGCAATATATATGTATATATATACATTATATATCTATGTATATATTAACATATATATCATGTATATATATATATACAGATATATATATATATTGTCTAAACTTTTGAAAAGTTTTCGTGATATGTGATACAAGTTAGCAGCATTACTGTATATACAATCTTCGACCAGGATATAGCAAGTAAAGGGTTCCAGAGTTCTAAAAAACTTCTCTACAGTACATTTCTGTAATCGTGCACATATGCATATATTTATATACATGTATAAATACATGTCTACAATTGTGTAAATATCTCCCTAGAAGTCCAAAGACCGTTTTAAAACAAAAATGCTTTCACCCAAGACTATTTTCAAGGTCGGACATTTCCAGGGTATATCTGTTTGTAGACTTCCAGGGTGTATCTGTTTTTTTTGCTAGATACTGTTGATGGTTCAGAAATCCCAAACAACCACCTGGGATATATATAAAACCCTTGTAAATAATGGGATTTCAACTACCAACCTCAACTGGTTAGCAGGATTTCTTCCATCAACTGTATGTTACTTGAAGGGAGTGTAACAGTTTCAATCAAATGAAATGAGTTATGCTTCCCATTCAGAAGGCTGGAAGCGCCTGAGCCACCACACCTACAACATCCTATTGTATCTGTTGAATAGTAACGCAATTGCAGTCCCTCATATCAAACAACCAAAAGATGACATGTTTCTAACACATACCTTCACTCTTCCCCTAGCATGTATATCACCAATCGAAAACACAAGAAAAACCAAGCAACCAAAACCACTAAACTTTAAACCATCTGCTTCTACCATCAACCAACCAAGCAATCATTCAACCCATGAACCGACATCAACCGATCAACACCTCCTTGTGAATTTTAACAGCCCCAGATTCTTTTCAACAGACTCTGTATATGGAGGAAGCCGCGCCTGGTCAACTCGAAACTGTTTTCTGGTAGACAAACAAAAATCTTCCTCCCTGGTTGTTTTTCTTGGAGTACCCTTGAAGTTTCAAAGGTATAGTCCTCCAAGTGTTTCTTTTTCAACCCATCTTAACCCACAACTAACATGTATCTACCCGCAAAAAGTTTTCGGAGCCTTGTCGGAACAAGCAAAGGAAACAGCATAGTGAGAGTCTCTCAAGAGTTGCATAATAAGTCTGAATCTTCAGTAGAATTGGATAAACGTCACTAGTAAACACTATTCATGTATCCTCAAAATGTGGAAAAGTTCCTTAACTTCTAGCTGGGTTCGTCTTTTTTCGTGTCATCCTTTTCACAACTTCGAGGCTTTTTCGAAACCGTCCAAACTTGGTTTGAAACCGTGCCATCTTTTTAGGCGGTAAAACATGGAGGAACACCCACGACTTTTAAGCGGTATTTTTTCGAGTCTCCAAACCTCAAATTGCTGCTGTGGATGGTTTAGAAATCCGGAAAAAAAGTCAGTTGATATGGTAAATTTTATTAAATTTTACAGTTTTTTCTTACATCCCCAGGTGGTTGTTTGGGATTTCTGAACCATCAACAGTATAATTAACGTCTCAGCTTTGGGAAATACGATTTTGGCATTGCATAGATGGTATGGCGAATCTTTAAGCTTCTGCAATTCCTCTATATGTACTTCATTTGATTCTATAACCCAAGTCACTTGATAGTGTGATCAATGAGGCCTCCGGCTTTGCTTCATGTTTCGTGTTGAGCATCTCCAAGGCATGTGCAAGGTACTTCCTCCCGAAACATGGCGCGACTCAAATTATAAGGGCTTCTGGATAGACAGGTAAACAACTTGTTTTTTTGGCAATTGTAGAATTCCACCAAATCTAGTTTGGTGAGAAATCACATCACTTGGAAAAAAAAACATTTGTCAGATGGAAGATAGGGGATTTTTTTCCTAGAGTCTGAATGTGGACTGCTATCAAAAGGTAAGTGAAGGTAATCCAAAAACTGATCCTCTGACTTCGTGCCAGTTGAAACATCAACGTCTGCCACCGGCCATGGAAAAAACATGTTGCGAATATTATGTGATCACTTAGCTACACCAAAAAGTCACACCAAATGAACAAAGAAGTGTGATCCAATCAAATGACACAAAATGATGCAAGTGATTCAAGATGGAAGAGTCCGCTATTTCAGGCGTAACAGCAAAACGTCAGTAAGTACTCTAGTCACTACCTCAAATCAGAAAGATAGGTCTAGCAAGGTTTAAACAAACGCTGTCTGCGACATGAGCAGCATTCCATGAATATGGCATTTTACCATTGCTATGAAGGTTATTGTAATTTGACCAGAGAGTAAGTTTGATACTAAAACCTTACAGTTCTCACCCATCATCTAAAATGCCCCACCCTAAATGCCCAACAAAAACCTCCCCGCCAAAAAATTGGGAACCACCAACCAAAAATCCTCTAAGTACCCAAACTTCCACAAACAAATTTTGAGAAACAGAAAAACACCCTGTGTTTTGCCATGCATTTCTCGGACCACCAAATCCCAGTAATCCAACTGCATCGTCCTGGCGTTCATCTGCGTCTGTCGTTGTCGCTCGCTGCGGTGGACCGGACTTGGGACTGGTGGCTCTGGTGATGACACCGAAGTGGGAAGCACCTGCGATACGAATAAACCTGGGGGAAGTCTGGAAGGGCTTCCCCCCCGTGAAGGGTGACCCATCTTCAGTGATATTTTTTTCAGCATGGTTGTGAATTCACCCACAAAAATCAACTTGGTTGCAGTGAGATTCCCGTTTTTGGGGAGATTACATTATCCATTACGTCACTTTCAAAAATGCTGGTTGAGGGGTCAAACGTCATTCATTTGACGGCTGTGATCATCAAAGCGATTCCATTGCAAAGCTAAGAACGAATACCAAATACTCATATTTCCGAAGCTTTAGTTTAGAGCTCACGTGATTTTCTGCCTCAAAATTAAGGCCTGTAAATCATCTTGAATCATTGAATAGATCAAGGATGGATAAAGGATGCAACAACCCTGGCAGCTCTTAGTGGAGATACCGAAAAATCATAGCTTGGTACACTCACTCTCAGCATTTTTCAAAATCCGAAGGTGACACCCCTCCACAACTAAAACGCCTGGCTCAAGCGCTGTAACAAATGGTAAAGGTAAAGCAAACTGCCTTCTAATGACAGATGGATACCTCAGCAACAGCCACATCAACCTCCACACATATCGGAGGTTGGAGAATCGAACCCCAAAAATTCACCAAAAATCATGGAGACAGTTCATGTTGAGGAACTACCATTTCTTGGTAAACACCACTGAAAATGATTGAACAAAAAGGTCTCATGACAAAAAATGATATTTGATCCGCGTCAATGCTGCCAACATGAGAAGTGCTTCTGACTCATAAAGAGCCGGGGTTGCTGGTTGAAGACATCAAATTTGCTGCCCCAACCCTAATTGGTGGTTTAAACAATCCATTTCAAAAACCACTCCCTTGAACGAACGATTCACCTAGCAGTGAACATTTCAAACCAACAAACCTGCAAATATCACCTAGTGACCTACTGTTGATGGTTCAGAAATCCCAAACAACCACCTGGGATATATAAATATATATATATATATGTATAAGACCCTGAAAATCATGGGATTCCAACTACCAACCTCAACTGGTGAAAGCCGGATTTCAGAACCATCAACAGTAGTACTGAAAGTTTGTCAAGATTCGAGGCAAATCCGGCAAATCCGTGATCTCAAGATGCTCCCCCCCCAAAAAACGCCCTGTTCACAACCCCATTACCGACAGGAATCATGGGACGAACAGTATATTTACCTACTAATTTACCATAAAAAATCAAACCAATGTAGGGGAATATATCATATATGGGTTGTGAACAGTGATTTTTCGGATTGACATACAGAATCATGAGTAAATCAGGCGCAAACACATCAAGGATCCACAGTTTCGATGTGATTTATTCATTCATGCATGTATTATCCCATCAATGAAGATGTGCTTTGAAAGGTAACCCGGTAAACTCCAATAGTTTCAACTTCTGTAGTTTCTTTCATTTGAAAATGCCAAAACAAGTTGTTTCATTGCAAAATGCATCTGTAAAACCAGCGTGCATACAGTACATCCCTATATCTAAATGCTGTGGCAAGTCCCCTCTCACTCTCTCTACAAATAAAGAGTTGGTTCCCAACCTTGATTTCATCAAAAACTTGCACGGGACCCAACTCCCACCATAAAACGCCAGGTCTCTGGCATGATGTGCCGCTCTCAAGGCCATATCATGTAAACGACCTTGCTCATCCTTTTTCAGGGAGCTGGTCAACTTGTCAAAATGGCAGCCAAAATATCAATCCCTACCGTTTGGGATACCAAACTCCAAGAGGTTTCTTGTTGAACTTTGAGGTATTTCAGCTTCTTCACATTTGCTTTTTTGTTGATTCTGATTGAAATTGAAACAACAACATGATGAAGTTTGGGGGTATGTTTTTTTGGTGGATTCTTTTTGGTTGTTTTTTGTTGAGAAGAAACTTGTGGAAGCACCGTTTACTGTGCCAACCACCAATGATCTCAGTTTAAATGATCATAGTCTTCCCATCAATCTTGAAGACATCACACCACACATCTTTCCCTTTCAAAAATTCATGATTGGAGGGTTCATGTCGTGGATTTTCCCATTGGTTTGATACAAAACACCAGCCCGGAACCATAAAATGTTCACCCGTCAATGTAGGCATTCAATACTGTCATTTCGGGGTATCCTCTTACGATCATTAAACACGAATCCGTTTAAATGTCGAGTTGTCTCCTGCTTCTCCGCCCAGTGCAAGCGCTCAGGCAAATCACTCAGATCCTGTGAAGCAAATCCAAACCGCTACAGCTTTGAAGAGAAAACTAAACCTACTGTTGATGGAAGAAATCCGGCGTTCACCAGTTGAGGTTGGTAGTTGAAATCCCATTATTTACAAGGGTTTTATTTATATATCCCAGGTGGTTGTTTGGGATTTCTGAACCATCAACAATAGCCTGTCTGAGAAGGGATGGGAAAATGAGTTTCCTGTTGGAGTTTGGGTGACATGTCAGTTTTTCTTGAGAAAAAAAACGCCACCGGAAAATAAAAAACAAACACCGGCCACGACGTATCTCGGATTTTTTGTTCCCCTAATATCAATGTGTCTAGTCTCTGGACAACGCTGAAGGCCTTGGGACGTTTTAGTTGGCTTGTTTCATTGTTCCCCCCCATCAACGGTATCACTTATCCCACCCTCCTCTGCCACGGGGACATAATGCTCCCAGGCCATCAAACTCGCATCCATCCATACACGCCTCGTACCAAACCCCTAGGAGATACCATGATGGGTACTTCATAGTATCTAAGGTAGATGGCTTACTAACATGGTTAGGAATCATGCATGCCTACATGTGAGGTAAGCATGAGTCTTAACAGTTGAAAGCTACTTGCATTGTGAAGTACAAGTATAGCATTATCTCTCTCTCATTTACAAATACACAAAAAGAACTGTGCATATGTAGATGGTACTTGAATTACAACTCTCTCATACTTCGTATGTATGCATGTATGCTGCATGTCTATATAGACATGTACCGTCTGTATATAGAATGAAATAATTATGTTTTGACATACTGAGAAATGATGTTGAAACATGACGTATATAGAATTCATATATTCCTATTGTAAATAAAAAAACATTGAATCAAATTACACGGTATGAAAAACCGACTCCTTACAGTAGATCTTCCCTCTTTTCGCCTCTTGGATCTGCATGTTTTTTGGTTGTTGGTCAAAAAGGACAGTTTTGTCCTTGCTTATCCTTTGTTGTTGTTTGTTGTTTGTTGTTTGTTGTTTGTTGTTGTCCTTGTTTTCCTTGTTGTTTGCTTGTTTGTTTCCTTGTTTGCTTCCACCATGGTCCATCCAATCCAAAAAACCCTCCATTTTCCATTTAACGCCAAGCCGCAAGGACGAGGTGCCTTTAAAGACCACCGACTCGGTCAGAAAAAGCCAGAAGAGTCGATCCGAAAAACTCACGCCGTCCAGGTACCTTGCAAGGGTTAAGGAAATTCTCCCCGTCCGAGGAGTTGGACCTAACGAGTTGGGGGGTGGGTGGGTCCAATATGGGTGCTTTTTTTTTGCAAAGGATTTTTGATATATGATGTTTTTTGGATTCCAACAGAAATTGTACGTATTTTTTGTTTAAATAGTTTGTGTTTCAGCAATTTGAAGATTGTGAATCAAACAACTAGGTTTTGTTTCTATGGGAAGTCATGTGGGAGAAGGTTATTTTTTTCGTGTTGGAGATGAATAGGTGCACCAGTGCACCATCCATGATACTCTTGATGGTTGGAGAATTTCCCTCGCTTTTTGTGGAAAAGGGTGTATAAATGGGTGTTTCCTTAAATGGTGGTACCCCCAAAACACCCCAAAATGATCATTTTTAGTAGGAAAACCCATGGGTTTGTTGGGGAAACCCACCATTTTAGGAAACCCCCAAATATCTCAACATGTCAGATTGCCCCGTAGGGCCCGACATTGTGAAATTATGTCATCCGAATGGACATTGGCTCCATCAGCGTGTCTTTTCAAAGTCGAGGTATGTCGAGGTGCATGAGGTATTTGTACTCCAAATGCGTCTCCTTGGTCAAAACATGAAGAATGAAAGGTAATGGCTCGTGGTCATGCGTGCAAACTCTAGGTTTTGTCAATCCGTAGGGTGCGCATATAGATTTTGGGTATGGATGCTGTCCTGCATTAGAACTGTTCTAAGTAGATTTCAATACCCTTCATTCACCATCCGTAGATATGACCGTTCCCTAGGTAGACCGGGACCCCTGTTGGCAAGTTAGCTTTTAAGGGTCGTGTCGGAAAGTGAGTACCTACCAACCAATAAGTTCCAAACACACTAGATGACAATAGACGGCAAAATCCACAAATTGTCCAAACCATGCCAATCTTTTCTTCAAAGTAAAGAGCTGCAAAGTGCTTTCAATGCAACTTAAAGAATTAGTATAGGCACATGTTGCACTAGGAAGGATCTTCATAAGCTTCTCCTCCAAGTCGTTACCGGAAGGTCAAAGCTGATGGATGGTACGAATCAACATGACGTCAAAGGTACGGGTGGTACGATTTCTTCCACCAACAGCTCATTGCTAACAAAGGTGGGACGTAGCTCTCGATGAATCACGTCTTTGGTGAACTTGGCATCCTCAGCGCAGGTAACGTTTTTTGCCGGAAGACTACATGGATGACCTGGCGAAGTTTTTTTGGGAGGTAGATATAGTGTAAGATATCATGATATTTGGGAAGTGTAAGATATTATTGCCCATCTTTTGCTGGACTACATCATGATATAGAGTTATGTATAAATCGTATGAGGGTGTGTCTAAGGTTTCCCAGCACCCCCGCCACCCAACAACAAACAGCTAGGATTCCGAATCTGAATTGTTCATCAGCAAATCCAGGGAATGAACTGATTGGCTTCTCCGTCCAAAACCCAAATGCCGCGTTGATTTTTGGGGATCATGGGATACAGGTGAGTTGGGCAGGAACCAAGCTAGAACTATCCATGGGAATATGTATATATATATATATATGTATATGGAATTGGATCATCCCCAACGGCCAAAAACTATTAAAATCAAAATTTGGACATTCTGTGTTTCAGTATGATTCATACTGACATACTTCGAAAAAAACAGTGGATTGTGTAAACACTTACATCCACATAATGCGTATCATAATTCACCCATAAGATACAACTCCAAAGACCGGGGCCCATAGGAAATGACATGTGTAGATGCCCAAAAGATGTGAATGTTTAAGAATGAAACAGTGATGGAAAACCAACATAGACTAGCTAGACAATGTGCCAGTTAAAGAGGTATGTATTTTCTATGGAAAAATGGGGGATCTTCCAGCCATCGCCATGTTATTGAGTGTACCCTTCAGGGTATGGCGGGGGCTCCCATTTCCCCCATGGGAGGTTGGTGACCTCAGATCCCGGATCCCTTGAAGGTTCAACTCAGCATCCACTTTCTGCGGCATCAATTTGGACCAAAGGACCTTGGGTGATATGTGCTGAGGCAAGAGGCAAGAGGCGGCAAGCTGCTTTGTTCCATGGAAAAAGTACCCAAAACGGTTGTTGTATATTTGATATGTAAGTATATGTATGTATATACATGCAAATATATATATATACATACATATATATATATATATATGTATGTATGATAGATGTATGACGCCATAATTTTCTTGAAAGCGGCAGGAAAACTCACTCATATTCAAACTATACTTACATTTGGGACCTATTCCGACACGGGCTCCGTCACTCAAAATGTTTGACCAAACGAAGCGAACATCAAGTAGCATGACATAACCCATAGCATCCATGGGACTGGTATATTTACCGACTAATTTACCTTGAAAATCAACCAGTAGGTAAATATACCAGTCCCATGGATGGTATGGGTAATGGTTGAGGGGACCAAAGGGGGGTTCTTATGCCATCAATCTTTTTATTTGTCTGCAGCTCACACCAAAAGACTCTCCTTTTTGGGAGGTATGTATGCACCCTGGAAAACAGAAACATCAGAACTTTATACATGGTTGTGACATGAAAGTATTCAATCAGGATTTCCCTTTTCCACTTCTGCGACTCTGTTCTCCTGTATGGAATCCACAAATACGTCTTCCAACATCACACCCTTAACAGAAAAGGAACCATTGAAACAACTTTGATCAAATTTATCCCGTTTAAGGAAATCAACTCCCTACCAAGCGACTAAGCGAGACCTTGGGAAATCAATCCAACGACTGGTGAAGTTCCCACATGCACAGCGGACCGTGGCATCCTGCGTCCCAAAGTTTGGGCGAAGTTTCCCATCGTATGATGGTGAATTATTTCCAGAAGTGAACTCATTTTGAGAGGGATTCGGATTCTCTCATTGAACAAGCATTGGACCGTCATTGTACTTAAGCTATATATATCACCATCTATATAAATCTCTCTATTGTTTGAAGGTATATGACCAAGTCATAGTATCTATTACAGTTTCAGTACTGTCAACGAAAAACCAACTTTTTGTGAATTTCGGTACAAATCAAAGTTTTCGAATCCTGAAACTGAATTGCAAAACCTCTTGGAACTAAGAATCCCTATTAAAACCTACAGTTTTTTTAAACGGAGCTGAAAAAAAAAACACCCTTTACTGATCCCTGCGACCCTCTCAACGGTACGCATCGATTTTAGTACAACAACAATCCTGACAACTTCCGGGATGAAGGCAATGTGTATCTGAACCACGCCAAAAGAGCTTTGGCACCTGCACCAACGAAGTATACATCCCGAAGTTCGATCTCGTCGTTTTTGTTTTTTTTTGTTTCTTGGCCCAAAAAAGGATTGAGTTTGGAGCAAATGAAATGGGATGGTTCAACATGGCAACTACTGTATTTAGTCATTGTTAAAGGAACATTTCTAGTTGTTCATCTTCGTGTTTTCAGTGGAAGTTTAGAGCGGAAACCACTATATTTTCAACTGTTCTATCAATTTGTTTTGGGAAGATTGGAACATGTATAATTCAAATCCATTGAATGTGAGGTGGTAAGTGATAGGTTGTTCAGGTATCTGGCGGAGTTTCACCATGTTTCACCCACCAAACAAAAATGTTTTGGGAACATCTGCAAAACTCCACGAATCGCACGATTCAAAATCCCAGGCATGCATTATGTTGTTGTTTAAAACAACTGAACTGACCTGGAAGAGGAACAGTCAAATCGAATAATTGTCAAATACAATACTCGAACCACGTGTTTTTTCAAGTCTTACAGGTGGTGATAGTTGAAAACCTATGTAAAATCAACGTGGTAGTAAAACAATCATAAATCCCAATTCAACCACTCATATCAAATATGACAAACAATCATACCCCCTGGAAGTTTAACGGCTCGCCCCTGAAAAAAATGATGGGGCCGGAAGACGATCCGGCTTCTCGCCGTTAAACTTCCGGGGTGTAAGCGAAAATGGAATATGTTCCTCAACAAGATCCGATTCCTGGGACCAAATTGGAAGACGTTTTGGTCGCCTTGGAATGCCACGGCATGTTCCAACTGGCCAGCACCAACTTCTCCTGTGAATGGCCCGATGGCAGAAAAACAGCATTCGAAACGCAATGTGAGGCTAGCATAGTACTTTGATCATCATTAGATATCTTTGATTGAACGGCTTTACAATTTTACACATCACAGCTGTTAAAAAAGATTTCAGCTAACAGCTGTGAGTAGGACCAGAATTTCTATGACTTCCCTTTCCATCTGATAGTGACAGTATCCCAAGAAATTGCTCCGTTAATCCATCCCTCTCCCGTCAAACCTAGGGCCTTGCACTTCAAATATCAATTCCTTGGGAACACACCTATCATCCCTCCTGGTCCGTGCTCACGACAGGCAATTTGATAGACATCCCGAAGGTGGTGGTTTTGTGCTTTAGATTTTAGTATCTACTACTAAACTGCAACCTGTTTTTCCTCTACCGAAAACTGATTATTTTAAGGAACATGTCTAAAACACATCACCCCCCCGTCCCTTTTAGCTCACCCAACAAAAAATCATAGGCATAACTACCTCCCTAAACCAACCAACTAACTTCCCAAGTGAAGTTTACAGCACCACCCTTCTCACCGTCAGGTTTTTTGAACCACCGCCAAGGTACGGTGTATCGTCGGGTCCAATCTTGTTGAAGATAAGCCCACCAAGGCATTAAGATCCCATCAGCACCAACACTTCGAGCCTGACGTTTGGCGTTGGTTCGCTGGAGCTGGTTGGGTTTGAAGGAAAACAACAAGGAAGCCGTTGAGGAAGACAATTTGTTTTGGAACAGTGACTAAATAGCGATACATTCAAGAAACCTATCTTTCTTGACAAAAAATAGATGCAAGATTGATATATCTCCTTTTTTCCAAGGATCTGGATGAAAATGAAATACTAAGATGCTTGAACAAAAAACCTAGAAAATATGATGACATATCCATAAAAATTGCCGGGATGAAATGGTACCCGACCTACCCTGACACCAAGCCTGGACCAAGATAGGCACCTTTCAACCGCTGGACCGGAGGTTGCACAAAAGGGATTCACTCAAGTAACCTATGATCCAATTCACATCTTAGATTATGAAATGTATGTAGTCTAAATATAGATATAATATATGTACTAATATATATATATATAATCTTATTAATCTTATTTTATGTCATCATATGTTATTCAGGTAAAAATGGTATAATAATTTCAAGTTCTTTCTGAAACAAAAACATATTGTGTCTCCCAATATATCCAAGGATGGATACTCCACGATTTGAAAATGTAATTCCTATTAAAACTGGGGATTTTCCGTTGCCATGTTTGTTTTCGGAAGTATATCACATTGATATCACATGAGTAAATAAGATGACCTTCGTTAGTAGTTACCATAATAGGATTACAAACGTAATAGCCATCAGTGGGCAAGCTTCAATAGTATCATGAGCATTTGGTTACAATAATCTGCCATTTGGTTACAATCATTCACCAACCCAAATATTCAAGCCATTTTCTTGGAGTCAGTTTTCCCTTACTAAACCACCATGAACTTAAATACATGAGGTTTCCAACGGTGGTTGGGTCGTTTTCTCCCAAAGGAAGTTCCATCCCATTAGGACGCCGAGGGGCCGAGAAATTCCAGCTGCCATTTGGAAAGTTCAAGTCATTTAGATCCAGCATATCCACACCAACAGCTTCGTCCTTTTGAACGGATGGGGCCCACAGGGTACAAGACACATTTTGCCAATGGTCAAGGAACGAGAAGGATTGATATATTATATATAATATACAGCAAATATATATATATAGAAGGACACATGTTGCTTTTTGGGCCACCATCAGATGGAAGTTATGAAGCGATTGACTTACTACAGTCTTACTTACTTACTGTTGTTGTTGTTGTTGCTGCTGTTGTTGTTGTTGTTGTTGTCGTCCCATAAGCACAGAAGTTTGACTATCGATGCGGAAACTCGTCTTGATGGCTGGAAAAAGACTAGATGTCACTCAGCACAAGAATCTTGTTAGGTGTTTCAACAAGGGTCATTATGTGACATCCACCCAAACAATGCAATTATAAGGGAAATCCCTCAAAATTACCATACATTTGTATTGTTTGATTTCCCCAGAATGGGGACCTCAGAATGACCCCTGTTTCAAAGACCAGTGATTCCATGAAACTTGAAGCTAAAACAGAGCTCATTTGCAAAGAAATGTCACATCTGAAAACACTACACTGATAACACGCAATTTACAGCACGGTTCTTCAACAGTATAAGGGACTCTGATGTTACAATCTCAACTGTTTCTTTAAAGAATACGTGTTACACCAGGTGTTGCACCAATAAAACACCAACAACATTCAAGCTTGATGTCTATATAAGCATCATGAACCCGTTAACTTAGTTCTTGAGTTTCTTTTTCAAGAACAGGGGCTTTCTATAAAACCTTGAAGCAAATTGTACACCCTCTTCCACATCCAGCCAAAACCGCCTGACTGATGAAGAAATCCAGGTCGGGCAAAGGGGTCAACAATCCTTGAAAGGGTCCAGACAGAGTGACAGAAATGGGTGGAAAAACTAGGTGCTTGTAACATTTTCAAAGATCAAAATGGTGTAAAAGCAAGTCACAGCCACTTCTGCTGTCTTCATCTTATTTGGAAAATACATCTTACATATTCTAGCTCTTTGCAATTCAACCCTACGAATCTTCGATAGTATTTGTGAGCTCATGACATGAGATGAACTAATGTACTTATGAAGTTTCAAGCGAAGAAATGGGGAAATCCAATGTTCATAGATATTCATGTACATCATTGTTTTAGATATTTTGTTCCAATACAACAGCTTCGTAAACATATTGGCTACTTAAACAAATATATTAAATATTGGCAAACTAACATACAATCCACAAATTCCTACTCCTGAACACATAAACCTCCATTCTGCCGAAGGAACTCAACACTTGCAAGGCATCACGAATGGCTTCAATCAAAATCCAGTGGCTTTTACTCCTGGTGGATGCAAAGGTATGAGGGAGTTTTTTGGCTGTAAGGCTGTAAAGGTTTGTTTTCCACAAACTTACAAACCTGTGCTGGCATCCCTACTGAGATTTTTGGGGAAGTCGGGGATTTCCAGATTGCCAGGAAATTTCTTAGGTTAGTCAAATTTTTGAGGATTCACATGGTACCTGTTACGATGGGCCAAGCAGTTCTTTTCGTGTGCGCCGGTAGTTTCGCCTTTCCTACTCTACATGTTTGGGTTTTGAACGTCCATAATGCGTGGTGTTCAACAGTATCACCCTATATATATAAACCAATCCGTGGTGTTCAACAGGACCGCCCTATATGTATACAAGGTCAGCATACTGTTTGCCAAGGGTCGTGATATTGCAATGGTAGACGCCGTTCTTGGAGACACGAAAGCGGCAGAAATGATGGGAATATCCATTGTCCTGGAAAATCCAGGTCTCGCGATTCATGGGTGTAGGTGTCAAGGTTCTATGTGTTTCGACTAGATAAATGTAGATATTTTTAATGATCAACAAGTTGGACATTTGAAACCGCATTTCCCAAAAATGGTAAACATGTTCTCATCTTACTTGTCGAATTTCCTGATAATTTCGCTCTATCACCTTCATCCATCCCAAGGATCTCAAACAAATAATGATATCTTTGAACAAGGGCATGGTTGGGTTAAGGACAAATTCAATCATAGAAATTTACTGCAACATTCTCTTGAAGACTTTTTTCAAGCCAAACCCCATGTTTCACTTTACCATCTTTTTCGTACAACATGGCCACGTGACTGGTCCAGCGGCACCCAGGTGATTCCTGTGTCCATTTCTCAAAGTCGTCCATCTCTTTGGCACCCAAAGGTGCGTGGACGGTCCATTTCTCCAAGTCTTTTGTGATTTGTTCCTCAGGATTGAACTAGCATATAGTATGTATGTAGGTATTGTGCACATCCGGTAACAATGTATGATACGCATGTTGTAATGATCTGAGTTGTGATTTAGGGAAGACTTGTGGTAAACCGGTTAAAAGGGTAATAGTTTAATTTCTTGCTGGATGGGTCAGTAGTCTCATCGCAAGGTAGATATACCAAAAATGACCGTTGTTTTGAACTCCTTTCAAATATGGCTAGAATTTTGGGTGTCCAAATGTTAGTTTTCGGGGGTGTAGCTCCAAAGAAGATCAGTTATATACTTATCATTATGGTTTTCTATCATGACATACTATCTGTGATTCATGTTGATTTCTATCAGGACATAATGACATACAGTTGATGGTTTAGAAATCCTGCACCACCTGGGATGTATAAAACCCTATAAACAATGGGACATTTACCATATCAACTGGTTATATAGCCGGATTTCTGAACCATCAAACCCCCGTATGTTACTATCGTCTTCAAGGCCAAAAGCTGAGTATGGTCATATCCTGTGACGTCTCTAGTGTTAAAACATGTGAAGATAACAACTCGAAGAATTTCTTCCACTCAAGAAGTCCATAAGTCATTTTTCTTCTCTGAGCATTCATCTGAAAAATCATATCAAACACATCAATCTTGAATCTTGCTAGTTCAACTATAGACATATTTCTTGGATCTAACTCCCCCGGTAACAGTGGGAAAAATGAAGGTTTCGCTTCAGCTAAAAATGTAATGTCATCCTGGTGATGACCAATTGCATCCTGGGTGGGGGTTAGATCCATCCGCATTGATTCCTTCCAAGAAATCTCCTGTAGGACCCACTGAACGGACCCCCAACCCTTATAGCCCTAGCAAACCCATATTCTATACATGGTTCAATAGGGATTTCCTATACCAATTGGGGTTTGTTGGTAAGGATCTGTTGAGATTTTTCTTTGACGTTTTTTTTTCACCGAGATTCTGACATCCACACGGGAGCGTCAGTTTGTAAAGCAGCTTGAAATCGAGGAAAACAACATTCCACGTAGCCTGAAATAGACGAGGACGGAGAGGCAACCGGCGACTTGGGAGGCAGTCAAACCTAACCAAAAATTCTCACCCATGCTCAATACTATGAATATTAAAAAAACATCAACCAAAAAAAACAGCCAAAAATCAAACACTGTGTTATGTAGGTTGATGTTGGTCTCTCCATGTTGATCTTTAGCTAACATACCTAACCATACCTAACATGATAGGAGAGACCAACCTAATATCATATCAAAAAAAATCCGTTCGAAGACACAACTTCAAATCCAAGAAACGTGATGTCATGTTCAACATCTCTCCACCTGGATGTTCCTGGAGTGACAAAAAAGTGACGTCTGTCTTCATTGAGGGGATCAAATAAAAGAGTATATAATATAATATATACATCATGTATGCATATGAAAAGAACTCAGGATGTATAATGTATGTAAATTATTTACATATGGACATATCCACATGTACATGAATGAAAATGCAAAATTTCATAATATATATGAGGGACACCTGAATTGAGGGCACTACGGATTCCCTGATCCTAAGCTTGCATTTGGAGGTCTGTGTGAGGTCGCTATACTTTGCTCAAAAGCGAATGGTTGAACCAACCTGCAACACCAACATTTGATCCAGTCCAACTGTAGCCCGTTTTCTTGTTCCATGTAAAATGTGACTAAAAAAATGTATCTATCAGACTATGATTGTGGGGCTATGTTTCCAAGTTCTTGGTATTTCATGGTATTTGATGGCTTGTAATCTAGACATCTATAAGTTACAACCAAATCAAAACACCAATTCATGTTGTATAACTTCCAAATACCCAACTATATACAATGATCACCAATTCACGATTCGAAAGGGCTTTTTGTTCGACTCAAAAACAAATCTGGATGAACTGCTAGGTAGCAAGTTTACCTTGGCCTGAAATGTCACGAAAAGATCGTACATTCTAGTAGGCTTCACATGAATTTCCTAGCTTCAAACACTCACGTACTAGTAGCGTCCATGAGTTCATATGTAGCGTGATGCCAATGGCTGGTGAATCCCTTGTATGACTGATGATATACATATATTTTATTTTTGAATGCATGATACTAAATACACCAACGCTAATTCTTCTTGAAGCCTCAATCTCACCCATAATTTTTTTGACACAGCTTTAACCCTTCCAGTGATTGTCCCCTCAAACATTGGCCCAAGAAATCATGCCCCAACACAACAGTATTGCTCCTGAAGAAAACCCTCTCCATGCTCAGCACCCCAACAAAGTTCCGAGGAAAATCGACCCGGACGACAACAGAATTGAGCTAAACTCCTCAGGTTTTGAACATTGCTCCCAAGCTGGTTGGGGCACTGATTGGTAACTACCTTGTTTGCGTGCGTTCCAAATTGACTCGGTTTTTTTGGGTCTGGATTAAGTGCAATCATAGTTCTATCTTGTTAGGCCTCCACAGCCATAGTGAGGGGAAAAACAGGCGAGTTTGTTTTATTGGATAGATTGGCATCAAACATCTAAATGTTGTTTTCAAGCATATATGTTCTAAGGGATGTTCCGCAGCAACAGTGGAAATTGAACCCAATAGTAACAAAATTCCCTAAAGAACATGTGATACAGTAATAAACAGAACATGTAGATGACCATGTAGATAAGTCCATGTAGTGTGTTCCACCCACTCAACTGTGGACGGTTGACATTGATGCTATGGTAAAATACTTCCAGAACATCTGAATGCAAAATCTGCCGACGTTACAAGCGATGTATGATGGTACAGCATGTTGGTACAACTATTTGTACAGCATGTTGGTGGTGTCGTCCATTGTGAGTATAAAGGTGGCAGGGCTTACCTTAATCTGATGACCCGCCTTGGCCCAGAGCGGAACAAGGTCCTTGCTAGTGGATGGAGGAACATCCCCAAGATCATCATTTCTATCAAAAAACAACATTGAGACACATAGGGACCAAACGCAACAAACTAGAGTATCATGTATCAACTTCTCATTACACCAATCTCAACAAGTGGATATACAATTGGAACACCCTCATTACCTCTGCAAAAAAGCTCGTCAACTCAACTTGGATTCTCATTGCTGCTTATTAGAAAAAACATGGCATCCCAAAAATGCATTTATCCAATTATTAGCTTGGTAAAGTGTGATCAAATTCACCCAACTCATCCCTTGTCATCCAATCAACATGTCCCAATAACTTGTTAAGGGAAAGGATGAAGAACGTCTTGTCCAAAGGAGACAACAACTGTGTTGGGGGTAGCTCTTGGCATCCTACTTTGCATCTTCATGACATGGTCCAACAGAACAAGCTTGGGTCCGGATGTCGTTGTTTGATACGTCATGCAGGTGATGCAGGATTTTGTCCATCAACAGTATCAGCGTATTTAACTAGATTACTTCTTCATAATACTTCATGATATTTCAAACAAAACAATCTATATAACAACAATCTATAACATCTTGCCGTATTGAAACCCACCTGGCTTTAGTAAACCCACCTGGCGTCAATTTTTTTTGGGAAGAATCTTTATCACACCCACCTGGCCATTCAAAAAACGGCTGACATCACGCAAAAATCAACGTCTTCGAGTCTCAGATCCTCTGTTTCCAGGAGCCGTTCGGCCAAGCTGGGCATCAATGTCTGAGTGCCTGAGATCAGGGTGCAACGCTTGGGGTGGTGGCTATATTTTGGCTGAGGACTTTTTTAAAGGATGCAACCAACTTAAAAAAAAAACACGAAAAAGAACTTATGATGGATATGGTTGTAGTGCAACATTGAAATTTCAGAAAGCAAAATCTGGGTCAAAAAGACTAGTTGCATATTGTAATACTTGACATTTTTTCTGTGAATCTCAGTGTACATGGAATTTATTCTATATAACTCAAAATGACCTTCTCCATGAACAACAAGGATTGCAACTCGACTTTCAATACATCCATCTATTGAACGAAACACCTGGAAATACTGAGAAATCTGACAGCAAATATATTACTATCTCCTTGAGTAGGCTTGCGATCCAATGATGTAAATAAGCATCATCCTTTTTGGGGTCGTGATTTTTTGTTGTAGATTTGATGTTTAAAGTTTAGCACAAGCCAGAAAACGGGTCACTTCCGTATCCACCTATGCCCCCACCTTCCTTCAAAAAGGAGTTGAATAATATACACTTCATTGTTGGGTATTCTAAGGGAGGATATGGTGATGTGGTGTTGACACTTTTCATTAAGGCATCCCTATGTTGCATCATTTTTGAATTTTGGACATGATTTTCGAACACGAATAACAAGCTATTGTATGCTATTGTGGTGTTGCATGATGTTACATACTTCATTCAAAGAAACCCTTGGTTTCCCACATCACCAGTCATATCAATACCATCCCTGAAGTCTGCGTCGTTCTTCAAGGCACGCAAGGCGGCACGTACATCTGACCAACATGTGGCATCATACACCGCTGGAAGACAACAAGTCCTCAAGAAATACGCAATGTTCATCTAGTTGGTGGTTGAACCAACCCATCTGAAAAATATGCTCGTCAAATTGGGTGCATCTTCCCCAAATAGGGTTGAAAAAAATTATTTGAAAGCACCAGCTAGTCATGTTTTTAAACCCTGTGGATTCTCCCTGGATCCCTAGATCCCTGGTTGTATGTTAATATGACAAGGATTTTGACATGGATTCCTATACACTTGAAGATATCAAAATCTTTGACTGGGGGGAAGTGTATACCTAAAACTCCCATGGCTTTGCACACTGCTTGCCTGGACGTATTGTCACCCTATTGACTTTGCCAACCTGCATTTTGATTTCAACTGTTTGGATTCGTACCGAAAATATCAAATACTCCCGAAGACTAACAATCAGCACCTGAAAATAGCCCACTGGAAAAGGAGATTCCGGCATTGGGAGAGCGATCATTTTTGGGGTCTAACATGACATGTACATCCAACATGACATGTATAGTTCCATCAAAAATTGAATGGGACCTTACCAACGGACCCCTTAAGCACGTTGCGATCGAGCTATTAGATACTCAGGTTTTTATCGGGGTCCGTGGACCGACCGTGGGTCCGACCGTTGGAGATTTCTTGTCAGTCAGGTCCTGAGGTTTCGCTTGATGGATATCAAAGAAAAACCAAACCAATCCAACACAACTTAAAAAGGTAGATATCTATACACATATCATATATACTGTTATATAAGTTCTATAGACTTATATTTCTACATCATATCATATCATATCAAATCATATCAAATCATATCAAATCATATCATATCTCTACATCATATCTCTACATCATATCTCTACATCATATCATATCATATCAATATCAATATCAATATCAATATCAATATCAATATCAATATCAATATTATATATATATACATATCAATCTTCTCGATGATCTGAAACCAAGTCATCCAAGTCGCTGAAAGCTTCTGGGTCCATCCCAACACGTTGGGTTGCCCAACAGGTTGTGGGCACCCTGGGCAACCCAAGGGGCCAAAGATGGTGAATCCACATCTCCATACCCGGTTTAACATGAGATCATGCCTTTTAAGATCCTGGCTTAACTGTCCCTAAAACTAACAGTTCGCCCCGGAATACAGGCCGGGCCCCAACAAAAATAATCTTCCAACTACCCATTTTCAGGTGATATATTAGTTTCAGGGAGGTTGATTGTTTAGAACCACCATGGAAAATCATACAAACCACACATGTTCAACTGAGACATGATTCGAGGAGAGGTACTTTTCATTTCGGATGGGATGGGAACATCCCTTCATCATACCCAAACAAGATGATTGGATCACAGGCGTACAAAAATAAATGTTAACCAAGACATCTCCAGATATTGGGATACGCATATCCATCTTCAGCTTGTTTGACAAGCTAAAACCTTCCACAAACCTTGGGAAGGAGGTCATTTGATTTGCGCGTTTTGTTGTCTGTTGCACTGCAACTTGTCCAAGTTCTTGTTGAACCCAAAATCACACCCCAAACACCAAACATCATTAGGTATGTGGATGTCTAGTAAATACGAATGAATACGTACCCCCCGAAAACTAATGGCTGCTTCACCCAACAAAAAGACCCCAAACTGAAAAGGAACAACATCTATCAGATTTTTTGGGTGTCAAGTTTCAGGCATCAGTTTTCGGGGGTGTCAAAATGTAAATGATGATTTCTTGCTACTACTGTTGATGGTTCAGAACTCCCAAACAACTACCGTTTGGATGTATAAAACCCATCGTAAATAATTAAATAATGGGATAGCAACTACCAACCTCAACTGGTGAGTTTGCTGGATTTCTGAACCATCAACAGGTATGGATTCATTTCCCTATAAATGTATCAAACCCTATAAATAATGGGATATTTACAATATCAACTGGTGAGTTTGCTGGATTTCTGGTTGCCATCAATAATACCCTTCATCTCCCAAGTACTTTGGCTCCCCCAAAATTCTCGCCTCAGTGCAACACATCTTATAGTTGAGGCCAAGACCTCGGGTGAGGATGAAGCCAAGGATGATGACGAAATTCATTGGGGAAACCAACAAATACATCATATACACTCCCTAAAACTAACAGTTTGCCCCTACAAAATGGTGGTTTCCAATAGGGATCTACTTTTCCAGTGGTCTATTTTCAGGGGCTAACTGTTAGTTTCAGGGAGGGTAGATGGGAAACATCTGGGTGAACTGCAAAAAACAATCTGTTGGCTTCAATCCATCTACAAAATAACTTCCTTGAATTGGAAAAGTATATTTTATACATAGACGTATTTGGAACAGCATCGACCTCTTCCAAACATACATCCTTTCCACCGCTCGATTTGTTTTCTGTTCATATCATTGCAGGAGATGCATCTTTTCAACGGCTCCAACAAAAAGATCGTGGACTTTGGGAATCTTACCGTCACAAACACCTACCCAAAACCCATTGATGGCATCATGGTGGACATGTTCCTTCGCTGGACATGGAACTGTTCGCTTTGGAGTCTCAACATTCACACACAAGACCTCATGTTTGCGAGTTTTATTTGGAGAACCAGCATCTTTCTATTGATGCTTCAAACATTTTCTTGCGATCACCACCCTATGTGAAACCTATATGACAAAAATTCAGATATGGTGATCGAAACTTTTAAAAAACCACCTAATATCAAGCAGCTTCAAAGATCTGGCCAAATTATAACATTTCACCAACCTAGATTTGCCTGAAATAAGGGGACTTCCCCTACTAAGCTACCTTTTGGGGTGAGGTCGTGTGAGGTCGTTATAATTTGACCAGAAAGATGTTCATCCAACAGCCGTGAGTTTCCAAACCAAAGACTGAGATCAAGGACCATCTTGCCAACAGAGGGGATTGCCTGTAGCGGCCAAGGGCAGCTATGATTTTTGTTGGTTGCTAAGAATGGCGAAAATTGGGATCTTCAAGGCAAAAAAAAGCTGGGGCTTGTTGATCAACATGTTATAAACACAAAAAAACATCTTAAAACACCAATGGGGATGGGTGTTTTTTGACCAACAAACCAAACACATCCACGCCTTCAAAGTCCATGAGAAATCCAAGAAATCCATGGAAATCCGCGGACCAAAGAATTCGGAAAGGGCGATTTTTCCATATCCAGGCGGATGCATCCAAGGTCTCAATAGGCTGGATGTGATGTTCATCAATTTAACCAAAAAGTCGAAGTCAAAATTCACGAAAAAAAACTGAATTTAGTTGAACAAATATACCAAAAATTGCAATGAAGTACATGGATCTCTGATGAATGGAAGTTTTTTTTTTTTTTCGTTTTTGTGTTCTTTCGATAGTTGTCACTGAAGCCAAGTGTTGGCACAGTGAGGTTGGCACTGGAGGGGATAAAGCTGGCAAGCAAACGAAATGGATGTTTTCTTTTGGCACCGAAAATCCTTACGTTGGGGATCTAGGAAAATTTACTTATAAATTCCTAAACCTGAATTGGTTGGGGACTTTTGGGGTGATTCCCTTACTGTTCACGAGCATTTGGGGGTGACCATTCCCGGGCGGGCAAAGGTCGCTACTGCCAGGTTGAGGTGGTACATGAGGAGTTGAAGCCTTAAATAGTGCAACATACAATTCTCTACAGATCTCTACAGTATATACGGGTACCCTGTGTATGTAAAATGTAGGTTCCTCTGGCAATAAGTATATATATATACACCTATATACCTAGATATGATTTGTCCCACAAATCTTGGAAGTTGTCTTTTTTGACACTTCAAAGAAGCTCGTGTGTGCTTGTTGCGGGTCCAATCTGTTTCGTGCTGAACCATCTCATGGCCATCTCAATGTCTCGAACCAAATTGGCGACACCAAAAAACAACAGCCATTGACCTTTCCACCTTCCATCCATTTTGACCGCTGAAAACCCTCTCTTTGGCTGGCTTTTTGTTTGAGCCAACCCCCCGTCTGTTCCATCAAAAATAGGAACAATCACTCCCAGATTTGCTAAAAAAAAACTCTCCATCTTCCGCAGGACACGCAGGACACCTGGGATGAACACATTCTCGGATTGAGGTACTTTGTCAGAAATTTTCACCGACACTTCGCTCCTCTTCAACCTGCTCTTGGGTCTTTAGCAACTCATTGAGTTGATCTTCAACTTGAGCTTGCCTCTTGGACACCCCAGCGGTTTGTGGAGGTGCCTTGCAAATTGCAAGTGAATTTGACTTGTTGGGATATGTCAGTATAGATACGTTATATCTAGTAAGCATTGAGTATCCTGAAACTAACGTATCCCCTGAACGTACACCACCCCAAAAAGGGGCACAATCCTATTCCAACCATCACTTTTCAGAAACGAGCTGTTAGTTTCCGGGCGGGTACATGTTTTAGATTCTTCATCTCAATGGATAATACTTCATAGAGGCTTGAAATTAGAACTTCCATGGCAAGCCTGCCAAGTTCACAAGCAGGATCCTCGCATGTCTCCTCATTGATACACGTGCAAGTGCTCTTGCACGCGTTTGGTCTGATACTTACAGTATCCCATTTAGAAATAGTTTGAAGAACTTATATCAAATCCATATTAGCTTCCTCCTCTCAAACAACGGGAGGTTCTTCACTCTTTAGACCCCCCAACATCAAGTACATATCAAAAATAACATCAGTTGAGCATACACCCTGGAAGATTAACATGGAACATAATCATGGAGGTTTGGAAGATCATTTTCCTTTCCAAATGGATGATTTGTAGGTTTCATGTTAATCTTCCAGGGTGTACAACATTCCAGATTTTTTTCATCCTTCGATCAACAACCAACGGGATGATCTGCCTCTTACGATCTGCATCTTTCTCGTCTTTTAGCTTCTGCCAGGGGTGATGCTGTCACGACATGACTCAACGACTCTGGGCGAAACACACAACTGTTTTGTCATGGCAAAAACGTCCATGTTTATCATCAGAAATGGCTATAAACACATAGGAACATGAACTCTTTTTGTTGGCATGTGTGTATATCTGGCCAAATTAAAACATTCACCAACCAAGATTTTTTTGCGAAACAAGGAGATGTTCCGGAACCTCAGCTACCTTTTCCAACACACCCATTTCCAGACAAAACGGTCCCGTCATTAATGGTCCAACTGAAACATAAGCAACAAAACAACAAATGATGATCAAACGTTCAGATAGAATGACCGTGTTGCCGGTTTGATGCACCACAGCCATTGCAGGCTTACCCGCTGGCACTTTCCCAACTTTGGGTGGGGAGAGCATCGCAGCAAAATCACGGGCTCAACATTTGGAGGATCCACGCGGATCGGCCAACGCATTGAACTTGTTCAATCAGAGAAAAAATGCCACGGAATACCAAACCGGGAAATGTATATATACATGATACAAAACTTTCAAATATGATTTATAACGTTACCTTGTGATCCTTAGGATGTCTGTTTGTTTGGTATGGATGAATTGCGGATACATCCAACTCCAACAATCATTTCTCACATCTCCACCCTCCCTGCTTGTGTCTCCCCTGACCAACCCTGGCCACTTATTGCACCTGCACTTTGGCCGCTTGTTTCCACAATGCCACCCGCTTCTTTTGGCGATTCCTCGCATTGCATTCCGGTGCTTTTTGTGATTCCTAAGGTCTTCAAATATACCCCAGATGATCCATGTATGTATGGTATGTTTACCTACTAGCCTACATGTGATTAATTTTCATGGTAAATGTAGGTACATATACCAGTCCCATGGATCAACTGGGAAAATATATACTGTATATAAACTTTATTCATAAATTATCAGCGATGGACCTTCTGCTAAAAAAACTTGTTTTTTTTTGGTCAGCTTCAAGAAGCGATTTGTTTCACCATCCATGTATCAACCACACCAACCAGAAATCGCCAAGTGCCTCATGAGGATCTGTGACATCTTTCCCACTTCCTGCCTGAGTCGTTGGCGGCCGTCAGAGGAGTGTCAGGGACATGGGGATGCAGTTTCAGTTGATGTGATAGGAATTTTGCTTCAAAATTGGTACCAGCAATAAGAATCACTATGAGATGTTGTTAAGGGAAAATCATATCTAGTTGGTGGTTTCAACCCATTTGAAAAACATCAGTCAAATTGGATCATTTCCCCAGGTAGAGATGAAAATAAAAAATATTTGAAACCACCAGCTAGATATCCATTAACTCTAAGGAAAAGGTCGAAATGATTTAAAATGGTTCCATTTCCTCTCACGGGGGCCCCCACAAGATCTAGGTACGGGAATGGCATCTATATAAGATTGAAGCTACCAAGTGGCAGAAGACGTTTCAACTACTTTTTAACTGGAAAAAAAAACGCTAACTGTTAAACAACATCTCCAGTGTTACCACGGTGCATCTGGGTGATCTCTATATTATTTATGTATAACCTTTGTGTATCTTTCTGACTTCATGTTGGTGGAATCAGAAATCCCAAACATGTGGTGGCCAAGTGGCCTGGGGGAACAAAAGCATGGCGACCCTAAGCCCATTCTTCGCCTATCGAGTGGATGGTGCTTCAACCAAATCTGGTACCACAGCAAAAAGCAACAACAAACGAGATTTTGGGATGGTTGCTTTAAAAAAGGAAAAAAACACCATAATTTTCTAGTAACTCTATAGGTGATATATGAATTTCATGACACCAACCTTGCCCCATAAAATCCATGTATGTTATGTTTACCTACATTAAACTCCCATGGATCCGTCATGGCTACTGTAATTTTGCTGGTAACCACCATGACCAGAGTTCCTTCGGCACCCCAACTGACACTCAGTCAACTCGGCAATGCGGAGTCCTCAACGATTTCTATTTTTCGCGAAACAACATGGGATTAAAAAAAACAGTTGGCAAAAATCCCAGAGGATCCATGGGACTGGTATATTTACCTACATCTACTTGATTTGTATGGTTTTCATGTAGGTAAATATACAATCGTCCCATGGATCCTCTTGGAATGGAACAACATCAAATGGGAAAAGGTTGGAAAACAATAGGTACAAACATATTGTGGAACGTCTGAAAAATTGTATTGTATTTGGAAGAAAGGAACATCTTTTTTTGAAACATCCATCATGAATCATGAGTCATGTCATCCGTATATTGGAAGCAAAACATTTCCATGAAGAAAGTTGATGACTATCCCCTTAGAGATCGTAACTAACTTGGAATTTCCCTTGTCAACTTGGGCCAAACATATCCATGACACAACACGGCCCTACCAAAAAGAAAATGCGATCAAATCACCAGTGATGTCATGATGATGCTTCAGAAATCCGGCGTTAACAGTTGATAGTTAATAGGTAGATTATCCCATTATTTACAGTTGGGTTTTATTCCCAGGTGGTTGGTTAATAGGGATCCTTGTGAGGGCCTATCATAATCCCTATAGAACTGGGTAGTATTTCATCCCTATAGGCCCTATGTTTCATACATCCCAGGTGGTTCTTTGGGATTTCTGAACCATCCAACAGTGTCATTTTTCGTCATTTTGAAAAAACACCAAGGGTCGACATCGCTCGGGTAAACCCTTCTCCCGGATCTTCGAGTTCCGCTCCAACTGTCGTTCGGGAATGGCGGGGATGAAGGTTTCATGGGTTGTTCGTTTGTACGTAATGTTTGAATATAACATTGATAAACACATATCTTTGAATATATCATATTCAAACAGTTTTATATACATGTACTACTATGTTCTTTCGATGGGTTTGTATGGATTTTGTATCAGTTTACATCTTGTACCTTTGCTTTTATACATAGCTGTTGTAGTTGCGAGTAGTTAGAAACTTCAGTAACGGATGCAAGGAAACACCATCAGCTTCCAGCAAAGTATTGAGGTTACAACCCGGGTCACATAAACAAAAAGTTTGCCACCATGCCAAAGAAACAAAAAAGTAAACACGCATCAGCAAATTATTTGAACAAGTGAGGGTTAGAGTAAACAAATGTTTGCAACCACCAGCAAGTCCTACTTTTGTGATGCTCCTCGATGCCAGTCACCACCCGTAAGGGATCCCTATGGACCTTCATTTTAAACTGTTCCCAGGGAAGGAGAGCATCCCAAGTTATACTTCGATTGATGCTTCCCCCGAACCCCCCCCAAAAAAGACGTTTCAACCCGGCGCCAGCTGCTTGATCTTGGACAAATAGCGAAGGTCAATACCTCAATTCAGGGCCCCATTCTGGTGTGTCGCAAGGGATACAGTTTGAGGTTTTGGTGTCCGAATTGATTTGAAGAACAGGGATGTCAACAACAGCATGTTTTTGATTCCGAAAGATCATCCCGGAAAAGCAAGGAAGTTGGCTTTGGAAAAGGGGAGTTCTTGATTTAAACCAAAATGCTGGTGGAGTTATAAGAAGTGACTCTCCAAATTCCAATGGCAAAGTCCATTCCTGGGATCATTCCTTCCTTTCAGCAGAATGTCATGAACAGCATCGTCATCACCAGCATCGTCACCACCAGCGCCACCAGCAGCAGCACCGCCACCAGCACCAGTAGCACCACCATCCGCGTCACCATCATCCATCCATCATCATCCATCCATCATCATCCATCCATCATCATCATCATCATCATCATCATCATCATCATGATCATCTCATCATGATCATCTCATCATGATCATCTCATCTCATCTCATATCACCATATACTATCATATCATTTCATAGAAAAACAACCATCCGAGCAGCTGTTCAGCTCCAGGTTGAGTTGTATCAAAGTGCCATTGGACATCAATGCCTGGCTGCTGTTTTTTGTTATGGACTCTCATTCTGCCTTCTCCCACCCTGGCAAAAGTACAACACAAAACAGGTGTTTTTTTTATAGGAACCCATATGGGGGTTTTCTAAAATGGTTGGTTTCCCCAACAAACCCATGGGTTATCCTACTTAAAATGATCATTTTGGGGTGTTTTGGAGGTATCACCATTTAAGGAAACACCCATATCTTTTGGGGGTTTTGAAACTTCCGGTTGCTCATTTTGGCTCAACTTTGGATATATCTAGTTAAAGACTACCACAACAAAAACAACTGGGTGAATAGTATACTTCAACAAAAACAAAAAACTTGAAAAACCAATCCTTCCAACCAAAAGAAATCAACATATCAGGTACTCAATTCACCAATATCCTCACGGCCCTCAGACCTCCTGAAGATATTCTGTGTGGTTTTCCGGAGGACCAAACAAAAACAAAACTACAGTTGAGCCGTGAACAAGAGATCTTGTTACTTTCATTATATTTCAGTATATATATATATGCGCGCATATATATATATACAGGTTTATAGGAATCTTTTTGATGGCTCATCAAAATCCCACAAAAAATTGCGGGTAGGTTGTCATTCCGCATTAAATGAACAACAAAATCCAGCTCAAGGTCATGTTATTTCCATGACTCACTTCAACAAAACCCATCAAAAATTGAAAAACCAAGAGAAATTTCACGTCATTACTCTCCCACAGGATCCATGTATGATATATTTCCAAACATGAATGGTTGATTTTTAATTTTTTATCATAAATTAGTAGGTTGGTATACCGTTTCGTGACCCCATGGATCCGTCATGGGGTCTAGGCCTCTTCAAAGGCTGGCGCGCTGTCGCGTAAGGCATTGTCACGTAAGGATACAGACTCAAGGCCTGCAGCAACCCGTGTTGCATGGTGCCCATGGTGCCCAAAAGCATTACTTTCCCGAGGGTCCTACTTGGAAGATGTACAAATATATACAAATATATACAAACATATAATAAATAAATACATATATATATATTATATACGTATATATATACGATTTGCACATAATAAAACTAGGCATGTAAACATAACCAACTAACAAAGCCATACATCGATCCAATGCCGAGGCAAACATTTACTTCACAGGCAGAGAAATTCAATGGATACCATCCCAGGGAACTAACATAGCCTAAAATTTCGCCCCAAAAGGAAATGTCATCATCAACTCCAACCATCCATGTTTCAGGCGAAAAATGTTGAATTTTGGGGAGGGTCATGGATACAAAATATATGAATGAAATTGAATAAATGTTAGATATCAGCATTCTGATTAATTGATATGATTTATATGATTGATGTTCACCAAAAAAAAATCTAGATTCAGCGACTGAAAGCTTGAACAACAACGCCTCTATGGGAGTGAAACATTTCACTCTTCAAGTTTGTCCGTTTAGACCCATTGAAAATCCCTCCAACTAAAATTGGAGTACCCAGTGCCTTTACGTAGCTACGTTTTGTTTCCTCAGATTGGATTTTTCAGCTAAGTCATCCAACTTTTTCAGTATCCCCAACCAATTGGTTCACGCCTTGATTCTTTGCAAGACCTTGTGCTAAAATGACACCTGCATCATCCTCAGTACATTCCGAAACGACAGGAGTGACATGAGACATAAGAGCCTTGGCATGTCACATGTCACATGTCACACTGGTTTGCCCAGTAACAGCTCTCACGAACAAAAAACACATTGGGATTCATAGAAAAAATAGTGAAGGAAGGCGATGCCTGTTTTGTCACAGCTGCGGTTGAGCTATACACTCAACGCACAAATTGGGATGATCTTGGAGAGTCGACTCCCTCTTCCATTCCGCTAGTAGCAAACTCAATTGGTTTTGCTTGGATGGAGACTCTCGTCATATTAATTGGTGATAAGTAGTGATAAGTTATAAGTGATAACCGGGACACTACATACATCCGAGTAAATGCACTATCAGAAGTCACCCATCTTTACGGTCACCTACTGTAATTCCACAAAAAAACTTCATGGGTGGGGGTGAAATTCATCTTGGGAAACGATCACACCAATTTTCTCACCAACCTGGAACAACACCTGTAGGATTTTGACGGAGGTTGGCTGAGTTCAACATGCCGTCATGCACAACTACGGCTGCATTTTGGCTCTTGTAACCCAACTACACCATGCCAAAATTCTCCTCCCAGACTTTTTTCGGTACATCCAAGTAGCATTGATATGGCACGCAGCCAATCCCAAACTTTTCAGATACTTATTGCCACCTGCAGCAACAAACGAAGAATTTTCTCACCAAATCCGGCTGACTCACCACCGGAAGTGCCAACCTCGACTGTGTATGGAAAAAAATGTGGATCATTTTCTTTTCCCTCATCATTGACTAGTTGGTGGCTGAACCAACCCATTTGAAATATATGAGTGTCAAAATTGGATCATTTCCACAGGGATCGGGTTGAACATAAAAGAAATCCATAAAAATACTTCAAAAAACCACCACGTAGTTGAAGTGGATGAAGTGGTACCAACCTCCAAAGCTTCCTTCCTTTTGCCAATAACAACCATTGTTCCCGCGTTACGTTACTGTTGTACGAAAAAAATGATGATGGGAGGAAGGGTAGGAAGTAAAAACCCTTTTGAAATAAGGGATGTTCATTGAAGAAGGACGTGAAAACAAAAACACAAACAATCAAGCTGTAAAAAGCAAACGATTGATTATTATTATTGATGAGTGCATGTTGCATCAATCAACCAACCAACTGAACCAAAACTTTCAGTGGTCAAACCCATCAGAGACTCGCCTAATGCAATACTCCATGCAGTGGCAGACTTTTCATCCACCAGGTTGCCAGAGAGGTTCAAGCTTCTTAAGACCTTCCGGTAGATGGCATCCACCATGGATATTAACAGCTCTGTCGGCAAAGGACACAACTGTTAATGAACAAACGCATTGTTCAACAACAACAACAACAACAACAACAACAACAACAACGACAACAACAACAACACCAACAACAACACCAACACCAACACCAACACCAACAACAACAACACCACCAACAACAACAACAACAACAACAACAACAACAACAACAACAACAGCAACAACAACAACAACAACAACCACGACAAANCAGGTCCCCAAATCAGAACCAATGCACTTCTTTGAAAAGTGTCGAAGTAAGTACCCAAAAAGCAGAACACGTCCGTCACATTCGCAAGTGTACAACAAAGGCAACTGCAACAACAACAACAACAACAACAACAACAACAACACCACCAACAACAACAACAACAACAACAACAACAACAACAACAACAACAGCAACAACAACAACAACAACAACCACGACAACAACAACAACAACAACAACAACAACATTTGAAACCACGGGTCCATCATACCGTAAGAAAATGAAGAAATACAGCAATGCTTGTACTATGGTGTGTTTCAAAATTTCATCTGTTGGCAATAGAGATGGCTATGGTTATTGCTTCTATACATCAATGTTGATCAGCTTCAGATTGACAGAACAGTGACAAAGACCCTCCACATTTTTAGCGAGAAGTTTTCTGTGGTGGATCCGAATTTGGGGGAAAAAAAACTGCAAAGGTTGCACACTGGAAACTACAACTCGGCAAGAAAAATGGAGACTGAACAAAAACAAACACCAATTGCACCATGTTCAACAAACATCTCTTGGCCAAATATCTACGGTTGGTTTGCACTCAAAAGTCTCTGTTACACAAACATTCAGTTGGTGCATTTGGTCAAAAAAACATGTCATCATGTCACCTTTTCCAACGGTTGTTGGTTGAACCAACCCATCTGAAAAAATATGAGTCAAAATGGGTTCATCTTCCCCAAATAGGGGTGAAACCCACCACCTAAACGACGCCTCGTTGACCGCAATGACCTTGGCCAAGTTGATCAAACCATTTGGGCCCAGCAAGGCGTAGCTTAGCCCCAAGTGCCTGTGACCGAAATGGGGATGCGCCGGGATGGGTATGTTCAAATGGATTGGTATGATGATATCTGTATGACGTATACTTGATAGTTTCAACTCCTCAAATAGGAGTGCATGTCAATGTGCTGATATGATATCATACATGCATGATACAAACTACACTCCTAATTAGGAGAAATTATTGTTTAATGTAAATCATTGAAGTTTCACTTTAATACCCAAATGGAACCAACCAACCTACAAACCTACAAACAAACAAACTAACAAACAAACTAACAAACTAACTAACAACCAACCCACCAACCAACCAACCAACAAACAAACAAGCAAACAAACAAAAAACAAACAAAAAACAAACACACAAACACACAAACAAACAAAAAACAAACAAAAAACAAACACACAAACACACAAACAAACAAACAAACAAACAAACAAACAAACGAACGAACGAACGAACGAACAAACAAACAAACAAACAAACAAACAAACAAAGAAACAATAGTAGACGACAGCAACAAATCCAGGAACAAGGCTTGCAGTTTAACCATAAGATTTGATAATATGAGTGGAATTCGTCAAATGTTTGCTGTTCTGCACCGTTCATGTCAACGGCTTGGATTCGCAATCTGTGCAATGCATGGATAATTTTCAGGGATTGATTTTTTGGTTGGAAATTGAAGCAAACAACACCCCCACCCACCTTGTCATCATTTGGTGTGGCTGTAGTTTCCATTTGAAATGGCAATTAACACGCAACATGTATAGTTCGGCAACTATATGTTTATCCTGTCATAAATCACACTACCCTAAATCTACAGTGTCACGATGTCTCATGTATCATCTTTGGGCCCAAACAAACACATCTGCACATCCACCCAGCAAACCCCCAAAGGGGCCCAGACTTCAAGGTGTTATTCACCGGCAAGGAGACAATCAACGCATAGAAACCATTGTCTGGATCTCGATGATCACCTTGGCAGGTTCGAAACAAATGCACCAAAATCGAAGTCCTATATTTGGGGACGAGGACTATGATAAGGGATATTGTTGATGGAAGAAATCCTGCACCATAAAACCCTGTAAATCATGGGAGGAACTATATACATAACAACTGGTGCAGGATTTCAGCCAGCCATCAACAGTATCAACGGCTTCCTCAATCCTTAAAAAAAAGAATTAGAGTTTATAATGAATATTTCAGACCTTTATGGCTTCTTTGGAAAGTAGTATTCTCCATGTAATTCAAAGAAATATGATGCTAACCACCTAGTACTAGTAGATCATTTTGCCAGGTACTTTTCGTGTAGGAACCCTCATGTTCAGGCCAGTCAAGCTCCGCCAAAGTTTCCACCAAATATCAAAAATCAACTTCAAGGAGTATCAACACCAATTCAACTGGGGCATCACATGGGTCGCCCCCCCGAATTTTCTCATGAATCATAGGTAGTTTTTTTTTTGGCTCACCCACAAAACCCAGAATTTTAGGCAAATTCTTAAGTTAAAAAAGCCTATCCACTTGGTGGTCAATCATTTTGCGCCGTTGCCATCAGGGTTTGGCTTCAATGCTTTGATTGAACATCTAGAAGCCACCAACGATTCACCCTTAGAGTCACGGAACAGGAAGGGATGGATCCGCTTTTTGCTGTACAGATTTCATATGGTTCCTGGACCTTAACATCACGAAAATGGCAATGGACATTCAAACATGTTTAAAGTGGTGTTGATCCATTACCATACTGAACTAGTTACGGAAATTCAGTGCCAATCTCCCCACAGTAAACCATTCTGAATTGATAATGATTCGGACGAAAGAACACAATGAGTAGAAGGAAATTCCATCCAAATCAGCCAACTTTGTAAATCTGGGATGTGACCCGAAAACATCTACAAAAGATGTTTGAAACAGCCCCAGTGTGCAAAAACAGCTTAAACTATGACCTTCCGACACATAAACTGCCTGGTGGGAAAGTTTCTTGATACATAATAGATTTATATACATGTCAAGCTCTCGGGTATGTTTTCACATCCAGTACGCGTCAAAGTCAAGGTTAAGTTCATACGGATCCTGGATCTTACACATGTGACATGATCCTCGTGATCACATGTGATGTAGCGGACGGGGAAACATCACAATCTAATACCATCTAAATATGACAAGTACTGTAAGATTGAGTTTTATTCAGGAAATGTCGCACTAACGATGTTTCCAGTTCACTCTGCTACCACTTTATTCCCTTCCCTTTGACCCCTTGGAAACCCAGGTACAATGGTCCATGGAGAGCTTTTCCTTAGTCACTGCTCAAGGCCACATCTCAAGTTATCTTTAAAAAAAAGGTATGACGGAGTGGAGAATAATATTTCACGCACAAATAAATATACATATACAATTCACATATCGATGTATGTATACATATATCTATGTATGCATGCATGCACGGATGGATGGATGGATGTATGTATGTATGAACGTGTATGTATGAACGTATGTACTACATGATTATACATATATACATCCGCGAGGGCTCAATATGATCAATTGACTCGACTTTTGCGCTGCTTTACTACCAATGTATCGCTGATGTTACGTACTAGTACTATGATATTTGCACGTCCTAAAACCAACGTATCTGGTCAATGATGGTCAATGTCGCATATTTCACCAAGCTCAATCAATAAATCTCAAAAAACAAGATAGCACAAGTCTCTACACCACTTGCGGGTTATTTTGCTGGAATTCTTATGTCCCTGGAAAGCATCTGGAAAGCAATACAATGATTTTAACGTTATGATTTCAACCTGACATCAACCTGACTACCCTCCAGGAAATTACCATATTCATATAACACCAAGCGGGAAAGCCGGAAAATCATCGACTCAAAAAAGTGCCTTTCAAAAACAGGATATGTGATCAATCCCTGGAGGGTACTAACAAAAAACATAAAATTTTGTATACTGAAATTCCAACAAAACATCCTGTGTCATAAACTAACAGATTTTGTTCCCCCTGTAAGATTCCCATCTTTACACATTACACCATTTTGTAATCCAAGACGCCACGTAGTTGTTGGCCTGTAAGGCATCGGCCACGCATCGTGTACCGATGCTTGTCCTGAGAGAAGAAGGGGGTTTGGTTGGGTACCTTGATCACTTTATGCCGGTACTAAGGTACCTGGATTCTTTAGAAGAATTCCAAGGGGAGGTTATATAGATCTCATGTGATAGATTCTCATGGATCTCTTCAGACAGAAGGGTTTGATGAGGATGAGTAAAATATGTATGATTAGTTTGAAAGTGGAAGAAACAAATATGCAATCATGCCGTGGCTATCTGCCAGTTGGGGATTGAAATACTGGATATCAAACAAATGGATGATAAGAAATGGGTGATCTAGAAAAAGAATCTCCCTTCAAATATGGTGCTTTTTGGGTGTATGAATCTTGAAGGGTGTATCAATCCAGTAGCTAATCCCAAGTGATCATCCAAGTGGTTTTGGACTGGGGCCTTAAAAAGATGCCAAGGGTCATGAGAGGAGGTTTACGCATGTTACAGCCATCCACCGAAACCAGGTGCATTATAGTATGTTTATGTACTTGATATACTGTTTGACTGAAATGAAAATTCCAAAAATGATTTTTGTGTTCATGTGTGCCCAACAAAATGCATCTCAATTGGGTGTCAGTAATGAGCTTGTCATTGCCCTTGGCTGATGTACACGTTTCATCGGAAACTTGGAAACCTTTGATGAGTGGAAATGTGTTCATGGTGGAAACCTGCACAGTGCACCAAACCATATTATTGGGGAGATGCAGGAAGACTCCAATGGTGAAGTTGAAGAGATATATACCCTCCCTGAAAAACTAAGATCACACCTGAAAATGGATGGTTGGAAGACTAGTTTCCGATTGGGATGGCTTCCTGGCAGGTGTTATGTTAGTTTCAGGGACGGTATTTATATATATAGTATAAAATATGTGTCTATGCAAATATTAATCATATAAGATGAAACATAGCGATACATGTATGCTCTAACATAAAATGCAACTGCACATATAAGAAACAAAAAAGGTAGCAAACGATCCCGTACTCCACCACCACCAACAACAACAACCTACTGTCCAAATCAACCATTTTGTACCCAGGAGCGCCAAATTGTTGGACAATATCACCACTTTCAACTTGGGCAAAACCACCTGAACAGGTCCATAAAAACCGCCAACAGCATGGCGATTCACTCGTTGATGGTTATTAGTTTGGTATCCCTTCGAAAACATCCCAAAGTGGTGGCATCATTTGATCTCCAGCTAGTAGGATTGAAACATTTGAAGTTTCTTTTCTGGTTGGTTGTTTCTGAATTCAGCCAATCTATATCCGCCCACAATACTACACTAGCTTGTACTATCATTGCTACTACAGTATTTCCGTTATTTCTATTACTATTATTACTACTGCCATTGCAACTGCCACTACCACTACCACATCATCATCATCATCATCATCATCATCAACAACAACAACAACTACTACAACTACAACTACAACTACAACTACAACTACAACTACTACTGCTACTACTGCTGCTGCTGCTGCTGCTGCTACTACTACTACTACTACTACCACTCCCATCACCTGTCAATCATTAATCACGAGATGACAGTAAAGGAGTTGGTGATTCCAACCCCGGTGAACATTTCCCCAAGTATCGGGGTAAGAACTAGACCTACAAGTAGATAGGATTGATCAAGTATTTATCATAAATTCTCCAAAACCAATCACCCTTTCATGCTGAAAACTCACCTACTAGAACATGATGCTGCAACCATCACCTAACATGACCCATGAGACATGTTCAAGGGCATTTCCCCAACAACCCAAATAACATCAAACAAGCATTTACACACCAATCCAATTAGCAAATTATGGCATAATGCAATGGAAATACTGTACATCTACCAATTCGAAGATTAGTTTTTCCATTTTTTTTACTACAAGAAAATCATCCAACCTTGTAATTGAATATTGGTATTGTTTTGGGGGGGAAATTCCAGAAACTGTATGGAATAAATTTCCAGGTATCCAACCCACTTTCCACGTTAAAAAGGGAGGTGATCTTAGAAACCAAAACCCAACCCAACTGGCGAAGTTTTCCCACCGCCCATGTGGGCGTAAAAGGCCTCTGCAGCCTTCACCTGGGCCGTGGCGTGGCGATTTGGCTTAGGGGCGATAGCCATCGATCCTTGGAATCAGGTGATATAGATACCCCCCCAAAATAGACGTACTCCAGTTTGGACATACAGGGGTTCCAAGCCAAATGTCATTTCCAGTGAAATATTCGTGAAAATAGGACATGTGTGTTGAACCATGGATTTTGGTTAGCCCAATTAAGGTGTGGAAAACAAAAAACATCACATTTTACAGCCAGTGAAGTGCTGGCTGTGCCAATACCACAAACCAACGACTCATAGAAAATACCTCTTAGTTTTGATTTGAAGCTTCAGAACTACGGTATATACACCACATGAGACATACTCTTGATGGTTCAGAAATCCTGCTAACCAGTTGAAGTTGGTAGTTTATCCCACAATTTATATACGGGGTTTTATACATCCCAGGTGGTGCAGGAGTTCTTCCATCAACAGTATGTTTCCATGTTACAACAAACACAATGCATAGTGGCAATAGTGCACGTCTTTTTACACCAAGTTGCTTCATGAACTATTCAACTGCAATGTCAAATGTGTTGTGATTCCCAGCAAAGAAAATCTCAACCCTCCTGGTTCTTTGAAAACCTTCGACAAAATCCGTCCAGCTCCGCTCATCAGAAAATTCACTTCCTAAAACTATGGATGGCTTAGCCCCCGAAAGAAAAGGATGGCTGGAAGTTGGAAGAGATTCCCTTTGAGGTGACCTTTTTGGGTGCCTTTGGCTATTAGTTGTCTTTTTTTTTGGGTGAAGATCGTCATGGTTCAACCTGATACCCCGGAATCTCTTAGGAAGGTCACTTTATACCAACATCCATTTCACCTAGATCCCCAGGTTTCGATCACGTCAATGGAAGTCGGTCAGGTGACACAGGATTCTGGACTCCAAACAAACATACACCACCCCTGTCACAATTGCAAATCTTTTTGCTCCTTGTTGGTCATGTATTCCATACCAATAGGATTCATGTATGGTGTATTTACCTCCTTTTGGTTGATTTTCACGGTAAATGTAGGTAAGTACATCCCTGGATCTTATAGAAATATGACAACACTACGTTTTCCCTTCAGACCTTTTTTTTCTCATCCTTCCCCTGGCCGCATTTTTTTTTATGTTCGCCGTCAAGGCACTGCCATTTGTAGCGCTTTGGCCACATCTTTGATTTCCTCGGCAGCGCCTTTCTTTTGATCCTCCTTCGGCCAAAGGTCCTGGACGGACGGGTGACATCAACTTTCCGGGACCACAGGGGTTTTCTCCACCGATTTGGGTGACAAGTTCATCCAGAAAAACCGCTGCCAGGAGATGTGTTGAAACACCAATATGTTTGATACGCATTTACTGTACACAATGTCAATTGCGGGATTTTGTCTACCAAGTGTTTGCGACAAATGTTCGCGTATCAGATTATAGAATAACAGTGACAACGCTTGATGACTCTGAAGTTTTGTAGTCACTGATGGCTTCCACTATTTCCCACCTTCCACTCGTCAACAACATTCTACAACACCAAAGCCTTGTATCCAAGTGAGCCACGAAAAAAGAAAAAAACTTACTTTCCATTTTACATGGTTGATTAAATAGGGATCCTTACAATGGTTTACTACATACCCTAAACAACCAGTTTTTTTTGGTTCCATTGCTCTAAGTGATTGTCCATCCTGTGATATCCTTCCCTTGACACCACACCTGTTCATCAGTTTCCAAGACCGTCTTTCGTAGCAACCCCACGCTATCAGCATAGGCAGTGGCAGCCTATTTTCCGCAAGTTGGTGAACTTGCAGGGCTTGAAAAAACAACCAACGAGGCATTCGAAACGAGGCATTCGATTTTTTTTGGAAAATGATGATCACGTGAGGTGTTTGAAAACAAACAAAAATTGCACCACTTTTTGAGGAAGTCGTAAATTCAGGTCTTTTTTTTTGCTAACAGGTGTCATAGAGAGTTTCATGAAGATTTCAACAAACATGTCCCTCGTTCATACAAATTCAACTTGACAAAAATAATGACATCTTATCGAGAACCAACACGATGCCCTAAGATCACTGGTTTCACGATCAACATCGTTGATCATAAAACACATGTTGGCCGAGTCTCCTCCTCATACACTGAGATCCTTGGAAAATCCGCACGGTATAAAATAATCAGTGCTCATAATATCAATTTCAAGTCCAAAGGCACCAACAAAAACATTAGCCTTTAAGAATCTATCTCAAATTACCCTAGAATGTACTCTCCGGGTCATTAGTAAAAACCCTCCCTTGCAACTCGTTCTCTGGGAGGTTTGGCAGAAGATTGTTCTGGGAAAACCACTGCCGGTTGCATGTTCTTTCTTTTTGTGTTGCCGTTTCTGTTTTTTTGTTTCCCGTCTGGTCAATTCAAGTCGATAAGTGTTCACCTTCCTGAATGAAACAAAATATCTTCAAAAAAACAATATCCCCAAAACATCCCTTTCAGATGAATTGATTAACCCCACAACTTCTATATATATATATTATACATATCATCATCTTATCATCAACCCCGACCCTCGGGAGGTTAGCTTCCCGTTAGCTTTCCCCGACCTTGGTGGGTTCCATGGCTCTGGACCACCTCGGGAAGGCGGTTGGAGGTTGGGGAGAAACGGCGTGGAAAAAAGAAGCACCAAAACATATGCGGTAAAAGAGGCCAACGTGTGTATATAAATCTGGTTGGTGGTTTCAACCCAATTGAAACATATTAGTCAAATTGGAGCATTTCCCCCGGTAGGGGTGAAAATAGAAAATAATTGAAACCACCACATAGAAATGTATGTATATGACTGTATAGGTGCTGAAATTTACCATATATCAAGTATGAATCCATACAACATGTGGAGTATGGATGATTGTATGATCATAGTCTGCAATTAAATTGTGCCGGAAAAAAAGATACAACAAGATAGAATATAAGATATAAGATATTTGTGTATACGTTCTTCCCCATTCAGGTTTAGGTTTTTCACAAGATCAACAACAATAGTCACTATTTGTGTTGTTCAGTGGACACTTCTGTGCTCTTAGAACCGCAAGGTATGAGATCAACTCGTTTCTCTTTGAAATGATTGATTCATTTGCGCAACTTGACCCAACTTAGGAAGGGAAACTTCTCACTTCCAACACCTTGCCTTTGAGAAAATGATGTCATTTGCAGACTTTTTCTGATCTCCATATATTAGCCTATGGCCAATCACATCAGCTTCAACATGGATTCCGCTACAAAAAACGACTCTAATGAAAACCTTTGACTAAAAACCATGGCCACCCACGTTTCCTTCATTTTTAGGGCTTAGGGCCCCATATTTTGAGGGCTTAAGACCTTCATTTTTTTAAATAACAACAACTTTTGCACAACACCACACTTTTATACATTTTATACAATTTCTGACTAAAAAACATACCATCACCTTTTCAACCTTTGAAAACCCAACCTTACAGTCAACAAAGACAACCTGCGGGGGGGGGGACAACACTTGCTGTACTTTTTCCTACAGCTTCACGGCTCGGCTTCCCGGACACATGTGAACTGCCATCAATCTTATTGGGCAATGATCCTAAACTGCAAGCAATGCTGATGAAACCTTCATCACCTGAAGCAACGGTGGCAGGGGTGAGATGGTGAGATGCTGGGGTTTCACCCGAAACAAAACATGGGAAAAACACATGGTAAACCCCTCAATGTTTCAGGGTGGTTCATCAAGGTACCTGGTGGGCGATTTCCCAAGTTTGTTGGGGTTTTTCAGAGCTGAACAAGGAAGCAATGGGAGTTGTGGGTGGTTAAGGATTCCATTTTAGTTGCTGGCCATCTCCAAGGAATGTTGGCAACAAAAACCGTTTTGGTTGATATTCGGGAAACATGTTGGACTGATCTTCCTGAAAACAAGACACATGGCTACAACAAACAACTGAGTTGAGATGCAACTACTGACAATTTCGCCAGAATGCAGAGGATGAAAACGGCAAGGGGGAGATAGTTGTTGTATGTACACCCACAAAATCAACGTTGGGTACAAATACCCTATGCAGCCTATGCATATATATACATATACACATAGATAGCTGGATTTGGGATAGGTCCAACTTCTAAAATCTTTTGCACAGTGATAATTAAAGACTATATGTATATATTTACATAAATGTCTACACCGTTTAACCTTGCTTCAAGGAAAGTTGGGTAGTAGAAGTTTTTGCCAAGGTGCAAGCAAACTCTTGACAATTTCATGGGCAAACAGCTTTTTCCAATGCTTTTAGGAACATGTTTTTGAAAACAGAAATCAGAAATCCCAAAGAACTTACCATTGCAAAGTTTGTTCATTGTTGAATCAACTGGTATTATGTATAAAATATGATGAACCTGAATCCTTCAGGATGTCCAAGCCCTTTAAGGGAAGTGGTGGTTTATAAGAAGACATGAAGCAACTGTTCGTTGTTTCGGAGGGCAAGTGGCCAAAGCACTTGGCTGCTATAAGTTGAACGTTGTTCGAACTTAGACTGAGGAGAATATCGATGCTTCCGAAAATGGTGGGATTTCCCCCCAAATCATCCATTTTAATAGGGTTTTCCATTATAAACCATCCATTTTGGGGTAGCCCTATTTTTGGAAACATCCATATGGAGAATTTATGGCTAAGTTGCTATGAATCTGTGTAAATGGGTAAATTCAAACTATAACCTTTCAACAACATTGTCTGTTCGAGTCTCTGTGACACGGAGACTCATGGACAACGGGTGTGTCCTCTGAATTCAACCTGGATTAATCTAATGGGTGGTTTCAACGCATCTGAAAAATATGCTCGTCAAATTGGATCATTTCCCCCAGGTAAGGGTGAAAATAAATATAAAAAAATGAAACCGCCACCTAGACATATATACATATACAGTAATGGCAAATGTGGACTTTCACCTTCATTTCAGACTACCCCCGATGAGGCCCTATTTCAGCACCTATGGGGATTAATTATGCATCCAAGATGCCAATGTTGTTGTCTGCCAAATTCAGTTCCTCCAAGACACACTCCTGGCGCTTGCAGGAATTCCATTTTTGGGTCGGGAATTTCCCACCGAGTTTTTGGGAGGGGGGATTCCATTCACTACTGTTGATGGTTCAGAAATCCTGTACCACCTGGGATGTATGAAACCCTATAAACAATGGGATAAGCTACCTATCAACCGGTGCAGGTCCATCAACAGTACCACAAGTGTTGATATTTTCCTACAAGAATGTCGGAGTACGATGGACTACACATGTTGGAAACAGATGAAAATAGACATCCGATCTTCACAACCTGAGAATTGAAACTACAAAACTCTACACAACTTGAAGGTCACACTTTTATACTATGATCAAGAATTCTGATATCAGATATCCCAAACTCTTGGAAATACAAGTTTCAAGTCGGCACATAAGCATAGAATCAGCTATGAATGGGAGGGTCCAGTATCACAACACTATGATTTAAACAACATGTGTATTTCCTTCAATTAGTATAAACTTGGTGCCTTCTTTCATTTTTTCATTTCAAAAAAAAAACACCACCAACAAAAATACTCACACCGGCTGTGCGCAAATTGTTGTGACTGCGTGCCCACCTTGAGCACCGAAGCTATAAAACATGCACCACGGTCGCCAATGTCGTTTTGAGAAAGGTCCTTGCAGGACATTTTTGTTTGCGGTGACGACGGCTAGGGAGGGTATCCTCTCAACCCAAGCTATACATAAAGAACGGGACAAACTATATGCTTATTCAAAGAAGTTTGTTCAATCTCAGTATTTGCAAGGATTTAGCTGAATCTACTGAATCAGTTGTGATTGAAGGTACTTGGTACATACTGTATCTCATAAAACGTACATACATATATATCTAGATTGCCATGGTCCATACAGTTTACGCAGTTTACCATGGTTTTCTTCAGCACAGTTTTCCTGGCTCACCCGGAGTGGTCATGGCAAACAATCTCATCAAAAGTGGGATGTGAAGCAAACCGCAGCTTGCCATTGTTGACGCAAGTTTTTTCAAGGCGAACGAATGGATATGTATGTGTATAATATATATATATATACACACTTAATATCTATATGTACACATATAGAAGTTTGGGGGTTCCATTTTGAAGCTCAAAGACTTTGTTCAGACACGGATCATGTCATGAGTCATGATCTAATCTTATCTAATCAATGTAATATCTGTTGCTCCCACTATCACGACCATCCTGAAGATTCCTGCGCCACTTCTGTCATATCCATGGGGAAGTGAAAAAACTGCAAAAAAACAATCAGCATTACTGCGAGATTCCAAAAAAATCACGTCATCTGAAGATGACAAGCTCAACCACCTTTCTGTGTTTACCCCAAGCAGCAAGTCTAACACCACCACCCCTTTCCCAATTGGGTGATTTCAGAATCACAAAAAAGGGTCACCGAGGTGCTAAACTTGAAAATATGCAGGGATAAACCCAAAAACTGCAGGTTTTCAGTTCATGTTTTTAATTGTTTGTTAGAATCTACATCTCCAGCTATAGCATTCTTCAAGTTAATTTTTTGCAGTATTCATAAGTGATGTGGCTATTGGTGAATACCTTTAGTTGATAGATTCTTATCCTAGTTGATTCATCTATTAAGCTTTACTAGATCCGTGTTTTCACCATCCCTGGTCCACCGTCCAATCCCAATGGGCTCCAGAAATCTGAGGCTCTGATTGCCAACCTTGAAAATGGTGGCGGGAAAGGTGCTTCGATTCAATAAAGGAAGACTAGTTGGTGGTTTCAACCCAGTTGAAAAATATTAGTCAACATGGGAATCTTCCCCAAGTAGGGGTGAAAATAAAAAATATTTGAAACCACCACCTAGAAGATCACTTTGAAAAGAATACTCCAATCAAACAAACAACTGGTTTCAAATGGTTGAAAAACTCAATTTGGATCATTTTCCCCCAAATAGGAATGAAAATAAAACAGATTCAATACCAACACCTAGACATATATGGTATACATGTTCTGAGGGATTAAGCCCTTCTCAACAACCTAGATTTACTTACCTCATTAGGAAATGTCACTGAGATGTCGATCAAGCTGATTCAATTATCTGATTTGACTCAATTTGAAAAAAATCCAAAGAACTACCTTCCCTAAAACGTAACTAACATCTTCGAAACCAAAGCATTGGATGGTTGGACATGTTTTTTTGGACAACAAGTTGACAGAGCTCGCTCTGGGAGCCTCATGATGTCGTCATGAATAAACACATGGTGGGTTTTAACGTTTGCTGGTTCAGACATCTGGCTAAACAGCTGTTGATACGGATAACTTGCCAATTTTTTTTGTAAAGTTGTATGTATCTAAACTAGTTCAGAGTTTTCTTCCACCCACAGTATGACATTCAAAATACCTTCTTTTTTCCGACTTCACACTACATTCCAATGTTTCTAGAGAATTCTCCAAAAAACATGTCCAAAGACATCCCCTTCCGAGTTGACAAAATCAGTATATTGATTCCCTATGCAACTTGCATGAATATCTATTTCTGAGAATTTTCAAAAGCCAACTGACTGTAGGAAACCAAACAAAATCATCCACATGGTTTTGAGATAAAGAACATAGCTTAAGGAGTTCCTATGGTTTTTTAGGCTCTCCAACTAATCTTCATCTTCACTAACCTGTGGATAATATAGATTCTTTCACCAGACTAAAACTTGGTTCTCATGCCTTCCCATGGAATCTATGAATGATAATAGTCCCTACGGTACTGAACCACGGAACAACATCTCCCCCCGCTAAAATAAACAAACAGTCAATGGGCACTTTCAAGTGGGATTCCTCATCCCTTTCTTGCCGCGATCATTTCGAGGTGCTACAAGTATAGTGAGATAGATATAGATAACTTATGATTGATAAATTAATATAAATTACCTCAATGGAAAGGTTTGAACCAGTATAGCAGGGGTTCGTATCCTCAAAACAAGCATTTTTGAGTGTCAGGATTCTTTGGGCACCTATAATTACCTCTTAACTAGTTGGCCAGCTTTCTTCCATCAACAGTACTGTGGATGGAAGAAATCCTGCACCACTTGGGATGCATGAAACCCTGTAAATCATGGGATAAAACTACCAACCTCGACTGGTTAGCAGGATTTCTGAAGCATCAACAGTATCACCTACATCTTCCATACCAAGATACTAAACCTCGACTCAAGCCTTGCACACCCACAGCACCCAAGGTGCACATGGAGAGACTCAACCTCAACGGGTTGGGAACCCGTGAAACCCTAGGCATCCAGAGAGATTGGGATGTCCAAGCACCTCTTCAGTTTTTAGGTACCAGGTACAATTATCATTAAAGGTGATGGGATTTTGATTGAAACCATTGTTTCAAAATTAAATTCGTTTATCCTTCGAATATTAGATTCTTAGATTTTATCTAGTGACATCAGAAAAAAAACAAACAAGTTAACAGTTTTGCCATAAATATATATATATATATGTTCCAGGTTCCGGGTCCCCCCCC
>DF239158.1:137161-269388 GCA_000507305.1 Breviolum minutum Mf 1.05b.01
GGGGGGGTGGTAGCGAACCGCGAACCGGGAACATATATACATACCATGCAAGCAAGAAACCGTTGCAACGTCGAGTTTCTCATCGTCAAATCCTCCGTTTCAGCGAGGGCGAAGGGGTGTGGTTGCAGGGTGCTTCCTGGTCCAATGACACGGGTCCACTCCACCAAACACATCTGATATTAGAATCAAGTACAGAATCTGACAACAACAACTCTATAGAATTGGATTTAGAAATAAAAACATGGTGTTTGATTGGTTTCATATGTATACAAACGTTATACCCAAAAAAAAGAGAGTTTTTTTCTTTTTTGATCCTCTCTTTTTGGAAGGCTCCTTTGTTTGGAGCAAAGCAACAACAAAAACCGCCGGCCACGGAACCTCTAAAGGCCCAGCATTGATTTTGGTGAAGCGATTTCGACTGGAACCCGTCTTGGATGAAAGATCCAAACTCTGTACGCTACCTTGGTTGGAGAACCAGTTGGCAAACAAAACCAATCGTAAATGCTATGTAACTTTGAATGACCTCAAGAAATCCATATAGAAATGCTAGGTTGAATTAATGGTGCGTGTGTGTGTGTGGTACCATTCATCTATTTTGAAACTCTCAGCACATTATCTTCAAAAATCACTCAATCTGTCAACGCTCCGAGAAAAAAACTCATCTCAGAATCATGCAAAACTCCGTGGGTAGTAAATTGCAAGATCAGAAGGATGTTGACTATATATCTATATTATGTACATATATATATATATTTAATATAGATATAGATAGACACCCTAAACAACTACACGGATTGGACTCAATTGGAAACTCCAAAACGTTTTCCGCACAAATCCAAGGAACGGTTGATCAGCATCGCTCGCAAGATGAAATTCATCCCTGCCATTGCGTGAAAAAAGTAAGTCGAAACTCAAAACTATTGAAATGATGTGTGACAAATGGGTGGTGTTTCCGCAAAGGTGCAAATACACAACATTAACGGTGGCGATTTCAACCAAAATTCATGAATGATCAGACAATGGTCAAAATAATTGGCATGATTAAGGCTTGTGGCTTGTGAATTCTATAACCGTCAACTTTCACAGTCATAAACTACGTGGAATCTATGTGGAATCTACAACGTCTCCCTTTTGAAAAAGAACCTAAACATCTACAAATCAATATGTTTGTAATCCACATGAGTGGCTTTTAAAAACCTCGACTCTATTAACTCTGGAGACCCAAGAAACATTCGAGTTTTCCCTTCGCTTCTTTTCAACTTTTGGGTGTTTTTTGGGGATTTTTGGGGGAAATCGCCTTTGAGATTTCCTTCCCATCGCTGTATATAGAGGCTTTTGGGCATCTCTCATGACCGGCGACGTAATGAATCAAACATCAGGAGGGGTTTCATGGATTTTCACTGACATGAGGTTTCATGATTTCCACAAACAAACTGTGAGTAGCAAGGTAAACAAAAATATGCAAAAAAAGAAACAGCCGTCCATCACAGTTGGCGGGTGAGATGAGTCAAAAGATTTGATATAAACAAATCCATTGAGAAGCGACAGGGATATGGAGATTTTGGGAGGATTCCTATACTAAACCACCATATAGTCAGCTGGTTGGTCCCTATAATTACTCCGAAATCATCCTGTTCAAACCCTTTGAAGTACAATTCCAAACATTCTCAACAAGAACTACATAGATGGTGTTTCTTCCCCACCCATTCGCAAAAAACATGCCGGCTCAAAATTTTGTTCATCTTCTCCAAGTGTCGGGGTGAAAATAAGAAAACACACATTAAACCAAAAAAACATCACCATTTACAAACATCAATGGCACATCACCGTTTTGTTTCAACTTTCCGTCAAATCCCACCCCGGTGACCTTTGCTACTGATATCATTGGCCTCATCGTTGTGAGCCATCGACCCTTTGGGACAATGGGACTCCCCTTAAGAATTCTGCAAATGTTTGGGTGTGTTGAAATCTATTTACACCCTGGATGATTAACATGGAACCTTCAAATCACCCAATTTGGAAAGGAAACTGATCTTCCAAACCTCCATGAGGAAATGTTCCATGTTTATCTTCAGGGGTGTAACGTCATTGTTTCGACGCCCTTCTTATCCAAGAGGTTGCGTGTGTGGCATTTCCATGAGGTTGAAAGGAGATACGATCTCCAACGACGTCAGTGTTTATATCAAAATTTCCAAGCGACTAAAGGATGAAGAGCCTTATATGTATTAGGCAAACAGTTTATGGAACAGTCCTTTACAGTACATATCAACTTATATATGAAGCCACTCACAAACCACACTTTCGGCTTCTTGGAATATAGTAATTTACCTCTTAAAATTCCTGCCTCTTCGGACCATTTTTTAAGATCTCATCTCCCTTCACTGCCTCTGTGGATCTGTGATTTTTGGATGGATGGTCCAAGGGTTCCATAACATTGCCACAACATCCAAGCCAAGCCTGCGTTGACCTGCAAGCCATTCCACTTGGTTTACATCCTCCCTTCATATTAGTGAGGCATTGTCATGCATCACATCATAATTACATGGCTATGTTGTTTCCCACTTGGAAAGTCCCTCCCTTCATCAATTTCATCAACTTTTTGCCCCCCCCTAAAACAGCCCCGAGTGACGGAAAGATCCACCGATGTTAAGGTGGTCGTTTTCAACAACAATGTAGCCATCGTTTGAGCTCCTCAAGTGAAAGCAAAATATGTGCGCTGGACGCTTGATTGACTGGGTTCAAAAATTGCACGATTCCAATGATATAGGAAGTGTGAAAAAAAAACATCGCGAGTTTGGGGAATGTCACTTATAGTACGGTTCATGTGGGTTGATATTATCGCTAAATTTTCATGGGGAACGAGAACCCTTCGCTAAACACATTGGGGAAAAGGCTCAGAGTTGCACTTAGTGTCTGCTGAAAGGCAGACTCCCATGCTGTCCTCAAAATCATTCTTCTGTCTGAATTACCCTTCCTGAAACTAACAGCTCGCACCTGAAAATGGATGGTTGGAAGATGACACCTCCTTTTGGGAGGGTCTATTTTCAGAGGCTATGTTAGTTTTAGGGAGGGTATAACAACATAACATGCATATATATATATATATATACTATATATACGTATATAAATCCAGGGCCCAAGAACACCTCTCCAGCGAGGATTGCTTGTTAGGCCCCACGACACGTGTTTGTCGACCGCACTTTGTTTGTGCTTTGATTGTGCTTGGCGGTGGCTGCTGGACCCATCGTTTTTCTACCCCAATTGGTGTCTGCTTGATCTGGAATTTGGTGGCTGCTCCGGTGGCCCTTCTTTTCATTCTAATTGCAAGGTCACCATCACCCACTTGGCACCGTCGTCTTCGGGCCAAAAGATCGAGGGCGAGACGGCTTATTTGGAGCAGAAGATTGCTGGCCAGGGAGGCGCGAATCACTGTGAAGGTGAGGAGAGCTTTGAACTTACTGGCAAGTCATCACTCCAAACCTTGCTATCTCGAGATGTACAACCAGAACTGGGGTCAGAATATGCAGTGGGGAGGATGGTCTCCCCAGTATCCAAAGCAGAATCGCCCGCAACAGAGGCGCTCAAGGGATGGGGGCGATCGAGGAAAAGACAGAAAGAAAGAAGAAGGAGTTGCACGCCCCTACGACAGCTCTGCACAGCCATCATCGCAGCCACAGTCCTCAGCTGGCATATCGGATGGGGAAGGCACAGCCTGGCGCACAGGGGACACAGGGCCGGAGAAGGAACGCCGTCGCTCCTTTTGGGGTGCAAAGGGCAAAGACTGCGAACACTTCCTCGCCCTATGGCAGGACCAATACCATGGAAGGTTTGGACGAGGAGGAGCGAAAGGAAGCCGAGCAGAAGGAGAAAGAGAGGAAGAGAGACCAGAAGGATCTGGGATAGTCCGTAGAGAGGAGAGTATGAGCCATGGTGGGAAGAAGGATGGTGTGGTATTACATAGTCCTCATCCTGATCTTTGGCAGCCCTTGCTTCTACGAAGTTGGAAGCACAATCCCTTTTCGACTCTTGGGAACAGGATCTATCTTTTCCTGGCTATGGTTTTGGGTGACTTGATCCTTTTTGGGATCATGGTAGTTTTCATGATTGCTACGCATCGTGAGAAGAGGTCATGTGGTTTTCGAGTTGGAGGACACTTGCATTTCAGGAAGGAGAAGATGCAGATGGTTTCTTGTGTTGGACGTGGGAAACACCTTTTCTTCCTCTACTTGATCATGTTCCCGCAGGTGACCCTTGCCAACTCACATGGTTTTGGAGCTTATGATGATGTGGGAGCACAGGAGAGCGAAGATTTCTCTATGATGGCAAGATCGGAAATTGCTTGGACATCACCAGATCTTCCCTCACCACATCAAGGAATGATCGAAGCCCCTTCGGAAGCTTCGTTGAATGGAGACGAGGATGGAAGTCCACGCAGTGAATCTGGTGGGCAAGGAGTACTAGATGATCGAAGTGAGAGGCATAGAAGGCCTGAGGATAGGTTCTATCAGCTGGCTTTTATCTTCACACTTACTCCAAGCACCCATACATGCCGTTTGGATTGGGCGCATTATTGGACTATGCATCAACAGGTTGCAGACACCATTGGTGAAGACAGGGACAATGTGATAGCGATCTTCAATGTCAAAATCCCTCCGAAAGATCTTGAAGACCTGGAGACACCAGCGATCATTCCTGTCAGAGCAAGAGATTTTGCACATGGCAGCTTCTTCGTCTACATCTTGGTGGATGTGGAAGCCCATGAAGATCAGAACAACGATGCAGTGCTCACAAAACGATTTGCTTCCAGCTTTCCTGCACAAAGAACCCGTCAACAAGCTCTACAGTCCCTTGGTGTGGTGGAGCTCTGCCGTCTACATGATGACCGTTGTCTACTATGGCTTGATGGACAACCATGGAAGCAGGGAGATGGGACACTGCATCAGATCAACAACGGTGCATATCTCAGATGTGCGCTCCCACCACCTAAGGAGGAGTGCAAAGAAATGTGGACTGATATTGTTCATGGAAGCGAAGAAGCAACAGAGGAGCAGGTTATGGATGATGTGTCTATGATGCAACGACAGCAAGGACTGCAAGAGGAAACACCGAGTGTCGTTCTCACCAAAACAGCTTGTGTTCTGGGTATTGGTGATGATTTCATTGAGGTTTCATTGGAAGAGTACTCGGGTACGGTTGCAGGGGCCCTATGTGAACAATGGGGCTTTGTGATGGAGGACATCAATGACCTTCATGAAGTGTTGGAGCCACCAATGCATATGCAGAAGCCAGGAGAGATTGTTTTCCTCTTGGAACTCCATGGGGATCGAGCTGAAAGACTTTTTGAGGATGACAGTTTTATTCTCACGGAGCTCACAATTTACAGCACACCCACAGGACGGAAGTCGACCATCAGAAGAGTAATGTGGGCAAGGAGATACATGCATCGACATCAAGTTCATAGTTTGATGAAGACAGAGGCTTTCTGTAGCAGACCAAACACAAGAGAATGTGTAATCATGCACAATAACAGAGTGTGGATGGTGGAAGATCGTTCGGCCCACAGGGTCAGCCATGGAGATTCGATCTGCATCGAAGCTTTTGTCCAGGATGTGTCACTCACAGAAGCACGGCAGGAGCTCGAAAGATTCGAACAACATGAGAAAAGAAGAAATATCTACGCAGACGAAGAAGAAGAGGAAACAAAAAATGATACACAAGAGGACCAGGCGAGAAGCAGGTCAAGAGAAAGAAGGAATGCAGAAGAGTGTGATGAACCTGACGGTGAGGCACTGGGCTCTGAGGAGGTCTCACCCTGGGACCTTGCCGATTCAGGGGAGCACGATGGAGAACAAGAAGAGGAAGATCATAGCCTTCTGCAGCTTTCAGCCAACATAGTCGACAGGTTTGACATGTTGATCCTTTCCGTGAACTTGCGCCACCTGGGAATCCTTCCGAAGGAAATTTTTCTCAGGCTCCTTTGTCTCAGTGTTCAGAACGGAGTTCGAACAACGCACAAGACGCCACCCGGAAGTGGTGCGAGGAACCAATTTTTATTGGAGATGCGTATGAGGACGAAGTCGAGGAGGTACAGCATGGAGATGGGCATTTTGATGTACAGCTCGGTATGACCACGGCACCATTCGATTTTCTGAAGCTCTTGCAGAGGTGGGAGGAGACGCCACTGCATCTTCAGCTTCCGGCAAATCTGGAGATGACACCTATCACCAGACAATTTGTCATGAAGAGTAATGCAGGTTGGAACGATGGAGTACTTGAGCTGCATATATATACGGACGATTCGTACAGGCCAAATGAAGACATTTCTGCCTATGCTTTTGTGATCTTCGGTTGGAACAATGAAGCAGCAGAAGGAGAAAGGAAATCAACCTTCATTGGATGGTTCTCAGATGTGGTTGGTGACCACGGACAGCACTGAGGACAAGTTCTTGGGTGCAGAAAAACATTCTGCACTTGAGGCGGAAGTCTCCGCTCTTACGATGGCACACATTTGGCTTTTACAGAGCGGCTGTGTGCAGCCGGTCAAGTTCCACTTTGACTCTTTGGTTGCCGGATATGGAGCATCGGGTCAATGGCCTGTGGAAGAGTCCAACTTCCAGTTGAGGAAACTTCGACAATTGGTACATCTGACAGGGAAAATAAGGAGAGGCTTTTCCACAGATTACCTTCACGTCAAAGCACACAGCAGCCATCCATGTAATGACCTGGTGGACTGTTTGGCCAACCACAGGATTGAGGTTGGAGCTCAACAAGGTCTCCTACCCAGCTGGCAACCCCTATTTCAAGCAGACAACCATGTATTGGATTGGGCGTGGTGGTATTTTATGGCTTGGAGTGGAGATCCATCGATTCCCAGACAACCTGACGGGTCTTTTGGTTGGAAAGAAGGCAACATTAGACTCTCTATGAAAGGGGTCAGGCCAATTGAGAATGGATCACATCAAGTCAGTGGTCCGATTTGCCTCCGGCTCAATCTGGCGACATACAACGTGATGACCCTGAGACAGAACTATTTTGGTCAGCAGGAAGAGCAAGACGGAGAAGATTGGAAGAGTGAAATGCTGAGAACACAATTTGAGTGCAAGCAACTTCAGGTGATAGCTTTGCAAGAGGCAAGGTCGAAGAGTAGTTGCATGCTCAGGACGTCCAACTACCTCAGACTGATAGGCCAGGCACAAGATGGACATCACGGATGCGAGCTGTGGTTATCTGTCAATCAGCCTTTGGGATATCAGCAAGAGAAGCCGATCTTTTTCGAAGAATCGTCGACAGTGGTACTTTTCGATTCTCCAAGGCTCTTGGTGGTGCATGCACATCCGATGGGACATTCTATGATATTCTTTGTCGTCCACTCACCTCATGACGGCTCGGATGATGCTGCCAAGAATGATTGGTGGAATCTATTGGACCAGCTCATGCAGAAGTATGGTACTCTGGGACATGTTTTCTGCATGGGTGATTTCAATTCCAGGTTAGGAGAACCATTAGAAGGATGCATCGGAGACCGACTCTGCAGCAGTACATCTGACAATGGACGCAGAATGATTCAACTATTGGAAAGTCAGCATTTGTGGGCACCGTCCACGTTTGGAGTGCTCCATGCTGGTGAGGATTATACTTGGACGCATCCGAAAGGTAACCACGCCAGGTTGGATTACATTCTATGTGGACTCACGGACAACCTCTTTGTGGATTACAGCTATGTGGATTTTGACTTGCAGTCTTCTTTGACAGTCCGAGATCATGAGCTTGTTGTTCTGAAAGTGCGGATCTACAAGGATACATCCAAGGCCAGAACACAGCAGAGGAGGCAGTATGATTGGGCCTTGATGCAGACGGAATGGGGCAAAGTGCAGCTGCAAGAGCTTGTAAACAGGCTTCCAGATGTTCCATGGGAAGAAGATGTCCATGTACACTGGCAGATTCTTGAAGATCATCTACATGAAAGTCTACAAGAGTTTTTCCCGTGTCCGAAGAAGCCCAAGAGGATGGATCTTTTCTCTGACAAGACGAAATACCTGTTGAAGAAGAGGAAAAGAAGCAAAGCAGGCCTTTTGGAGTGTGATGGTGCAGAACATTTCATTTGGTTTAAAGGTGCGATGAGGACATGGCACGACAATATGACATTGGCCGACACAGGACGCAGATCTCTTTTGGAATTGGCTGTGGTAGAGATGGCAAGGCTCTTCTTCTTGGGTCAATTCAGATCCTCTTCGAAGGCTATGAAGTCACAGATCAAGCTTGACAAGGCAGCTTACATTGAAGGAGTTGTCTCGAAGGCCAATATGGCCAGTGGCTCTGATGTCTTTCATGCCCTGAAGCCTTTGAGGATAGGAGGTAGAGCGAGAAGATATGGCATCCCTCCACTGCCGGGTTTTGAAGAAAATGGTGAGCCGGCACGTGATGCAGGAGAGTCGGACTCGATTTGGTTGAGGCATTGCTCGAGAATGGAAGCAGGTGTCAAGACGTGCACGAGGCGGCTACTTCAGAGAGCCAGGAAGGGATCAGCAGCCAGAGGAGCTGTTCTGGGAGAGAGGTCTCTGGAAGATGTGCCGGATCTTTTGCAGCTAGAAGGAGCCTTCCGCCGCATCAAGAAGAACAAAACTGGTGGTGTGGATGATTTTCGTTCTGATCTATGTTCCCTTGCAGCAGGTCCTCTTGCTGCAAAGTACCACAGTCTCCTCCAGAAGATTTTTCTGCAGATGGCTGAACCCATTCAGATGAAAGGAGGAACGTTGATCCATGCTTTCAAGGGAGGAAATCCAAGAAGAGCAGAGGACTTCAGGGGACTGCTTTTGAGCAGTCACATAGGAAAGGCGCTACGGAGGACCTTCCGCCAATCCTTGATACCATTCTACCTCTCTGAGGCCTCGGACTCGCACTTTGCCATTAAGCCTGGCGGCAATGTGAGCCAAGCTAGCCAAGCTTTGGGGTTTATTCATGTCCCTGGCTTCCTCCCGCTCAGAGTCCTTTGGAGTGCTCTTTCTCGATATTAAGTCAGCTTACTATCGTGTCATCCGTCAGCTCCTCACCAGCCGCGGGGATGACTTGGACTCCATCGAGAGGGTCATGCAATTTTTCGAGCTTGGCGACTCGGACCCTTCTGCACTAGTGGATGCAATTGCAGAAAGAGCTGAAGAACTTCAGGGACGCATGGAGCTGAAGCAGGAGTTGCTCTTAGAGGAAATGATGTCATCAACATGGTTTACATCAAGCAAAAGGGAAGAACTGCTGGAATCTTTAGCCGGTTCCCGTCCTGGGGACGGTCTTGCTGACGTCACTTTTGGGCTGATTTTTCAAAAAATTACACGGGTTGTGATGTCGCATCTGAAGGAGACACTGGAGGTGGAAGACATACCCAGACACATGGCTTTTGATGCGCAGACAGGACCGGTGGAAGCTTGTGAGCCCCCGAGACTTTTGGAAGTGGTATGGGCCGATGACCTGGCCATTGCATACAGAAGTGCAGATGCCAGTAGGATAGCCCAGGCTATGCAGACCATTGTTGGAGACATCTTCAGGGAATGCCTTAGACACGGCATGGTCCCAAACCTAAAGAAGGGTAAAACAGAGGTCCTCATTGTCCCCAAAGGACCGGGCAGCAAGAAGGTGAAGTCTGATCTTTTTGGTACAGGGGATCCCCATTTGGTGATACCTGATGTTCCTGAGGATTTCCAACGTGTTCGCCTTATCTCGCAATACAGACACCTTGGCACGAAAGTTCATGTTGGCACCAAACTCATGGTTGAAATCAAGGCGAGGATGGGGCAGGCGTGGACAACCTATCGGAAAATGAGGCGACAGATTTTTCAAAATCGTCTCCTTGGACTTTCGCGTAGGATCTCGCTTTTCCGCAGTCTGATTATGCCGATCTTCGAGTACAACCTTGGAACATGGGGGCCCTTGCAGCAGGGAGAATTCCAATACTTTTCCAAGAGGCTGCACAGTTTCTATAGAGGCCTGGTTAGAGCGGAGGTGCACGAATCAGAGCTGAGGTTATGGAACAATGATCGGGTCAGGGCATACCTACAACTTCCCAGCCCGCAGGAGCTCTTACATGGATCACGACTTCGCTATTCATTGTCTTTGTATGGGTCTGCGCCAGCCACACTTTGGACTTTGATTGGATGCGAGGGCAGGTGGTTGGCATGCTGGAGAGAAGCTCAACTGTGGTTCTTGGATCAACTTAAAGGCTATGGACCTGACAAGAATGGAAATGATTGGAGACCAGACCTCCATGCTTGGGGACTCCAAAACCCTAAAGGCATGAAGAAGTGGATTCGACGTGCTGAGGAGGTGTGCCAGCTAAACCATGCGCGATGGACAGAATGGAGAGAATGGCACTTCAACACGCTTCAGGAGATGATTGAGCAAGGTCTTCAAGCTCAAATGCCGTGGCCTGATCTTCTTCCGGACCAAGGGGAGAAGAAGGAGGCGTGCCTACGATGTGGTAAAGCATTTACGAGCAAAGCAGCGTGGTCGGTACACGCATTCAAAGTACACGGCAGGATGAACAGAGCTCGTGGCCTTATTGGAGGATCTCGGTGTGAGGCCTGTGAGAAGGAGTTTCATACGAGTACCAGACTCCAGCATCATTTATGCAACAGCCGAAGATGCTATGATCAGCTCTTACTGGCGGGACAGACCTTCGACACGGTTTTGCCAGGTAAGAACAATACCAAAGAACAGAAGAGGCCGGACTTTGATCTCCCACCAATGAGGAGTGAGGGACCACGTATTCAAGCTCTGGATCATGGCTTGAGGGCGGACGGTCCGGATATTGATGATGAACTGGCAGAGACCATCACAGATCGACTCCTTGCTTTAGATGAGGATACACAACTGGAAGACTGCGTGGATGAGATCAAGCAGGCCTTGCAGACGTCATGCAACAGCTTCAGTGAGGTCAGACGGACGTTGACCTTTTTGAAAGATACCTTTGACAGAGATGAGATGGATCCAGGATGGAGGATCCCCAAGAATCGCCTTGGAGTCGCTTTGGAGCTTACGGTTAGGAGGTGCAACCTGAGATGGTTCTTTGAGAATGAAGAGCTGCAACAGGATCCGAATGACCAAGCTATCAGGGACTCTACAGCACACTTTGCTTCCTGTCGAAGGGAGGCGGCAAATTGGTGCACTGAGGAGGAGGAGACCACGGAGCTACCACGGTTTGGAGCCAAGTTTCTGGTCTTTATCCACTTGTTTAGTGGCGAGAGGAGACGAGGAGACATCCAGGAATACTTGGAGAAGCTTGAGGTTCCTGGTGGCTTTTTCCTACATATCCTATCGGTTGACGTCATTTTTGATGACCGAGCAGGTGATCTTGCTAATGCTCGCAATCAGCGCATGTGGCTTCGCTTCGCCCGAGCGGGGCTCATAGCGGGGGTCTTCAGTGGACCCCCCTGTGAGAGTTGGTCGCGTGCACGTGTGAGAGGAGGCATAGCAGGCTTTTCTGCGGGGGACGGAGGCCCGCAGGTCATCCGTACAGAGGAAGACACAATGGGGATGACGACGGTGAAGGTGAAGGAAGCGAGACAATTGCTTTTGGCCAACCGACTTTTACTCTTCACGCTCTCCCTGTTTCTGGTGCTTCTCCCGCAGAGGAAATTTATGGTGATGGAACACCCCTCTTGTCCAGGAGAGGATCATGAACACTGGATGGCCTCAGTCTGGAAGATGTATATCATTCGATGCTTTCTGAGGCACAGAGACGTGCAGATTCTCAACATATACCAGGGCAAGTTTGGTGGAGCTTCACCAAAACCCACTACCTTGATGGTTCTTTGTGGAAGAGACATCGATGTTCGTTCCCATCTGGACTCGTACGCAGAAGTGTCGACTATGCCCAAGGCACTCGTTATGGGCTGGAGGGAGGACAAGAAGGAATACGCCACTGCAAGCCTCAAGGAATAATATCCCAAAAAGCTCTGCCAGGGTCTTGCCGATCTTGCCGGAGTTTGGCTACAGAAGAGGCTTCATTCTTCTGGCCATTTTTCATCTGGGACCGATGATGATGCCATGGACGAGTTTGTACAGTACACCAGAGAGCTGGTGCGTGGCTTCAACATCTCGGCTGGTCGCGGAGCGGATCACCATGTCCCACGAAATTTTAATTAGGTGCTTGCGGCAGTGTCTGATTAGACTCGAATCGCCGGGAAAAAAAAAAAAGTATATAAATCCCAACCTAGAGAAGCAAGGGCCTGTGGTTTTGCACGATGCAGCACCCTTCAGCTTTTTTCTTCTGGTTTCAGCCGCGTCGTGTTCCAACTTCCCCTGTCTGGCACATCGTCACGAGTGACCTATGTTCATCTAGAGATCAGAATCAGAGTGGTGAGAAAGATGCCCAGTGGAAATACGTTATAGAGTTGATCATTATCTATAAATACAACTGAAAAAAAACAACAAGATGCTTAGGAAAAAAAACATAGACCATAACTGTCACTACTCAACAATAGTCGACGTAAGTCGTAAATAATTTAAGTTTAAATTTCAACTTCGACTTCTTGCAGGAATCTAGTTTGGGATGGCAATAGATGATTAAACAACACGCAAACTACCATTACATGTGTGGTCCCAAAGTGGCAAGCTGAGTTGGAGACATCCTCAAAGACCTGTGTCACCGGTTTTTACAGTATACCTTGACTTCAAACATACTTGAACTTAACGGTCCTTTGACCATCTTTTACCAAAAATAATACAAATTGGAACTTCAAAATGTTCAAACAAAAACCTGGTAAGAAACAAAGACATAATCCGATTTTATATAGTTGGGCCAATCTCATCTGGAAACATCTTGAAGTCATGAGGACAATCCATCCCTTAATGATCCAACATATGAAGATGGGTGAATATGTAGAGTTCACCCAAACCCGCCATGAATTCCTCACAACAAGACATACATTATTAACATTTCAGGTATTGAATTCCATGATTTGCACAAAAACAATGCCCCAAAGATTCTCACAAAGTTTACATAAAAGGATTGGTGGATTGAAATTCTGACACTCAAACTTAAGAAATCTCCATTCACCATTTGAACATTGAAGGTGGCTTCACTTCTACCAATGATTGGATTCTTTCCATCACCGACTCGAGACTCTCGCAGGACGTCTACCCCAACGTCTGCATTGTTTTTCACTTCCGGCCCGTTGACCAAAAGCACCAAAGGGGGCACCAAATTCTCAGCCATTTGATTTGATTTGAGATCATGAACATCACCAATTATTAGAACCTGAAAATTGGAAAGCGTCTTTATACTTTGAAACTTCGTATGAAAAGCAAACCAAAAAACACACACACAATCAAGCTTCAAACTATCAACAACATGTCGGAAAGTGGTTGGTCTGCAAAAAACATCACAAATCATCATAATACCAGTTGAGTGTTTTCTGGCGCCAAATCCGATGCTCGGCCTCCGTAATTGACGTTTTTCCTCAAGAAAGGACTGTTAAAAATGCCCACGCAAAAAGAACAGTCAACCTCAGCCCCCAAATGGAAAACTATGTACAATGTATTGCCAAAAAACAATCATCACCATGTTGAAATAAGAGCAGTCATGACACCTGAACAGTCATTTACCTTGATGTCATGTAGGAATAATGTGGTCCATGATTTGATAGGTCCATGGAGTCAATGTGGCCCTGGGAACTCCAAGATCACTACTTTCCAAACTATCCCTGCGAAAGGTGGTTCAAAGGTTCGACCAAAATTCAGCACATCCTCCTATAACCTCGTTTGACTACAACCGCTATAGCAACTACTTCCAAACTTGCATTCAAACAAAAAAGCACTTGAACATAATAATCTATAATCTATATATCTACTTCCGAACTTGCATTCAATCCAAAAAAAACACCCTTCAACGTAATTCATACATTTCCAGCTGGTGCCCCAAGTGCAACCACAACTTTCGCCACATTCCTGGCGAAGTAACTCACAGCTGCTTCCCCAGCAGCGGTCAACAGTTCAACCGCTTAGGTTCGCTCGCCCCTCAAACGACGTGCCAATTGGACATCCTGAAGGTTCATGGCAACTGGACACAGCGAGATATGTTTGTTGAAATTTCGGGAATTTCTATCATATTTGTCATGAAATAATGAGGATATATATATATATATGTATAATATGTATATCCAAATGTAGACATATTGTGGAATGTTACCAGCTTGGGTTACTTACCACCTGAACCTGCACCAACCTCATGTGGGCAACAAGAATACTTCGATCCCATTGTACTGCTTGCGTATGGAAATTTCTCATACTGCCTTGTTATGGGATCCATTGGTTTTTGTCAAATTTTGACTTTTCTCCTCTCTTTCTGTTTGATCTACAGGAGTTTCAGGTTGCAATTGTTACATCTATTCTGCCACTCCGGACCCCCAAACGCCTTAGGCATGATGGTCACACGCTTCGCATGGATGGCACACAAGTTGGTATCCTGGAAAGATGGGGAAGGATGAGAAAATCACCAAAGAAATGAAGAAAACGAGAAATTACACTCTGGAAAATTAACATGGAACCCAAAGTCATGGAGGTGGATGGGAGATTCGATTTTCCTGTTCAAATGGGTGATTTTTTAAGTTCCATGCGCTTAATTTTCCAGGGTGTACAGTATACGTCAATTTTCATCCTGTTTTAGGATGCCTGGGAGTCATCCTGTCAACTTTTGAAGCCATGGGGAGCTGGAATCTGATTTGAATGTTCCATTGGGATCCCGGGATCCAAACTGGGACTCAACACCATGAGGAGTGTATGTGATGTTTCAATTTGTGAGAGTATATCCAGGTATCAGTTGCTATTTGTTAAGATTTACTTATATAGTCAAATTGAACACAAACACAATTACAGTACTAATTCCTTACTTTAGAAGAAACCATCTATACCCCAAAAAAACTGACATGGATACCCAAAAATTATTTAGCCTGGAAAAGTCTTAGCCCGGCTTGAAAACAAGTGGCCAATGTTGGTATCCATTCCATGAAAATTTCTGGAACACAAACCGGGCCCCAAATCATTAATTAAGTGTATGTGATATTCCATTTATGAGATTGTATCCATTAGGTGATATCTACATTTCAGGTGATATTTCCACACTTTGCCCCAAACCATTTAGTGTAAGTGATATTTCCATTCAAGACCAGGAATCCAGGTATTAGTTGCAACCATATTTATTTATACAAATTGAATATAAAACAAATGCAAAAAAATGCAATATACTAATTCCTTATACACTTCAGAAGAAACCATCTATGTAATTCTACCCGCAACAAAAACTAACATGGATACCCAAAAATGATTTAGCCTTAGAAAATCTTACTCCGGCTTTAAAGCAAGTGGCCATTGTTGGTATCTGTTCGTGAAATTTCTGGGGTGTTTTCCAGTAGCAAACCGAAAAACCCTCCCAATTTATTGATCCTCAAAGAGGCCAACAAGATATGCTTCTGCAGCTTCTTGAAGCGCCAACACGGCCTCTCGTTTTAAGGGAAAGTCCCAAGGATTAAGATGATAGCTTTGAGAAATAAACTATATATCTATAAAATATATCTGTGTATATATATATATGTATCTTTTTTAATTTTATATACCCCCCCAATTGAAATGTATCATCACAGTATCTTTACCTTTATCGAAATCATGTGTATATTTACGCCATGGTAAATATATTCATTACATGTATATAATATCTATATTCAAGAAATGATCAGTACCAGTATTCCAGATCTTTTTACTCGATCATATCGCTCATGATGCCCCAATTGTTTAATGGTAAGCCTGAGATCCCTGACTAAAGTCCCATGGTTTTACCTATGATGCACCAAGAAAAGAAACAACCTGTGGACCCTATACCTGCCAAAATTGTAAGCTTGAGGAAAGAACACTACATTAAACAAATGGAATTCTACTAAGTCATCAATGCAAAACTATCAATTAATTCAATTCATTAAACATATATATATATATATATATATACCATACATTCATAAATCATAAGCATGAATTGCAACCAAAACCTGCCTAGAAGGGTTGCATCGTTTCCCCTTTTAGATTCCGAATACCTGTTTTTTCATGTATTTCTTCACCCCCGAATTCCACCAACCTGCGACTGAAACCTCAAATCCGACTTCACTTCCTGGCGCGAAAAAAACACACAGTTTTTTGTCGTTGGCATCCTGGGTGAACCATGACCCAACAAACCACCACGGGGAAAATTGGCATTTTGAACCCAAAGTGATGTTGGTATCCTGGAAAGATGGGGAAGGATGAGAAAATCACCAAAGAAATGGAGATGATGAGAAATTACACTCTGGAAAATCAACAGGGAACCCGAAGTCATGAAGGTGGATGGATTCGGAAGATGATTTTCCTTTTTTCCATTTGGGTGACTTTTTAGGTTTGCAGCCGATCATTTTCCAGGGTGTAGTAATACTTGACTCTGATAAAAGAACATGCGATGTAAGATTATAAGGGTAGATAAAGCAATTTTTACAAATGTTCCTTACTGGGCTACATTTCTTGGATCCCGTCGAAGTTTCTTGGGGTAAGGGTTGTGTGCATACCTATAAATATAACCCAGCATCATTTTGGTACTGCTCCCACAAAAATGGTGCAAAACACATACTAGTTGGTGGTTTCAACCTATCTAAACAAAAATAGTGAAATTGGATCATTTCTCCAAGTAGGGGTTAAAAGAAATATATTTGAAACCACCAGCCAGCATACTACCATCATGTCACTCAACTATACTCAACCTCAATTCATCTTCAAAGTTGGGTCATGTTTGACCAACAAAAATCACTGCCAGTTGAGGTCGTTGGAGTCTAACGTTTTCACCCCTGAAATACCATCAGCACTGCCCGCTCCAAACTTGGAGTTCCAGTCGGATGATCATGGTCTGATAAAGGTAGCTGACTGGAAAATGGACAATGAATGAAGATGCGTGGAACATGCATGTCCTACTCTAAAATGGACATTTTCCGACTGTAGCCATGTTAGTTTTACTCCAAAGTAAGTCAGTTCCCATGTATCTGCGGGGAATCCGTGGAATATCCGGAGATCAAAGGAACAGAGCCGATTTGGGTCCAAGTTTACATATCATATTTCCAGTTTGGTGGTTTCAACTCATCCGAAAAAAAAATACAAGTACCAGTACTAGTCACATTCAAAATCTTCCCCCAGCAAGCAGTGATTCCAGAACAAATCCATGATTAAATATAACGGATATTGACGGAACATGATGGACACATGGGTCAGATCTGAACATCATCTATTGCTATCGCCCAAGGCGGGACAAAAACAGAGATCATCCTGTTGAGCCGACTCAATTTTATTGCTGGGATCAACTTCAAACTACAAATCTACAAATGATGTCGGACCCATACCATTCTAGTTGGTGGTTGAACCAACCGATTTGAAAAATTTGTTCGTCAAATTGGGATCATTTCCCCAGGTAGGGTTGAACATAAAAAATATTTGAAACCACCACCTAGCATATTGGTGTCTGAAGATAAGTTTTTAGCCATGATGTTTTCCTTGCATGAATCCATAAAAAATCATTTCTGCGCTTCAATGATCATCATACACGTGACACTAAAATAAGGTGATTTTACACCAACCTCCTAAGCCATAGGATAATTTCATACAGCTTGTTGCTTTGGGAGTTGTTCGGTTTCTTTGTACCCAAAAGCTGCTTGGATGTCCCGTTGGAAGTCAGGATCAAAGGTTAGGATCAGTGGGTTATAACCTCAATATACCACATGAATAAGTAGGTTATAACCTGGTTGGTGGTTTCAACCCCTCTGAAAAATATGCTCGTCAAATTGGATCATTTCCCCATTAAAACGCACCACCTAGTAAGCGCCATTGATCCTAACCATTGATCCTAACTTCCGTCCCGGGACATCCAAACAGCTGACATCTGCGGGGTCATTTCACCTGTGCGATTTCCTTCACCAGGCGCTGGAAAGGCAATTTACCTCGAGAGTTGGAGAGAAGTTGGGAAAACAACAAATTCTGGGCGTTGTCCCTTTTTTCTTAAGGGGTTATACAACCCCTGAAGTTTAACATACAGGCTAAGCCCCTGAAAAATGGTGGGAATGGAAGACCATCATTTCCTATTGGGACGGTATATTTTCAGGGGCTAATGATAAACATTGGGGGGGGTAAATGAAGGAATGAGGAAAATCAGTGGCAAAGTTGGCATACAAAAAAAAAAACTACTATACCAGAGGATGCGTTTTGCATCTTGTGGCTTCTTTTGCAATGTCTGTTTTGGATGGTTTGGAAGGTTCCTGGTACAACGATTCTACCATTCCTTTTCCGCTGAAATGAAAGATTGCCATATATCAAGTCCATAAACTATTCACCATACGAACTGCAGCTTATGATGTGGCTGCTACGCTCGGAGAGTGAGATTCAGCGATGATGTTTTTCATAAGGGGGGTTACGGTCTTGTGGGATTCCACCTACAAAAGTAAGGACATACCAGAACGGTGAGCATCCAAAAACCTCAATCACTATATGTTTTCTAACCTTTTCAATGCCAACTCCCAAAATTCTGGATCTTTTAGGGAATTCCTTGTACAACATGTACCAAACTATGGGGTGATGTCGTGCGACATCACTTCAACTTTACCAAATTCCCAAAATTTGGGGAGGAAAATCACATCAACATCCCCCCTTCAAGTTTTGCTCGGACAAGCCACGAAGCAACAAGTCTGTGGACTTCTGGTACTTTCGAATCTCTCCTTGAGGGCAATGTCGTACATACGTAAACTATGGGTGTGCACACATACAAGTGGTATATGAATTGCAAGCACACAAACAAACATGCAGACCATCCCATACCAGAACTGACATTGCGTACATCAAATTACACGTACTTTTACGTTGTATTAGTATACAATACTAGTCACCAGCTTAAACGATCAAAACAGAATCACTTTTCCTCCTATTCACAAACATCAGCATAGTATGTCTAGGTTGTTTTAAATGCATATCCTCTTTCAATCAAGAGTTAAATGACTTTCCAAACATTTGTTCGATATTTGCAATACACATCATCATCATCATCATCATCATCATCATCATCATCATCATCATCATCATCATCATCATCATCATCATCATCATCATCATCATCATCATCATCGCACCATCATCATCATCATCATCATCATCATCATTGAATCTGTGTTGACACAGCTCTGAAGCATTTAAACCCTATATCCCATCGTATTGGAAGTCCCTTAGTCATCCGTAGTCCATAAGACATTTACTTCACCAATCTGTTTTTGTTATGTCACTGGACGCGGATTTTTGGTGAACCACTCCCAAACACTAGCAGTGAATCACCACCACCGGCCGCGTGCGTTTCTCGATCAATTTTGGGCCTTGGAGCCAAGGAACGAAGTGCCAATGTGCCAGGACGAAAACGATGAGTTTTCTTCACGGTTCCAGCCACTGGTGCCTTTCCGGTTCACCAGGTTACTCCGACCGGGAGCCGGGAAAATCCATAGGGATCCATATCTACCAAGGAAAAAAGAGTGGTGGCATGTTCCATTGTTGTGTTAGTTTATACAAGGGTGTAGATGCCCTCAAGATTGTTTCTTTGTTTGAACATTTTCTTTGAGGCCAAAGGGGTGCTGGACCTTCATCTTCGTTGAGAGATCTTGTGCTGTTTGATACTGTAGTGCATCAAAAATCAAAATTGCATGTAGAATCTTAAGAAATAAGAATCCAAGGTGACCCCTCAAAAACAGCCGGACTTAAATAGAATTTATGATACAAATTAGAATTTTTCAATTGGACCATCCTCACTGCAGCATGTTCTTTAAACAAAAATTGGTCATACTGTATATATACCAAATATTGCTAACCAAATACCACTTATCTGGTTGATATATCTGGATGAACCAAAGTCATCTACCAAAATGCAAACACTCAAACCAACATTTGCCCCCCCAGAAGTTTGATTTTCAATCAAAAATCTGAAAAGTTATCAAATCCCAATAGGAAAGGCTCATCTTCCTTTCCCCCCGATTTGTTCACGGGAAAATTCCCCTGCCACTGCCTGTTTACGTGGGCCTTTAGCAGCCAACTCATCACGTCCCTTGTTGCCAGCAGACTTCCTTGGTAAAATTTGGGGATGGAAGCTCCAGCAATCCAAAGAATGATGAACATAAGATGTGTATATATATATATGCACTCGTGTATGTCATATTTGTATATATATATATATGTATCCCCTATATAGACTCATATGGTGTATATCATGTTCCATATGTGGATCCCCACTTTTAGGGGTTGTCTTCCCAGTTAATTCATCATTGATAATCGCAATGAATCTAGTGAACAAACAACCGGTTCATGTTGTTACTCCCAAAACAACTACTGTGACAACTGTGATCAATTTACCTTAGTTAACCATTGATACACATCATATATATATATATATCCAAGTATATTTAGACATATGTACGTAATATTCATGTAACTGTGTGTATATATAGATATAAATTCCCATACCTACCTCTTTCCACAGGCCTCACTTCCGGTCTGACGGCCAAGAGTCTGTGCTGTCATCTTGGTGCGCGCCATTTTTACAAATACCTCGGTTGAATCTGTATCCTAAAATCATGTTTACATTTCACGATCCTGATATGCCTTTATTCCTACTAATGCTGATACACATGTATATATGTATATCATATTTGTATCATATACAGTATATATATAAATCTAAATATTCAATATATATATATATACAGTATATATTTGTGTAAGACATTCATATATCCATTTACACCAGATAATAATTTTGCATGCTGTATTTAAATATATATACATATTCATATGTATATGTATATTACATACGCCATCCTAGGTGGGGTTTTCACCTGACCAGCCAAAGCTAGACACGACGTACTGTAGCCACATTAGATTTAATATGTTTTTTCACTCATCACTATGTGAAGAATGAGATCCAGGTGCTCGAAAATCAAGGTCACTGGCATCATATATGAGCTTTTCTGTTTATATCTCCAAGAAACGCCTGCAACACCCCAACCATTTTCCAGGTACCTAAGGGTAGACCCAAAATGCTGAAGAAAAACTGAGTGTTCCAAACACGGAGGTCTGGTCACACAGATGAAGCGGACAAAATACCCCGGCACAATTTTGAGCCAGAATCCTATGGGGAATCGGCAGTGCTATCGACCATCGGTTTTCGGTTTTCGTCGACTCACAAAATGAAATATAACGGGAATGAAAGGGTACTGTACCTTTTATTACCTTATCCACGTTTTTCCCTTTTAAAGGAAACACAAAAACCATAGTTACTTTAAGTTACTTTCATCCTGATCATATTGGTTTATATTAGTCATAAGCCTCTTTGAACTGAATCTGCAACACACACACACACAAATCACACAATATATATATGAACATATGTTTCTCCTCAGAAAGGTTTTTGTACCATAAATAAAACACATACCAAAAACAAGAATCTGCGGCTTGACATCTTGGAAGTGAACAAATACAAAACTACCTGGTTGGTGGTTTTTCACCAACCCAGTTGAAAAATATGCGCCAGTCAAATTGGATCATTCCCCCACCAAAAATGGGTGAACATATAAACATAATATTTGACACCACCAGCTAGCTACATGTTTTGGGCTGTATAGGTGTTGACCTCAACTCTTGAGTTTTCGGACTTTGCACCATTGAGTAACTCAAGGGATACCACTTTGGAACACATCAAGGGACACTTGGAACCACTTGAAGCGCTGAAACAAAGAAAGACCCACCGACCACTCAATACTCATGAAGCTGCAATGTTGTAGCTGAATAAAACGACTCTCAAAAAACACTTCACTTCCAAGGTGTGGATTGAATCAAGAAATATTCTTCTATGTGTCAAAAATTCACACTGTTTCTTTCTTCCAGCCATGCACATGTAGCTGGGCAAATTATTAGGATTCCTAAACCTGAAGGGCATTTTTGGGAGTGGATTCCCTGGAATGTGTAGATTTTTCCAGAGCAAAGAGGCAACAAGGGCGGCTCTGGGTCGCAGAACGCCACGGGGTGAATGGCGAATTTTGCAGGCCAGCAAACGTCGCACTGAGATGGGGAGAGAGATCAAATGACTTTCAAAGAGTTTTGGATTGAAAGGTTCTAAGTGAAACAAGTTTGATCAAGCAACTGTTGATGAAGAACAATCTTACACAAGTTGAATCTGCAAACAAAACATATCTCATCTTGTCTACCAAGGTGTTTTTGTTGGGGGGAAATATCTCAAAGTGGTGCCAGATCTTAGGCAACTGCTTGCACATCAACAGCATGGAGTTCCTCCAGGGAACGAGTCCATATCCCACCTGGGGAAAAGGAACATCATCTATTTCAAGGCCTTTAAAAGGGGGATATGTAATGTAAGTTCCCAGGAGAGTTCATACAACATGATCACAACATCATGTTTAACTGGTCTTCTCTTTTTTTTGAAATTAAAGGCATTGCCTGAGTCAATGGATAGAATTAATTTTTCCAAGATTATCTACAAAACATGTGATGCAACTTTTGTTCAAATCACCTACCTGTGATACAGCTATCAACGTTTCAGGTGAAGTGATAAACCCTAAGGGATTCGGTGAAGGGAGACACCCTTTCTAACGGAGTAACGGAACCATGTAAGGAACCCTTTGTTCAAACATGTCCAGGAAAATGTGTTTTTTTGTTGTACAAGTTTCTTTTGATAGGGTAACCACAAAAGCTTGGTTAAAAAAAAAAACCAACAAATTCTACAACTATGTGACATATATAAATATTCAACAAATTGAAGAACATCTGGAGATATCCTCTGAATGATGTTCAATCCTCTCGTGGAGAAAATGCCATCTACAGTAAATTATTTGGGAGAACAAGTCATGCAATTTCAATAGGAATACATTTTGAAGGGAAAACGTTTCCTACCGTAATAACAACATGGGCTCAAAACCATAAAGATATCAAACGATGTGAAATAACCAAAACCTGATGGTTATTCATGGATCTATCAATCGTTTTTTTCTCCTCACAACTGGAATCTCACTATGAGTTTTACCCCCAACAAAAACACAAAAACTACCTTGCCTGTAGCTTACCCTCCAGGGAATTAACACATCCCACCTGGGGAAAAGGAAAATCATCTTCAAAATGCCATTTTTGGGGGATATGTTAGTTCCCTGGAGGGTATGACTTCAGAAGACTTAAGAGACTGGGTCAATACATGGAATCCTTATTTCTGGTACCTCAACTCCCCGGGAAGTGCCAACTTCAAAGACATCCTCACTTCATTCAGAGGAATCTGGCCAGGCCGCTTCTCATCTCGATTCGTCGTTCGGATAGAGGGCCGTTTCCAGCCACATCATCAGGTAAAGACTTACTCCCCTTAAAGTGAATATATACTTAACATATGTGGAAATACTATCCAATACTGATCCAATACTTATGTGGAAATCTTATCCAATGTAACACTTAAGACTTTATCCAATACTTATGATAATGTGGAAACTTTATGTGAAACCATTTCATGTTGGGATACTATGATATCATCATTTTGAAAAAAACACATCACTTGCCCATCAAAACTTCTAACATCTTACTGAAATCTCCGAACTTTTCATCTGGGAGATGGGAAATCACTCGAGTGAAAAAATGTCTGTCACTTCACTCGATGTCTCATCTGTCACCGCCGGCGAAACCGCGTCGAGCGATGGAGGTTTTGCAGTTCCATTGCTCCCCTCAAGCGATCACCAGCGGGGAATCCCCGATGATGGACGTGATGGTGCTGGCAGCATTTTGTTAAATCAAAAGATTTCCAAGGAAAAAACAAGTTCCATTAAATCCGTTCCACCCCATCTTTTATTCATCTTTTACCAAATCCTGGCAACGAGTGACTCACTCATCATTTCCTTTCTTTTGACACCAAACTCCTTTCTGGTGGGGAGAGGACATTTTATTCCACAAGTAGCTTCATGTTTGCTGCTGCCACGCGACCTTTCACGTTTCTCCATTCCGACTCTCTCATGTGCGTTCGCCACGCAAGCGTCGAGCCAACTGGACGTCCTTGCAATTGGTCCACTGAGAATCCGGGAGATCAATTTGGACAGTCAGTTCGTTACTCAGAGGCTTGGATCTTCCCCAAGGAAACTTGGATCTTTCCCCAAGGAAACTTGGATCTTTCCCCAAGGAAACTTGGATCTTATACATGGTTAGCAACAACATCAAAAGGCAAAAAAAAACTCAAAACAAAACCACGGCTTTCTCATCGCTTTCTTCAGTGGCCCAGTAGTTAAGGTCATGTCAAAAAACCAAACAAATATATATATATATATATACAAACATGTATTAAACACACAACCACCACCAAAAAAAATCCAGAACATTTTGATATCTTGAAAATCATAGGTTTATGATTCATGATAGGTTCAACAAAACCATGCATTTTTACCACTTGTTGATGTGAAATCCAACCCAAGCACGATTGAGAATCACTGAACCACGGGATACTCCCAGGTCCCGGTCCTTTGGCATAATCGTGACGCGTTTGGCGTGGATGGCGCAAAGGTTGGTATCCTGCGAGGTGAGAAATACCGGTGATGTGTCACGACCTATCATCCTTTTTTGTTAAGGTTTTTGTAAGGGAAATCTTACAAAGAAATTTGAATAAGGGATGTTCTGCCATACAGTAGTATAGATGAATTTAAAATATATTTAAAATCAATATATACAACAATGAAATAGCTTCTGCAAGCACTCGGGTGCATCTGAAAAGTTGGAATGCTATATCATTTTGGCATCTTAGTTGATCAAACAATCGTCCTTTTCAAGGCATCTTAGAAGCCCTGACTTTTGTGACATTGCCAATTCAATCTGCTGAAAAGAAAAGGATGTCACAAATGTCTAGTCTAACATAGTCAGAAATCACAGATGCCAGGCGGCTGAAACATATCATCTTGAAGTTCAATGCATATAAAACAAGATCAAGGAAGCCAAAAATCAGGGACACATTCTTGACCCCGGCCCGCACACATCATGATCATTGAGTACTCCATATATTGCCCGTACGAAAGAACCAGCCCCAAAATCATTTCACATCACAATGCCCTCCCGTTCATCAATTTTGAACAACGGTGGGTATAGGGGGTATAGGTGCATGTGGGTACAGGTTAGGATCTGACATAAGCCACATTTGTGGATTATATAATTAAATCGAATCTAAATTCTGCTGCTAGCCATGGGACTCGTATATCTACCTCCTAAATTTACCATTAAAAAAAACCTTTAAAAATCAACCATTCATGTAGGTAAACATACCAGTCCCATGGATCCTATGGGCTTAATAATCCTCTTCTAAGGCCATACCCTTTCTCCCATAATCATGGTTCAGTTGAAAAGGTCACCCCTAAATCTGAAAAGGAAACTTTCATATTGGAGATACACCCATTTACCACGGATCCCATGATTATGTTCAGGACGGGTATTTTTTCGGTGGGTCTGGCACGGCCTCAAAGAGGCCAACGAGATAAGCTTCGGCCGCCTCTTGCAGTGCAAGGACCGCCTGTGTGAGCTCTCCGTGGCGGCTGGAAATTGAATATATAGGAAGCTTGGAAATGGACGAAAATGACTTTAGGAAATGGATATGTAATATATATATATATATACAGAGATACACCCCACCGAAAACTGAGATGACTGGAGATGACTGGCTGGCAAATCCATGAATGAATGAGTCGATGTATTATCCTATTGAAGATGGGGGAAAGAGTTGAAATTATGGTGAAACCACTTTTTGAATCAAGCAGGACCATGCTGGATGTCCACGACTTTTCAGTATGGAAGCCACTCTGGGAAACCAATGGGGGAAAGCTCCACCACAGCAATGGACCACTCATATTTGGCGAACCAGATTGTCAACTTGGAGTGCGCATTCCCAAATAGAATTGGAACAACATGTGCTATTGAAACGTAATATCCTCCGTCCGGAATCATTTTTTCTATAATTCCATGTGTTGGATAAAGTTTTGACTATAAATGATTGACATTTTCGACCAGCTAATTTTCATCCAAATAAATCATCCACCATTAGGATACAGATTTTGTACAGAATTTCCTCAGGTTTGAAACCGCCGCCTGCGACTGAAACCTCAAATCCTGCTTCACTTCCTGGCGTTTGTTGCGGAGTATGAATCCACTATGAAAACATTACCCCTGCCACATGTTTGCTGGAAAAGGATGGGGATAAACATCTGAAACTTTTGGCTGGGAAGATCTCAAATTTGATGGATCTTTTTTTTTTGCATTTTATAACTGAAAAATATGGAGGCGAATGATGAACAAGGAATATCCCTTGGCCTTTTACACTAGGGCATAAGAAATAAGGACTCATCATTAAGTGAACGTACCAACGTACATTGTTTTTCGCAGACTCATTTGCAATCTTGCACAACTTGGACCACAAACCATCAACCATCTTTTTGTTTTTTTCGGCATCAATGGTAACAAGGAGTCCACCATGCATCCATGCCATGCTTGAATCCCTCCTGTGCGATCTCCTTTACGAGGCGTTGGAATGGCAACTTTCCTTGTTTCGGTGCTGGGAATGGACGACATACTGTTGATGGTTCAGACATCCTGCTATATAACCACTTGGGATGTAAAAAACCATGTAAATCATGGGATAAACTACCATATCAACTGCTGCGGGAGATCAGCCATCAACAGTATCACTGAGAAATAAGCTTTGCTTCCATCATTTCTAGGTCATTTTAGCGTTGCTTTTCTTCAGAGTTGTGGGACAATTCCCTGCAAAAAACACAAACTCCCTGCACAAATCCGCGGCATAGGTTGTAAAAAACAGCCAAAAAAAACAAACAATTTTGATCACTCCTGCCCAGCAAATAGTCACGGTCACCACCATGTTTAAGAGTTTTTAGGCTCGGAAAAATCCCAACCTAAACCTGGCCCCCAATCCCGACCTATCTGGGCATCTCTATTGGGATATTTTCATACCGACCGGTAAAACCTGAAACCAACACCCCTTCCAAACACCTGCTACAGTATGTGTATACAATAACTGCCCATTAAATTATATATATATACAGTAATATATGTACAGTAAAAATATAATGTACATGTAAGAACTGCACACCATCACCTCAAATCCCAACTGTCCACCCGTTTATTCAGACAAAGGTACGAAGCAACAAATCGGTGGACTTCTGATATTTTCGGATCTCTCCTGAGAAGAGTTTCAAGTTCTTGCCATGAAATCCAGGAGGATTTGGAGTTGGGGGTTGTGACAGCTGTGACAGGCTGCTTGGGTCAATCTCCCCAAACCCTTCATATAGAGATGGCTTGGTATATTTTGGTTTAAACAGAACAACGTGTCACCTGGTACTGGGAAGGAGAGCATCCCAATGTGTATATATATAATCATACACATTGATTATGTAAAAATCTCTAAATATATATATATATAGTACATGATTCTCGTACATTCGTTAAGGTAGATTTATTTGAAAAGATTCATGACTCTCTGAGTGGGTGACTTCTCCATTAACATCATATTAAGGTGAGATCTACCGGTCCGCTGATGTCGGCTTTCAAAAGAGACATCAACTTCTTTTCAAATTGGATTTGTTTTTCCGTAACTTATACCTATAATCATAGTCCGGACATCAACATTCTGCCTGAAACCAGTCAAAGTTCTCAAAACAAAAGTGTTTCTTCAATTCCTTCAGGTCAATGTGATGCATGGACAAACATCACACACTGGCAACACTACGAAGAACAGAACTTCGACACTGTGTGCTCTATTTTGTTGGGGAGTTTCAAGCATCCTATGTTCACAAAATAAACATACAAAAACAACGCATACATTTTTATATGCAATCTATCAGTCTATAAATATGTAAATATAAATATTGATATACTACATATCAGTACTTGAATATTTCAGACAAATCTTTGTTTCATCCCCTTGCACCCCTTTCTGACTTTTTCAGAAAAAAAACATCAACACCAAAACAACAAAAATCACACCAAAAGAACCACCAAGTAGAAGTTTCGGCATACAAGGATCTACACCCTCGACAACGAACATGACAATGGATGTATCTCCTATTAAAAATGGTGATGTTCCATTGCCGGGTTCATTTACTGAAGGGGTAATACCAACCAACTTCTTGCCACCAACCAGCCACCAACAAATAGGACCAAGAAACGAAGTGCCAAAGTGCCAGGACGAAAGCGATGAGTCTTCTTCAGAGTTCCCGCCACTGGTGTCTGAGTACGGTCCATGACTTCCAGTCATTGTGGGGGAGGGAAAGAAGGAGTTGTACTGTTGATGGTTCAGAAATCCGGTAAACTCACCAGTTGAGGTTAGTAATTGAAATCCCATTATTTACATGGTTTTGTACATTCCGGGTGGTGCAGGATTTCTTCCATCAGCAGTAGGTTGAATGGAACTTGTAAATATCTGTTGAGGACTTTTTCTTCCCTTAATTTCTGCTTATGTGATTCGAAGATAAATATGAAAAAATCCACCATTTGTCTTGATGTATTTTCTTTCGGAAAGACTAAATGAGACAGGTCTGTTCACTGTTGTGGTGGGCATTGGATGATATTGAAGTGGATTGATCAAAGATATAATCATCTGTTTTTTGTTGAGTATTTTTCCAATGAGCATCCCATGTGCCCCGCCACCCACCCACCCACAAACTCACCATCATTGTCGTTGTATCACTCATTGGAATCTCAACCATCTATGTTTACTGTATGGGTGGTACACCTGTTTTTTTACAAACCAGCCAGCAATTTCCCCCAGCAATCAAAAATGGCCTCCGGAAACATGTTCGAAAAAACAACCCGTGTATAATACACCGGAAGACATGGCGATTCCGTCCTGGTAAATCCTTGAACTCTAAGAGACATGCCACTGAAAAACGATGATGACCACAAGAAAACAAAAACATTCATGTTCATCTTATTGATCTTCCGATGTTTTTTACGAAACATCCAAATCTCTATACAAATTTTCAAATGGTCTTGTTTCCGTTTCGTGGTGTATTGATAGGGTTTTGAGCGCAAAATCCGCAACACATGAACAAGATGCGAACCAAATCATTCCTGGGTATCTCTGCCTGCTTACGTCCTGCTTTGGCGTTCAATTCTTCTCGGCCTTTGTTGCCAGCAGACTTCCTGAACGATGCAACGGGAATGAAATAAACAAAGGATATGTATACACATCTTATGTATCCCCCTCTAGATTGCACTGGTGGGGTTGTGCACCAACATGGTTGGCCATTTTGCAGTATCACGACCCTAAAGACTAAAGAATGGCCATTGGAACTCGAAAAAATCAACTAAAGAATGCCTGTTCAACTCTTGAATGTTGATTGGATTCAGCGAAGATGTCTCACTAAAGAATGATGATTGATTTTTGCAAACCACTGTGAAACCAACAACCTGCTTCTTTAAAGAATGCCAGGAGTGCTTCCTGCTAAAAAATGCCAGTTCACGCCCTGCATGCGGCACTAAAAAATGACCCCGGAAACGCATTTTTTAGAGAGCACAAGGCCCCTCATTTTGCAGTGGAAATCTAGAGGGGGATTCTTATATGGATCTACCCCCCACCCAGCAACAGTTTTCACTATGAACATAAATGTACAAACATATACATATATAATCATATATATGAACAACTTTTGACAACATAAACATACACAAAAACTGCTGATAGCAAAATATGCATAGAGAAAGAAACATCAGATGACATCTCAGAGTCACAGAGATGTGCTGTGCAGCCATGTCTCTGTGCTGTCATCTTGGTACGTGCCATCCTTACCACCTCGGGTCGCAACGCGACTCTTCACTGAGATAATACGTTGAGAATAGCCCAACGATGTCAAACAATACATTCAAGACGCATCATGGACAACATACATACATATATATATATATTATTATATACGTATATTATACATATCCATAAATCAATATACACAAAACAAAATATATAGTAAAGACAAAACAATAAATGTGTAGCTTACACAGGTGTATGGTCACTGTATGTCATTCTATTTCTATGCTTTCTGGGTATTACAAGAATATCATTGAGTGGGTCTGAAAGTTAGAATAGAAACAACCACGTCCAGAGTATTTGTGTCTCAATTTCTGAAACATCCTCCATGTGTATTTCTTAAGGATCGAAATAAGTTTGTATTGACTATCTAATACAGAACTGAAAGAATCTTTGTGTAGCAAACATTGCCTAAATTTGCTATCTCAAATACCATTACATGTCAATAGGTGAGTCAAATACTGTGAATAGCAATTCATACGCACCAGTGGTGTGAGCAATCATTATACGATATCTGATTTGTCGACAAGGCAAGTACTGGTTGGTGGTTTCAACCCTATTGAAAAATATTACAGTAGTCAAATTGGATCATTTCCCCAAATTGGAATGAACATAAAAAAGTATTTGAAACCACCACCCAGAGTACATTATTGTGACATGTTGTGAATAGGGTTTCATCATGGTGAATGAATCCGTGTGAACATCGTGTGAACTATATTTATTCTCGAAGCTTGATATGTTGGATCATTGAGTGATGGGTTGTCCTTCTAAAACATGACTAAAGGATGCTTAGGGTGAGTTTGGCCGTAAGGGATTTGGATGTTTCACAGATTACCCTCTTCAAATTTGGTACTTTCAACACTTGGAAAAAGACTGGACCATAGAAATTCCAGAAACGGGTCAATTTTCCTTTTGTCATCTTCATTTAGCAAACAGTTGGCAATCCATCGTGATCTTTACCACTGGTGAAACGATCCTTTCTTCACTGAAACATGAGTGTGAATGAGGGATCTTTATGGATACACCCCAGCCAAAAGATTAACATAGAACCTAAAAATTATGGTTTGGAAGATGATTTTCCTCTTCCAGGGGTGTATTCTCAGGTTCCATGTTAATCTTCCGTGGTGTATTCGGTATTTGCACATTGGATGTAGTCATCCATCAAATCACACTCAGCACCATTTTGGTGCTGCCCAAGCGGCACAAGTTCAAAGACCACACTCGCACAAATGAAACGGAGAAAACCCCGGCGTTTTTTTTGAGCCAGAATCTTACTAAGGAACAAAGGCTACTTCTCGTTGCATCACCTTTTCATCAAACTCAAAATCCAAAAGTACTCAGCAACTGACAATTCTGCTTAGTAAAGCTTAAATGAAGTTCTAGTAAATTTCACCCAGCTAGACCCTGAAAGCAGGCTTATTCGATATACACAGTATTTCAATTGAGTGCGTATCACCTACCAACTTCTGTTCCAACAACATCAACATACACACATCCTTTCCAACCCATCATGTTTAACATCGTTTGCTTTTCAGTGTCTAACTCCGAACGTATCCATAACAAAACATCACCTTGTTTTTTCACCGCCTCGAAAGTACCTGGTACCTTCGCGTTTTGCATGTTGTCTCTAACGTTTGCCCGTGTTTATCCCATGATTGACCTTTTTGAAATTGGATGTATTTCTTCTAACAGTTACTCACTGGTGTTGTCAATGAAAAATTATCACATCAAGAAAATCATAAAGTCTCAGACTTTTTTTGTTAAGAACTCCATCAGCTGAGATAAGGTGGATACTTCATTCGACAATTCATCCAGGTTTTTTTCTTATGGTAAACCTAGAGCTTATACTTGGAGACCTTTCACCAACCACCGGGAATCGTTAAGAAAAATCCAATGATCCCGGGGGGATCCTGTAGGTCACCTAGATATTATTTCTATGAAGCCATGAGGCTCCATTACTTGGAGCCCAGCCTCGAAAAATCCCCAATACGTGGATACCCAACATGATGCGCCTTGCATGGATAAGGTTACGCCCCAGAAATCTAACATAGATATCAAAAATGGCTATATTTTGAAGGAGTCGCCTTTTCCAAACCATCGTTTTGGGGTATCCATGTTAGTTTTCGGGGATGTATTCCCCTTGAACATGGCTGTTATAGATTTCTGGGGTATGAAACAAAAATTCCCTTTTCTGTGACTCGTGTTGAGGGTTGGTCCATTTTGCTATCTGGGCTGTCATCAAATCTAAGTAATTATACCCTCGCAGAGAAAGAACTAAGGTATCCCACCTGGGGAAAGGGCGATATCCCACCTGGGGAAAGGGAAAACCATCTTAAAAAGTACCTTGGCTGTGGGATATGTTAGTTCCCAGGAGGGTAAATCCTGAACATCCCCAAAAGCATCTCCAAATAAAACGAATTGTGTTTTGTTCGAAGAAGAACAGCTGAGCCAGAATCATACTCAAAGAATAGCTCTGGTCGACAAGACGTAGCATCAACTTGCGACGTGGGTCAACATTAGAGGCCTTCAACGAAACTGCAACAATCAACCACCATTCCTCCTGTATCATGGGAGAAATCCTGCACCAGTTGATAGGTGGTTTATCCAATGATTTACAGGGATTTTATGGGTTTTTTACATCCCAGGTGGTGCAGGATTTCTTCCATCAACAGTATCATACTTCATTATCCAACCACTCAAAATCTGCATACAAGACCCGTTGATACTTTTTGCATGGGACATTCACAGATGCATGTGACAGCAAGATCACATGCATCTCATGCCGTTTCCGTCAACTGGGGCGGGCAAAAATGACTAGCGGAGCTGTACGGACCGTAACGGAGCTGGGACGTTGAGCGCCGAATGGTTGGGAAAGCAAGATGGATATTTCATGTTGCCAATAGATAGAGAAACAAATGAGTATACCTGGGATGACAGCATAAATATACGTATATATCCAAAAATGTCTGCCGCTTCTCCAAGCAAATCTATCTTCAATACACAGCTATATCATCACATATACCGTATACCATGCTTCTGTACCATACATTTCCATCCCATCATCATCATCATCATCATCATCATCATCATCATCATCATCATCATCATCACATATCATATATAATATAAGCTCAACTAGAATTTCCAACAAAAAACATATGTGTTTTGTTGCGGCACTCTATAAATGCCCTACAAGCTCTCCATGAAGGAAATCATGTCGCACCTGTGCTAACACATGTCGACTGGGCAAGCCCTTCATGGCCTTTTGACAAGCACTAAGTACAAGGCTGCAAGCAGTCGAATCCAGCCTGGAGGATTCACCCCAGGGATGACTTGAATCAATGCGATGTCAGACCCTTTAGGAAACTAACATATCCCACCGGTCCTAGGAAAAGAAAAATGATCGACTCAAACTTGCCTGGCTGGTTTTGGGATATGGGGATAGATCAAACAAATGTAGTGCAGTTTTACAACATGTATCCAACAAAAATCATGGGAAATATGCACATGTTCTCACATAAATCACACATGAACCATTTATTTTATCAAGTCATTCCATTGACATGTGACAGTAAAATCTCAATGTGGAGCAATAACGAACGTCTCGGGCCTAACTCACAAAAAATATGTCGTCGCTTTTTGTTTTGCTGCCAGCAAGTTTTGTCATATCGCTCCTTGCTACATCATATCGCCAAGTTGCACTTCTGAGGAAAGTATCAATATCACATGTTTCTCCCATGTTTATTCATCCAATATCGTTTCCATCTTTCCAATGCCTATCTTTTTAAATATAAATCCATTTCCAGTTGTTTCATAAAAATTACAACTCAACATGATAAACAACAAAAACCATATGTTTGTTGAAATTCAAAACTAAAAAAAACATCCCCCCCAAAAAAATCGTTTTTGGAATGTTTTTTTTGACCTCACCAGTTGAAATATGGGGGTTTCCTCAAATGGTGGGTGAAACCCCAACAAACGCATGGGTAAACTCCTACTAAAAAATGATCATGACTCGGGGTGTGAAAGGGGGGGAAACCCATTATTTCCAGGAAACACCCATATATATATATATAGGTGTTTCCGAAAATGATGGTACCCCCAAATCATCCCATTTTAATAGGGTTTTCCATTGTTTTCGCCATCCATTTTGGGGTACCATTCTTTAAGGAAACACCCAAAAAATCCTCCATCACCCCCAACGGTTTCGCCTGAGATTTTTCTCTTGGGCACTTTGAAGTAAGGCCATAGCGCCTTCCCACGAGAACGCCCTGATGGCAGGTGAGGCCAAGACCCAAACCGACAGTGGGAAGCTGTGCACCGTGTGGGGGGTATGTTGGGAACCCACGGTTTCCTTCATGTTTTAAGGGGTTCTAAGAGTTATAACTTATTATAACCCATAAATTTCAAGGCTCAACACCTTCATTTTTCCATTGTTTTTTGAGATCCTAAGGTCCCTTTTATTTAAACAATAGGGATGATGTTACAGGGTTTGGGCAGCTACCCCCAAAAAATAAACAACCGAGAAACTTTGTGGGGAGAAATTTTTTGGAAGTAACCTGTTTGGGTTTGGGATGGTGAAAACAGTGATCACTTGAAGATTCTGACTTGTGACAACTACATTATGCCCCTTTCTTGCTTCGGCCCCTCATCATTTTTTTCATATACATGTGACATATACTCATCTGTAAACTAACATGGCTAGCTGGAAAATCACCATTTTTGATAGGAGATACATCGACTAAAATAAAACGTCTAAATCTTCAACATGGTGAATCCATGACTACCAAGCCGAGGAGAGAAATAGATATGATCACCAATTGATATTTTTTTGTAGAAATCTTTGTAGGACATCAACAAAAATGACCTTTAGTAGATCAACATGTTGTTGGAACGTATTATGTCTTGTCTTTTTTGCTTGAAATCAACTAGTTACAATATTTTTCCATTCAAACCTGCAGTAACAAAAATCTCTCTGGATTCTTTTTCCCATCCCAACCTGCGACAGGCATCAATACTACTGCTGTATCCAATGGATGTTGGGATAATCTCCAGAAGTTTACAAGCCTCGATTCTCTGTGGTGGAAGGGGAACATCGGAAATGAATAAAAAGACTGAGTTTTACGGTCATCTTCCCAAGAACCCTAAAACATAAACCCTAAAAACCCAAACCCTGAACCCTAAAAACCAACCTAAAAGCCTAAAACCTAAACCTTAAACCCTAAAACCCGAAAACCCTAAACTCTAAAGTCAAAACCCTTTGTGGGTGACACACGTGTTTTGTGGGTGAAATTACCTCATTTTCAATCAGCTAATGTCATTTCAAACCACTTACTATTCATCTCGAAGCTCACATCATCTCATGGATCAAGCTATTGGTCATGATGCTTTCGATTCTGAAGCTCCGACTCTATGTAACTACCAGGCCCCAAAACCACAAATCAAACACCAACGAAGGTAAGGATCCCTCAAATAGCAGGATACCTCAAATGCTAACATCCTTCATGTTTATCCTTGAAGACATTGATTTGGTGAAGTATCCATCAGTTGCTGTTAAGTTGTAAAGCAATTTTTGTGACAAAAAATGGAAGGAGCGCCCCTGACACTGAAATTAGGGTCAACACTTGGGTTTTTGGAAAAAAGACACATGCCAATGCCAGCTGCAGTCTTTCTAGGACCCAGTGGTCCATTTGATTCCCCACAACTTGACGGGGAATAAATCTTCCAAAAAATCGTGGAGTCCCCATTTGGATTGGTATATAGAGCTATAGTATCATTGAACCCTTGCTACCTATCCTTCCCTTTGAAAGGGTCGAATTCATCCGTAACACATTTGTCAAACATAATGGATTCCTACCCCATACCATGTATGGTATATATTTACACATTATTATTTCCCTACATGAAGCTTTTTTTTTCAAGGTAAATTAGTAGATAACTATACCAGTCACCAGTCCCCATTGGATGCTACAAGTATGGGGTACCTGTGTTGTAGTTGGTGTTTTTGTTGATACATCCGAGGCCTCACTGCCGGTTTCAAGTTGAACCAACCCCTTTTTGAAAAACATATTATATCGTCAAGTTTGGGAATCACTTCTTCAAATATAGGGTTTGAAAACACAGATTTGAAGCCACCACCTAGAAAAAGCCTGAGTAAATTTTCCAAAATAGAATCCATGGGAAATTTCTCTATGTTTTCTTGTTCTTCTCAACATGTCGTGCTCTTCTCACAAATTGATGTATTTTCTTGCCAACAAAAAGCAGGGGGGGTCATTATATGACACCAACCCAATCATTGCACTTATATATAAGGGAAACCCCACACAAATTACCATATTATACATATTTGCATCAAGTTTCATACCTCCACAATAGGTAATGGGTAATTGAATGACGACCTTTTTTCCTTTGAAACTCTCTGTTGTTTCTGACAACTCACCATTATTGCCCTGAAACTTTGGTCCATTCGGATGCCATTGCACAAGCATTGATTGCAGCATTGCAGGAAATCTCGTTGACCTCGAACGAAACAACCATGGCAACACAAATGGCTTCATCAACTCAAATACGGTTCACTTTTTGTCACAAGATTCCAAACAACACTTAAACTCACATAAATCAAAGGTGGGTTTTCAAATTAAAGATCGTGAACATTGAATCACAAAACCTGCAATGCCCAACTGCCATCACATTTCTGTTGTTGGTTTTGGCTGCCATCCTAAAGGACTGAGGCTTTATTTTGATGAATGAATTTGCGTGGAGTATCATAAGTCAACAAGGAAAGGATGGATCATGGGAGGATGCAACCATGACCCCCAAATCAATTAGAAAGTAAACGCACGTGTTGTCATATCTTTGTTTTTGTTTCCCTCCTCCTCACTAACAAGTCCATTTCTCATTCCATTATTTCAAAACCATCTCTCTCCAAAAAAAAACGCACAGCAAACTAATCATCTTCTTTTCCCTTTATGTATATATATATAATATATATATATATATTCCATTTTTTTTTCAAAAATCACATCCCCCTGCTCCCCCCCAACTCCATCCCCTAGAAAACCTCCACCAACTCGGCAACCCACCTCGTAACTCTGGAACAACTGCAAGGCTTCCAACCATTTGGCCACCGTGGCACACGCGCTGATGACAGCACTGCTTGTCACGCAGCTGGGTTTGAGGTTTCGAAAAATCAGGTCCTGCTGTGGGGGGTTGAAAGAACCTCCCGTGGAACTGTATATTCTTTGTTGGAAAAAGAACAGCTTTTGCATGCTAATGAGAAAAGGGGATGTATGCTGGGAACGAAGTGGAAGTTGCACATAGATTTCAAGCACATTGTCAAGGGTTCGATTCAAACAATTCTCTCTATCTCTCTTTTCCAACCTGTTTTATTTCAAAAATTCAGGCTTATTAACTTGCTATGATCGCCAATCCAAAGGCCAAGATTTCCTCGCATCATCATCCCATCCTTCGGGGAGTAGGTACCCATGACAACCCTAAACTTGTCAAGAGTTGGAAGCATCTTCAGCTGTTTTCATAGATTGTGTTGACAAAAACAGGTCAACAAAAAAGGTCATTAGTCATGAGGGATACCAATCATGTGTTTTGATACAAATCCTTTTAATCAACATCCTGTTTCACCTGTTCCATAGGATCTCCAACAAAAAAATCAATACAAACAAACCTGAAACAAGGATATCATTATGGGAAGTTCTGTTTTGAAGAAAAAAACACATATTTTTTGGGCGCTGAAAAAAATGTGAAGGTCATAGAATTTATCACCCATGGATGATGTCAAATGGTTTAGATGCCTCGAAAAATGCCATTGGATGGTTAGGAAGCAAAAAGTTGCAGCCGTCACACACCACAAGTGTCCTCAAGCAATTGCAGAGCTACTCGCCATTCGATGGCTTTCTCACAGGCACTGATTGCAGAATTGTAGCTCATGATATCCTCAGAACAGGGCCGTATGTATCATTGATTATAGATCCATTTTTTTTCAGCCGTCTTGGGAGGATTCTCCCATCCTAAGCCAACCTTTTTAGAGAATTTCTTCTCTGTGAAGGATGATGTGCTTACTACGAAGTAAGGTGTGGTGTTTTTGCTGTAAAGGTAAACATGTATCTACAAAGGGTGCATTAGGTGCATCATTCACACATATCAAAGGGATTGCATGGGAATAGTAAGTTTGCACTTCTTTTTCGTTGGTTTTGCCAGGTTATTTTGGAACCAGATTCCACCTAGCAGTACTATACATTATTTTTGTTGGATAGGGTCGCAGCATGTTGTTTGCCCAGAATCTTACCTTCCCTGAAAGTACCTCAACACCTGAAACGCAGGACAACTTTGGCAGTGTCCATCCATCTGAATTCCATTCATCAAATTGGAACTTCATCTAACGTGGGTGTGAAACAAAAAAGATCTATCTTGGAAACCCACCTGACAAGTAGATCACCAAAAAAACACTTGCAAATACCCTGAGTTTCTACTTCCTACAAAACCAGCAAAGACCCCGCACACGTTTACTCTTCTCCCATAATCATGGAAGTGGAAAATGACTGTATTTGAAAGGTATCATCTATTGGAGATACACCCATTTTTCACTTCCATGATTATGGGAGTAAGGGTACAAATTCGGACGTGTAGTCGTTGATGCCCAGAAACTGCATCATCCAAGTCTGATAGGTGCGACAGTAGTATCAATGCCAGTTGCCACATGCCGGTTTTCTCGCATGCACTGATGGCACTGTTGTAAGCAACCTGTTGATTGGAGAAAAAAACACGCCAATGAAGGTTTGTTCTTTTGTTGGAAGTTGAAATTGTCTTGCCGAAAATTAAGTGTTGAAATTGTTTTGCCGAAAATTAAGTGTTGATGCTCATTTCAAGATGATCGTCGTCGGCAAATAGTTGCTGCCTGCTACCTATTGATTTGTTCAACCATGTCAAAACTTGTGCTTCCAAGGAACCTGCAAGTCGAGTGCTCAAAGACTTGAAGATATCTGTGATTATCTGTGTCGCTAAAAAGACATATTGGTACGAGTACACATTCTGATCACATCACACTTCTTCCTTTTCACCCTCAATCAGACGCCTGAAAAAAAATAACGAATACCGTCGATAACATAAAATCTGAAAAAAACAACCAAACGGTTCATTGCCAAGCAAGTAAGTGACCTTCAACTAGGGGTAAAAAGGTCACTTTGAATCACCTGGCACATGTTTTGTGATTTTTCTTTCTTCAATTGCTAAGTGGAGCTCCTGTCTTTTACCTAGTAGGGTGGGGCATCTCAATAATCAATAATTTTAGGTGTCCTTAAAAATGACTACACATGATTGACGCAAAACAAAAAAACAAACACCTAGGTGGTTCGACAAAATGGTGCCACCGAAATTCATACACTTTCAAAGCGTGCCCAAATGTTTGACATGCACCTTAAATTTTACCTGTTTAACACAAATGGACATCTTTCGAGCCTTTGTAGTCTTTCCAAGACCCATCATTTTGGGTATATTCCTCATTCCTTTTGGATGTATATGTCCCATCAGGGTTTTTCCCACCAACCCTCTCAATGACATGTCGACATGATTACATACGTTCTCCCTCTTCCATGGGAAGGGTTTTACACCCCAGAAATTCAGAGATGCCAAACATGATGGTTTGGACCATGTGTGCTCCAGAAAACTAACACATCCTACCTTGGGAAAAGGAACATCATTATCAAATATGCCTTGGGTGGGGAACTAAGATCTTAGTTCCCGGGTTATATCCCTCATTTCTTGGAGATGTATATATCCGTGGGTAGAGTTTTACCCAACGATACTTAAAAAAAAAAATGCCCACCTGACTGTAAATCATATCTTCCAGCATCAAAATCTCTAGGGCTTTGGGCCATTCGGCCGCCTGAAGCAGAACAGCCAGGGATGCAACCAAGCTGAAAAGTATGCTCGTCAAGTTAGATCATTCCCCCAAATGGGGATGAACATAAAATATGTTTCAAACCCAGCACCCAGAAATTGTTTAGGATTGTCTCAGGTTTCAACAATTGTTTGATTGATTGAATAAGGACCACAACTTGCTATCGACAATGTTTATGGTTCAGGTACCTGAAGTCAAGGTATCCTTGTCATTGTGCTAGTAGCAAGGCTGTTCTGTTAGTTGGGAATATTTCGTTCCACAGCTCCAAACATGTACAGCGCAAGGACGAGGAACAACCCCTTGTCCAGTGATCTGCAAAGTAGATGGCACAACTCTGAGAATGTTTCATGAGTCCTGGACATATGTTGTTCTTATTCAGTATATATATATATTTTTCAATAGGAGAGGTGATTTATGGTGATTTCACATCTCAGCTGATGATCCGAGAATGTCTCATGGATTGGTTGTTGCAGGGGTTGTACCTAGATATACCTACGGTACATACTATACAAACAAATATATAAGATATATAATTGGAATGCTACTTCAACCATCTTAAAAACTCACCTCCCCTGTTTGGCAGCTCGAGGACATCCAGATATCGGAGTTGAAACCATTTCATGCCCTTTAATTCCAACTCCCCCAAACGGCAATTCACTGACCGCCTCGGCACAAGCACTCACAAGTGCAGCATAGGTCACTTCACTTGGCGACAGTTTTTTGTTCTTGGAGTCCTGGAAATACAATGGAAATTGTTTTTTTGGTGGTGTGAAAACACAAATGCACGTGTGTGTAACAAACAGAATTGTATTACATAATGTGTATCTTAACAAATTGTGGTTTGGCTCACTCACTGTAAGATTCACGGAAGGGGGGGAGGGCCTAATTTCAGCTTACGTAAATGAACTGTTCATCCCTTCAGCCGTACCCCAACCAGCCAATTACTCACAGCGAGCAACAAACCATGCGGAGCTTGGAGGTTGTCATGAAAACGTTAGGTACCTAACATGAATGGTATTGTGAAGAAACCCAAGGCAGTCAAATTCTGCAACAAAACAATCTACAGTACATCCAAAAAACAATTACAAACCATCTGCCACTGGGTGTTCAATCAAAGTTCAATGTCAACAGCCAGAAACTGAAGATGTATTTGTCGCTGCCTTTCAATCAACCTTCCCAAGTGGGACATCTATATTATGGCCATTGCCATTTGACGACCTAAAAATGGTGGTGAAAAATACCGCCTTTCCCATAAAAAAAGCAGCTTCCTGCAGCAACACCAAAGCTCTCTCCCATTGCTTCCCTTTGCCACACGCCGTGATGGCCGCATTATAGGACACGATGTTTGCTGTATGTAGGTTGTCAAGCAAATGCAGAGCCCCCCGCCACTTGGAGGCAGTCCTTAGTCACAAATGAACATGTATAGAGGAGTATACTGATATAAATACTGTATAATACCATTGGCTGTCCTGAATCAACCATGTAACACCTTCGCTTTTTTTTCCGGTAAATTTGATGCAGAACAAAAAACTGACGACAATCCTACAGCCTTGGAACTTTGGACTGTCCAATTGAAAATCATGGGCAGCTTGTACGCCTTCCCAAATCTTTCGACGGTTTCCTAATGCCAATTATAGGGGTCTCTAGATCATCTGTTCTCTACAGGAGCTGTAGCTATGAAGAATCCTCCTTGTGGATTCATCAACCAAATCACTTCTGAACAAAACCCTCTGCTTCAGTTATCAACTTCTTTTCTGTGGCATTTGCAACAGTTGCCCGTTGGGTTTAACAAAAAGTCTAATTACATCTGCTGAGATGAGCTGAAGTTAGGAGAAATGGATTTAAACAAATGGTTTTTGTGTGCATTTCTGCTGGGTAAGTGACTGATACTGTTTGATGGAAGAAATCCTGCACCGGTTGATAGGTAGTTTATCCGCAATTAGTTACAAGGTTTAAATATGTTTCTGTACCAGGTGGTGCAGGACTTCCATCAACAGTATCACTGATACAGTAGTAACTTTCCTTCGACCTTGGACCCATTTCTGCAAGCATCGCAGTAGCACTGATGGCTGAACTCACAGAAACCACCGTGGAACGTAGTCGTTGGACTTCCAAATCTTCCAGCAAAACCAAGGCCTTGAAACATGATCCACCATGGCAGTCTCAATGTGAACCACTAGGAATTTATGAATTTCTTATTGTCAATATGGATATATCACCAAATATCACCCAGCTTCAGCTTCCTTCATCTTTACACCACCACGTGTGCCTGTTGCCATTGACCCGACTTTTCACAGGCATTGATGGCAGCATTGACCACGATGATATTCAACTCTAATCTCTGCATCTTCACCTCCTGTCAGTGGCAGCGGGAGGCATCAATGACATCTGAAGTGTCTTGTTCGTTGTTTTTTTGTTCAAGGGAATTCAAAGGGAATGCCTCAAAAGAAACATAGTGAAAAAGATAGTCGTATCTCATTTTCATTATCTTCTATTTGCATGTCTCAAAGTAGTTGCGATCGTAGGTGAGTTCTTTGCATGAAGCAAGGATCTTTTGTCGGAAGGATTCCTTTTTATCATCTTACATTACCATACATTATCTCACATTGACATCTCGACAATATCACTCTTGTTTTAAAGCACAAGCTTTGCTTCATTGCTCCTAAGTCTTGATGATCCCCCCCAAATCCATCCTCCAACAGCTGCAGAGCCATGGTCCATTCGCTGATAGCACTGATAGCTGCTCCAAAGCTGACTATGCTTCGTTGATCATCTGGAATCTCCTAGGAAGCAGTTGTTCATTTACCCCCCTGGAAGTTTAACATGGAACCGAAAACCAGCCCATGGAAAAGAAGATTCCGGCTTTGGAAACCATCAATTTCAGGTTCAATGTTAAACTTCAAGGGTGGTAATTTACAAGGTCTTTCAATGACATTCAAAGCCATGTTACAAACCCATGTCGTCTATTCTCTGAAAAGGTGAATATGAATGACATCCATTTGTAGTTGGTAGGGCAAAGGCCAAAACTCCAAACTTGTTCGCCGCGAGGCATCAACCATGAAAGAAAGCTCGAAAAATTTAATGTTTCATTCGAGTGGTACTAGTACATGTTAACCCAAAAATACATTAGATAATTTCATGGTGCTGGTCAATCGAAATAATATAAGGGTATCACTTTGGGATGACAATAGTGGTGATATTTACCATTGGTAGGTTTGCTTTGGCGGTCCAAGAACTTTGGCGTCAACGCCTTCAAACATGAATCAAATTCTTTCAAGCAAGATGGTACATGAATGAGCATGACAATCCCACGAGGAAAACAATCCTCAAAAAGCATCGGGAAAACAAATTACCACAAATTTGTATAGTTTTCTTCCCCCCAAAAAAAGGGTCCCATTTCATAAGCCCCTTGGAGGTATGCCATTCCCATGAGGCAGTTTCTCCAGTCCTCAAAAAGCATCAAGGCTTGATTGCCCTCCGAAGCTTTTTGACAAGCAGTGATGCCAGCATTGCGTGTCTTGATGTCCAAGCCATACCTCAAAAAAATCATCGTGTTTTTTTGGAACAGGGTCCCAAACGCAACCCCCCCCCCCCGTTAACTGATGCGAAGAAAATCAAGCAAAGAAGTCAGCGTATTAGGTACTGTGTATATATATATATATTAATATGTATTTTACGAATATGTTTGTTCCATGCAAAACAGCAAGGGTGACTCTAAAAAAAAAAGGGTAGAATTTGGGCCATGGGTATGTTGAATTATCAAATTTGTGATTGAGACAATAATAGAACTACCCAGCAATGTACCATTTATTTCCAGTCTTACACAAAGGATAAACAAGTGCTCCCAAAAGAAAATACATGGATTTTCTTATCATCGTATCATGTAAGAAAAACACCATGCATAAGCGAACAATTACCATATGCAGTAGGAGACTTATCTTCAATAAGGTCTGCTTTCCATTGCTATGTTAGATTGCTGGAGTGTATTATCATGCGGATTGGGATCTTCTCCACTCTTCAGGTACAGTACTTCAACTTCAAATAGCTCTCCATCTTCATTCCAACCGTGGGAAATACAGTTGTCGATTCCTTTCCCTGCCATCTTTGACTAAGTGTAAGTGACATAATTGACTTCTCAGTAGCAAAGCCTATCTTTCCATATCTGGACTGCTCTCCCTCTGATAGTGGTTTTATCCCAAAAAACACTAGGAAAACCCCCATCGACTCGAAGTTTTCCATCCTTCCATCCAAGAAATCAGGACAAACCATCGATGATTTTTGAAACTTCCCCCTTCTTGTAACACAGCCATTTCGTCTACTGAAACAACTCCCACCGAGTAGAAAAAAGAATGAAAGGAGCACCTTAATTATGTGTTCCATACAATGTTTTTACATATTGTCTTTTCTATTGCTTTTTTGTTTAGCTCCTTACAAGTCTTGTCTTGGGGGTTGTTTCACAACCATGCACCGAATCGACTTTCTCCGAGATTCTCCTCTTCTGCTCTTGCCAACCATTTCAAGGCCCACTCCCACGCTAAGGATTTGCCGAGGGCACTCACTAGGATACCTGACAGAGGAAGGGTTTGAACCTGTAGGGTCAGGCCTCAAAATAGCCACTTTTGAGGGGTCAGGATTCTTAGGGAAAGCTTTGATGCTTAAAAATGACACATTTTGGATCGTTCATATGAGTTCCATTCCAATAAAGCTGGCACTGTAATTTTATCATTGCTGATGACAGGGAAGGCATCACTCGCTTGGCATCTTGAAATTTTCAGGTCAATGAACAGCAGAATAGTGAGAATGAGGATTTCCATTTTTGCAGGTCTCTCACCAACACATGCAAACACACTAACATCAACCTGCGCCTAGAAAGTTATCCAAATGTTTCTCGTGGTAGGGCCGTAACATCCAAGTGTTTCCTACAACGAAATCAATCATCTTCACCATATATTTTGGTTCCCTTCCTCACTTCAGAGTACATACCAAATATTTACATATACTGTACAAATCATATATATATATAATATATATCCATAATACTCATAATATAAGTTATACAAGTCATGTTTCTCCAATCTTCTACAAGCAACTCCAGCTTCGCAGGTGATCAAAACTCCACCGAGATGCTATAGGTGATCTGACTTGGCTTCAAACAGTTGAGGGCCTTGAAGCAACACAACGCCACCTGCACATCACAGGAAGCGTCGGGAAACGTCGGGTGGTGGTTGAGTTGAACCAACCCATCTAACAAAATATCAATTCGTCAAATTGGATCATTTCCCCAGGTAAGGGGAACAATAGAATATTCAAAACCACCAGCTAGGTTGTTGTGAGATGGTTTCGGATGTTGTTTTTGTGCCCGACTTGGATTAAGCAAAAAAGTTGTATCCCAAATGTAGTAAAGTTGGTCTCAGGATGAAGGCATATATGAGATATCATATTTATAACTACATTTGCATTGTTTACTTAGCAACTCTGGAACCATTTAAAATTGTATGTGAGTGTACATCTTTACCTCAACGTCCTTCAAAACACACAAACACCAATTTGTTGAACAACTTCCCTACCTAAGAGACTGCCCTTTCCCCATGCCTGCCACTGGGAAGCCTTATCACATACATTCATGGCCGCATTATAAGGTGCCACATCCTCAAACGATTCGCCCATGACAATTGGATGCATGTCTAAAACACTGACCCGTGCCTGTAGAAGATAGAAACATGATCCATTAAACAAAACAACAGGAGCACAAACGAATATGCAAACATACTCTGCCCGTCATATGCAAACATAGACGTCACATATGTAATATACATGTCATGTAGTAATGTATAAAGAATAAACAAACAAATAAATATATGTTGTACATGCATATTTCAATGTGAACATATCTCGAACAAACATATTTCTGTAGGGAAGAAGAGAAAACACACTAACTACTCACTACCAAAGACCGTTTTTTCTTAGAAAGATTCCACGTTCACTCCATTTTTTGCGGGGTCCCGTCAAAAAAAACCTGCGGTGTAATGATTCCAAATCACACCCAACCTTCATAGCCCTGACTTTTATTCATACCAAGCATCCAATTCTACCATGCTCTCTACCGCCAGCCATAGTAATCTGGTAGCACTTGACCAATTTCTACCTCACTTGACGTAATTCTTGGTACCCGTATTCGCAGGTGGCAAGATCAGAATTTGCTCCTCAACCATCCACTTATGCAAAGCTAATGCCTTCGACCTTGCCTAAAAATCAACATTGCACTCGTTGATTTTACCATGGCATCTTGAACATGAAAACATATCTTGATACATAAAATCATATAAACATAAAATGTAGGAGTTCCATTTCTTATGCATATAAGAAGTTAGACTACCCTTTGATTTCATGTGCTTTCATGGGTTACTAGCGCCTTTCAGCTCGTCAACTGCAGACCGTTCCCCGTCCGTATCACTTCGTAGATATTTTGCACCTACAAAAAAATCTCAAACTGAAGCTTTCAGTAATGTTGATGGAAGAAATCTGTCAAATCAGTTTGCTATAGCATACATATATCAATATACTAATATATAATCATCTATGTATCATGGAGCCATCCATGTTGGCTTCCAGTTAAGCCCCAAAAAGTGAGAGATTTAGCAAAACTCCCCGGAACCTGCAGATTTTTTGTCATCAACTTAACAATTGTGTCCCATTTTTGGCAGCAGTTCAACCCAACAGCCAAAGGTGCATTGACTGATTTCCGAGGTAATCTTCTTCACAGAGTGCAAATCCGACATGGCACATGCTGTGAAAAAAAGATCAGCGCAGAAACCCTGCCATGAAGAAATCAGATCCCTCAGGCAGATCAATGAAACTACAAAACCTTGCGGGTACGAGGCGGGATCAATGAAAGTAAAACAAGCACAGTTGTATATCTCGCCAGGTTCTTTAAAACTTTAAGATATTGAAATGTTCATTTCATTTTTTAGTATTGGCTGATAGATATTTTGTAATTTGAGAACGAAAACAACTGCCATCTTCTCAATTGCTAGTTGCATGCATAACTATGCACATGCACACAGCGTTTCAAGGGGGGAAAAAGTTGAGATGACCACATCAATCTTACAAACTATTCATATAGATCTCTCTGTGCAAAAATATATATGAACAAATATATTGTGGTTTGATCTATTTGAACATTTTGAACCATGTTAGTCAAATAGGGAATCTGACCAACAGATGTCTGTGTTTTTTTGTTTAACCATGTTGAAACCTGACAAGTATACACCCACCATTGGAGTTAAGAGATCCAAAGTACCATGCACCCTGTTTACTTGTCACTTGGCCCACACCTACCCCGGGGACCTACTCAACGCACACTGCTGTCCTTGATCACATAAAGCATTGCCAGAGAGGTTCAACTCAGTATACCTAACAACCAAATTGCATGGCTGCATGGTGGCTGCATGCCATTTGACTAAAATGGTGAGGTTTTGGAACACGAACAGGCAACCATTTGCCAACACCCCCGTCCTTAGAATCATTGTTCCAAAAGATGATTTAAACGCAAACAATATAGTATGGCACATCGCGATATCAACATGACAATGAAGATCCTGCCACAAATAGTAGGGAAACATGAAACTTTTGATATAATGCCTTCTTTTGAACAACGTGGATAGCAAAAAAAAGCTGAAACAAAACCAAAGTTTACAATGTTGGAGCAATCCTTGTCCAACAAGCTGAACAAACAATTATAAACGTGCCCTATAAGAAGATAGTAAAAATGGCCCATCAACACAAATCAACGAAACCAAGAGATATCATGTTGACATGAGGCACAAAAAAACGGATCAATCAGCTACTTGTACAGCAATCAAACAAGGAACGGCTGCCATACGAAAGATACGAAACAAACCGAACCAATCAGCCCTGTTGCCTCCTTTCAACAAAGCCTGTTGCCTCTCATTCGTTTGGGTTTTCGATCTCTATAATTCCACCAATACAATCTGAATTTGTTGGTCCAACAGTTGAAACGAACATTCCCTACCCTGTGCTCCTGCATACGCAAAATAACAACATATTATTCCTCCATTGTTGTAGAATGTCACATTCACAAATAATTATCCATTTACGACAACGGAACCTCTATATAAACATAAACATTGGTAAACTGCTTTGACTTCATAGGCTCACGGGAGTTTCAACTTACTTCAACGCTTTCTGTCCATTAACGTAGACCTGCCAGTCTGGAAAGATGGCACCTGGTACAAACGGCTAATGTCAATGCGAGAGCCTGCAGGTTGGTTCAACATGGTTTGGATGGACCCAATGTCGAATAAAAATGGGCAATCCACAAATGCTGCAACGATATGTACTTCCAATACAAGTCGGATTTCCAATCTCTTGTAACAATAACAAATAGATATGATAGCATATGAAAAATTGGTAGGGGCCTACCGAAAAAGACAGGTCCAACACAAAATCATTCAAATTCTCAAATTGGTGTTGCGTACCATGCACAGGCTCCGAAGGACCCCAACTGAACCAACACTTCAAAAAACACTGCTAAACTCTGCTGCTTCACTCAAACAAAGTCTATATATCCTATTTGAGGGAATTTATCTATGTATATATATATATATGCATATGTTTTTCAAAAGTTAGTAAAACTATTACCCACTCCTTTATGATCTTTATGTACTGTTAAATAATCTTCAACGAAAACTTCCAAGGAAATATTGTTTTTGAGGCACCTTGGCAAACTCCGCTCCTAAATGCGCTTCGGTCATCTGAAACCTGAAAAGGCTGGGGAGAGTTCATGTGGACCAAATGAATTCTAAAACCAAAGATGTATAAATATATGTACATATACCCTCCAGGGGATTAACATATCCCACCTTGGGAAAAGGACAATCATCTTCAAAATGCCATTTTTGGGGGATATGTTAGTTTCCTGGAGGGTATATATGTATTATATATATATACGTTATCTTTAAAAAAATCAAGATATACATGTATAATATACTGATATACCTATCTGATATTAAAAATGTATATACTCAAATAGATATACTCCAATATACATATGTACTCTTAAATAGATATACTCCAATACATATACTCAAATACATACACATGAACATATAGAGATATTCAGATATTCATACATAAAACATTAGCTGATAATGCGCATAGACATATCAGTTACAAACAGCATTGCGCAGCATTGACGAGGGTACAAGTAGCAGGGAAGCTTCCCAACTTAATCTGGCATTTGTTCTTTTGATAAGGTGGAGCAGTGTCCCATCTCTAGTGATTATAAGATAGTGACAAAAGCAGAGCATTAGCACAGTTCTGGGAACATAGATACTTATCTTGGCACTTCAAGAAAAGTTGCGATTTTCCAACCACTATTTGCGAAGAGCTACACAAGATGCAAATGTAATTCAATTGTAAAGCCTCTGTTCATGATAAATCATCGCCAGCAAGAAAACGTGAAAAACATTTCAACTGACTAACTGTTGACTATATGGTGTATTTTTCAATATATAAAAATATACATACATACATACACACACACACACCCTTTATCCCCTCATAGTAAACCCATCAGTTCTTTGCTACTGTATGGTGTTTCTTTCACTTCCACCGCAAGAGGTCTAACAAGAATTGTACTCTATTCATCTCAACATCCACCATCCCCTGGCGCACTAGCCATTACTAGGTCTCCCAACACATTCTCAGCACAATTTGCAAAGACCTTGGTAGAAGCACCAGCTTCATCCACAACAACCCCTAAAACAAATCATCCACAAAATCAACCTGTTAAATACTTAAACAACCTATTAGATATTTTCGGAATCAAACCTTTTTTTGATCAATTCCTCAAGCCATCTCCGCAAAAATGTAGGAAACCTTGATGGTGAAAAAACGTCCCTGGCATGGCACGTATTCCGCGAAACGTTGTTGGCGCTCTTTGGTGGGTAAGATGTTCTGGTCGCGACCTGGCAGGAAAAAACATATGTGCACTGGCCTATTGGTTGGATAGCTGCAGTAGTTGCTCTAGGTACATGTAGTGAAAAAGTCAACTGTGCAGCAAATGAATGTAGACTCCAACTCACACACATAAACATTAGTACATCATCTACATCAAAAATACATATATTTAATATCATACATGTATTGGTTCATTGGTGGCTCAACAAAACACACACACACACACACTACAACATATTGATTACAGGCCATATTGCTCAGGGTGTCCGGACACTTGGCTGCAAGCATGGCGCTAAGCATGAAGTTTGGCCTAAGCAACATCGGTGATCATCAATGATGGATCTGAAAGAAGATGGTTGGAAAAAAACGGTCCTTTCCTCTTCTAATGGTAACCTTTTCAAGGGCTAAACTTGCTCAACTTTTCTATTAGACTTTTTCGGAGTGTAAGTATAAGGTTCTTTTTTTGCATATACGTTTGCGGGCTAGAGGGAGCCATACTTGCAGCACCCCCATCTATTTGTTTCCTGAACAAAAACTGTCCCATTTCCCCCATTTTCTGCAAGAGCTTCGGTGCACACGAATGTCGAAAGTAACCACACAAAATTAGTGGTTCACTATGAATTTGGTGTCGTTGATACTTAGTGGTAATCATTGGAAGTTGATCCTGATTGAAAAGCTGTTAGTCATGTCACTTAATATCGCCTGCACCAGATGCACCAAAGGAGAGTTTTTATCCAGAAAAATCCATGAAAAACCACTACCTGTAGATGATTCGGACATGAATATTCCAGTGAGTTACCGTAAATGACTTGTTTTGGTAGGTGGTTTTCTTCACTTTAAGCATCTCTACTATTGTCTTCACTTGATCAGGTTGCCGAGATGCAGTCCAAGCACCTGGGCGATGATGCAATCCACTGCGCCAGTGAACACAATATCCGTATGAGGAAGAATCTTTTTTTGGGTATCTTCCCCTACAGGTATGGTGATGGGCCCAACAAAAACAGACACTATATATACACCCCTGAAATTTAACATGGAACCTGAAAATCACCTGTTTGAAAAGGAAACTCAACTTCCAGACCTTCATTTTCGGGTTCCATGTTAATTTTCAGGGGTGTATATAATATGATATAAAACCACTTCTAAATCTAAAAACTATATATCTGATGGGTTCTGATGCCATTGAAAAGTTTGAGCCATGATCATGATGCAAGGAAGTGTGAACACGTACTGTTTGCTGCATTTTGTGAAGGTGCACTTATCTACCTCACCAAGTGCGGTCCTTCCAAAAAAGCACCGAAAAACATGGCACCTTCCCAAAATTACCACAAACATTGCGCAAAACAAATCAGGACACAAAAATATTTTGGAGATGCTTATCTGTAACACGCAAAAGAAGTCTCCCACTATTTTCACAGCGATGAATGGCTTAGCCCACTATATCCTCTTCCAACTTTACCGTAAAACGCGTTTCGCGTTTCTCTTTAAACAACTCACCTGCCGTTTACAGACATCTTGTTAAAAAGTCTAAAAAAACCGACAGGAATGCTGATGAGCACAAACTATATAACGGCATCAGTAAATCTGGTGCAAAGAACAAGTCCAAAATCACATCTTCTCGTATGTTGTTCGTATATAAATAACAATTCAAATCCTTCACCTGGATTGTTGGTTTGTCCCATCAGCCCCGGTAGAGTTTCTAGTTTCTAGTCAAGGAGATGTGACTATATAACATTTTTTAGGAGATGTGAGGCATATATTTTTTGAGAAAATGTAACTCATAAATCATAAATAAATCTATATATTCTATGAAATATACGTTTAAACAATATATATATACATACAACATATATAAACTAGACTCTATATATGTACAAATGTATGATGTATATATCCTCAGTTCCAATCCCCAAGCCCAATTCTTTGTTTTGTGTTTTTTCCCATGACGAGGACGCCTCGGCCACATCCACATAACGAGGCAATGGTGGAGCGATGTCGGATTCCAAGTGCTTCTTCTGTCGAGGCTCCGTTAAGGGTTGGCCAACAATGGTTTATCGGAGGAATATGGGAAGATCATTATTGGATGTGAACCAAAAAAACATGGATTTGTTGAAGATGACTTTATTTACTTCACTAATGTTTTTGTTCATCTTTCCAAAGGTGATTACTTTGATGTTTTTTTTGTTGAGTCTAAGTTTAAAGTCTACTTTTTCCAATCATGATCAATCGTTTATAACTCAACCAAGACACGAAAGAAACACAGGGCACAAACAGCCCTAACAAGATTGATGAAGATGCTTCATCAGCCACCTGCAATCTACATACCCATCCCCAACAAATTAACAATATATGGGGGGTTCCTAAAATGGNACACCACCAAGTTCAATGCAACACCATATTTCACGGCAAGCACACCTCATTGGCCTTCGGCAAGGCCTGGAATCCCAACAACACAGAAGATGTGATTTTGGAAAAGGCAGGGGAATGTGGAAAAAATCACACAGCAAATTCAACGGCATTTTATGGCGTTGCAAGTTCATCCTGGTCCAGGGTTTTCAGGGATCCAAAAATCATGATTTACTGATATTTACTGGGCATCTAATTCATCGAACTTCGAAACTTCAAGTCTTTTATAGTAAGTTTGATGTCATGCTTGTAGTTGGCCTAACATGCTCCCACCCCAGATGCTAGTTGTTGAAAGCAAGTTTTGTTGTGGAGAGTGCACTCTAGTGGCTACTGGCTATCGGGATTGTGCAAACGTGTACTCTAATGTTCTCTACTCTTTCTGATGATTTGTGCCAATGTTGTACTTTACCTGGTAGAATTTCATATAGATCGCAAAAAAATTGAACCCGTAGCAAAAACAACCCGCCCCAAGCCAAAAAAGAGCACTTATAGTAACTCATATCCCTCTTTGGTCTTCAAATTGATCATCAAAATTTTGGAAAATCCACAAATTCCAATTGCAGTGGTCATTCAAATACATCTAATGTACAACCGTAGAACATATAAATATGACATTCTAGTTCCTCCCAACCATCCCGGATATACTGGTTCTTCAGTAGGGATCCTTAGAATGGTTTATAATGGTTTATCACAATCCCTATATAACTGGGTAGTTTTTCATCCCCTATATATCCTTAGCAACCAGGGGTTACATCCAACGTCATGAGGTCTCCGAACTCTCGTCAAGATCCAATCATTTGAGATACGTTGAAGCCTCAGGTTGCGATACGGAGATGCAGCAATCGTAACAAGACATACCCGGGTGAATTCCAGAAATAGCGCTACATGTCAACATTATATGTATACATATATATATATATATGCATATATATATATCTATATACTTGCATACACAGAAATTAAATCCTTACCAGTGGAAATCTTTGGATATGTCGCATTAGACATTGTGAGCTCTATTTCGTAGTGGCTTTGGAGGTTTATGAAGAGGTTCGGACAAGAGATATCGTACCAAAGAACATCACTAACAAACCACCAACACTTTCCCAAACGATTGGGAACATGATTCTATACTTTGGTACGAGGTGAATTGTGAAGAGTGCTGATCTAAGCTTCTGCCTTTCCTTGCTGTAACACTGCTTACCAGTTTCATCTCCAGAAGCAAACCGAGGGAATTATGAGGCGGACAATCAAGATATCATTGACACCATAATTTCAGCTGTGGACAGCTGAGCACGTTGAACAACTTGGTTTACAAAGGGGTTCCCAAATATAGAATCGATGAGAAATATCTACTATAGTGTATATTATTCGATTTATTCGCTAAATGGAAAAATATCAACCAATTTTCTGTGAATGGTTGTGAATCGTGAGATTCCCTACAACAAAGTGAGTCACAATGGTGTTTCTACACTGCTTAAGCGTCGCAAGGGCGCAAGGGTCAAAGTCACTGAAGGTGTCAAAATCAAGCTGGCCCAGCAATGATCCGGCAGGCAAGTTATCCAATCCTAGTCAACTCCTCTCTAAAAGAAACTGTCTTCACCAAGAAAACATACATAAGTATATAGATAAGTCACATGAAATAGAAAAAATACTTCATAAAAGGTCAATTTGTTGAAGATTCCTTACAAGAGATAGGTATCTTCTCATCTTTTGACAAAGGTTGCAAACTCGGCATGGCTCAGGTGCAAACTCTTTGGCATAGTCCCTGAAAGGCATACAGCACATATCATTTGGGAGCAGGTTGGTGATGGTTGGTGGTTACTGTTGAAATGTTGCTCTATTATTTGGGAAATTTGCATCTAGTTGAATCATCTATGTTTTTTTGTTGGGGTGAGCTTCCAACTTCTTCGTTTTCAGAACTACAATTAACACCTTTACAACTTTACAACCATGACGAGAAGACCAGGTCCTAACCACTCGAAGCCGTTGCAGATTTGCAAATCCGAAGGGTCCTAGACCTTCAAGTAAAATGATAAACCGGTAGGGATACCTAGGTGGGACTCAATTCTGTTGGTTGGGCTGCAACCATCAACCATCAACATGTATCAAAGATGTATTCCCCAGTTCCTGATGCTTCAGCGACTCATGATTCATTTATTCGAACGTTTTCCCAATATTAAAGAGTTCAGTGGCAACATGAGCAACCGGCATTTTCTCAAATGGTGGTCAGGGTGCCTGCGCCCAACAAACTAAAAACAACCCAATCATGCTCATATGACACTGCTACAAAACCACGCCGGAGGCTTAAAAATGACAATCATATGAAATCCAATCATTGCACCCAACGTGAGCTGGGTGCCTCATTTCAACAACATCTCTTCCAAGTCTGGTACGGGCACATTCCAACCCTCCAAGGGTCCCTCCCCACAAAAACCCACAGTGCCACACCGGAATGACTTAACAACAAACAAACCAAAACCCACGGCCTTTCGATAGCTGCTACAAGTGCTTGCCGTTCCCTGCGCACGTTCCGACCCGTGACCGGGGGAGTTCAGATAGAAACCCTGGTGCCCCGAGTGAAAACTCTCAGCGAGCTGATGGATGTTTCCCTTCCCCTTCCAAGAAATCACCTCTTTGAGCGTGGCTTTTTGTTGACACATCTGATCAACCAAAAAACAAATTGGCAAACCGAGCGGCCAAAATTCCGGGTAGCAACTAATTTTGATTGGCTGATCCATAAATTTCAGAAGTATTCAATCCTAACACTTTTAAACGTTTGATTTCGAAAAGTTGGTTGTTGAAACAGAGCTTTGCCCTTTATTTTGCCTTTCTTGAACACACCTCATAAAGGTTTACATAATCTTCACCATGTCTTCGCCTACGGAACACAATTCCACAACAACAACAACAACAACAACAACAACAACAACAACAACAACAACAACAACAACTCCACCCTTTCCCTACCTGACTTCTGGACTGACCTTATCAATGCTTGAAAAAGCAGAAGAATGCACCCAACATCTATCATTTTCTTCATTTTGATAGCGATGATTTTAGCTATTCCGTCGAACATCTCCCCGAATCTCACCGAAAAAGAGACCACAACTCAAGAAGGAAGCCGCATCGTCTTCCAGTCCCACTATTTTTCAGGGGACCCTCGTTCGCTTCAAGGGAACAGTTTTTTCATGACTTCAGCTCCAAAATCGCTAAAACAAACCTGCATGTTTAAAAGCAAACATCTTTTGTAGTAACAATCTACACCTAGAAAACAAATCGTACTCGTTTGATATGAGGATTAAACATATGTCCACGTATTGCCACTTTTCCCGCTACTCTCAGTACATCCCAATTAATATTGGTCAATGCTGTTCGGGATCTTCAAATTGATCGTCAGCAAGTCATTGGAACAGTAGAGACCATTTCAGGCTCAGGCACACAATCTATACACATAAACCATAAGTCATCATCACCTTTCCCCCTCAAAGTTTATGCAGGTCACTCTGCAATGCACGCACATAGTTCACAACTCCTCTCTAAGCATGAAAAAAAACAAAAGTTGATTGATGTCATGGTGCCTGCAACAATTGGGCAGGGAAGAGATATGATTAAACCTATCAAACACACATCTTTGAACACCCAAATGTGAATACTATACTAAACAACAACACTTCATCAAACATGTCATTTTGTCATTGTGCCACATTGAGGATCCAACAGCTTCTTTGTAAGTACCTGTTGAATGGCGTTTTTAAAGAAACTTGGGCAGAAAACGTGCATCATTGACGATGGACAGATTCCAAAACTTGGGATGTTTGTGTTTCCAAGTTGCTGAAACCATTTAGGCATTTGAATTCGGGGTGGGGTGCCATTGGTTTTGATGGGCAGCTCACAAACATTTACGGTGAGGTTTGATGGGGTGGCAATAGTTTCTTGAAATAAGAGGGTGGTATGCATATTTATTGACGCTGTTGCATAGGGTACATCAACGTTGACATGATTTTTTCGAGGGGGGATTCCGAGAGATCTGTAAAAAAATCCCATCTGGGTGAGGTTGCGTAAAGGTCTATATCAATTTGCTAGAATTTCAAGTAGCCTCCAGGGAACGATCACATATCCCGCCTTGGTAAAAGGAACATCATCTTCAACAGTGCCTTGGAATGGGGATACGTTAGTTCCCAGGAGGGTACCATTCCACAGCCAACTCGTTCCTAGAAAACCTGTTGCCATCCAACCCTAAGATCCCCGACCTTTGGATGAAACGGCACTACTAATCTGTCGTTGTGATGACCAATCATATGGCGAGATCTGACGCTGGTAACTGATCCATTCACCTGGCGATTTGGTCGTGGAAAAGTGGAGACTGGGAAAATGTGCAATGGAAAAAAATATGGGGAAAATGGTCCATGATCTTTGGGCAAATGACAATCATTCACCCAATCTGGACAAACAAAAAAAATGCCCACCCTGAAAACTAAGATGTCTCCCTGAAAAATCCTGGTTGGAAGATGAAACTTCCTTTTAAAATGGGGACATGTTTTGCAAGAATGCTGAAAGTCTTGCAAGATGTTTCCTAAACCTTTTCTATGATATCCTCTTATCCTAGACTGCATCCCCCAGTCGTGTGCCAGTCCAACAGCAAACTTCCAGCCGCCAACATTTTCACCGCAAATCAAGAACCAATGTGACCTTGGAAACCGCTTGTCAAATGGCGAGTCAAATCTGGGCTCTTCATTGAACATTGACATTAAATATTCATTCTATGTATATAGATTTGGCTTATATATTTGAAAAAGGGAGAATTTGGATATATCTGCCCGAATTGATCTGATATCATCAGAGCTTTGAAACAGTGTGAGAATTGGGATTCAGGTCATGTCTGGTGAACGCGGAAAAGGAGGCTGTTCAGGACACTGTGAGGACATACTTTATAGAACATCAACAACACCTTCAATTTATTGGCTTAAGCATATACTTGCTTATTTTTGCAAACCTGAATGAACATGTGATCCTCCATACACCTTTGATTCAGTCATGAATCACGCTAGGAATCAGTGAGCAACGTATGGCTAATGCCATGCACTTAATCTCAGTGTACTCACAACATGGTCCAACTTCAATCCAGCACATCCAACTGCACCTTTACTCCTTCGAGATTCCATTGGTTTACTTCAAACTTACAAGAAAACACTAAAACTACACTTATGTCAAATATGTATATACCGTACATATATCATATATCATCTAACTTATAAACTTATAAATCTATCCATTATCCATGCATGTATATTATAAATGTTCCTACGCATCTTCTTCAACCTATCTTTTGTCAAAAGCGACCCAAGGCTGATAGATCCAAATCCACCCGTTGCACCATAAACCTTGGTGTCGCTGAAAGGTTTCCAAACCGCTTGCGGAAACGACGCCAAGGTCCCCAACGGTTGGGTAGATCTGAGGTTTTCATGGGATGGATGGATGGATGATTAGATGGATGATGAACCTCAACGACATGAAAACACAATGAATGGAACACTCATTTTCAATATAGTAGAATGGTCTCAATTTGAAGGCAGTCATCATGTCGACAGAATCATGTCTCAGAAGGTCATCCTTGGAAATCCATCCCAACTCACATCATCAATTTTTGTTCTCGGTTTTCCAGGTTTCAACCATCATTATCACAAAAAAGTTTCAAAGGTCGAAAATACTTCCCCTAAAAATCCAATCCCCTCCCGATCGAATAGGATTGAGGGTTCAAAAAATCCCATCCTCATAATAGGATTCCATCAGCGAAATCCCTGTCCTAGGGTATTCCTGGATTCAAATAGTGGTACCCCCAAATCATCCATTTTAATAGGGGTTTTCCATTATAACCATCCATTTTGGGGTACCCCTAATCTTTGGAAACATCCATTTGGATTCCAAGGAACTCATCCATGGCACTTCGCACTGCTTCGCTCAACAACAATTCATCATCTGCCCCTCGCAACAAGGCATCCAGCAACGCCACACGCGATGCTAAGGCATGAGAAGATTTGGATTCCGTGGCCAGGCGGGGTAACGCTGCAGTCCACAAAATCTGCAAGGACACCTGGCGGTGAAAAAAACAGCCCAAAAGGATCCAAGGATCCACGGATCGGTGTCCAAGGTTCACGGTTGGAATTTCATATGTTGAAGGGAGCGATGATTTATTATTTTTTCCTATAGTCTAATAGTCAAAACATACTGATGACGGTACATGATATGAACATGACACTTTTGTTTAAAAAACATGGAAATTGCTGCAGTTGGAAATCTGATATAGTGTTTATTTTTGAGAAAAGAAAACACACAACCTGGTCATGCGCTGAAGTGAAATGCAAGAATCCTCCTAGGGATGAATGCCATCTGCTCATGTTTTTTCAGATGTTTTTTTCACCACCATCAAATTGGCGATAAGTGGATTTCAATGCATCAAACGTGGCTTTCAAAATCTGCTGTCAGGATATCAATCTTTCGAAAGGACGACAACACATCCTAGTAAAAAATCTAGTAAACCTATAGAACTCAGCAACCTCCCCACAATCCACCATCACACGTCGCTTTTCTTTTTCTCCGCATGCAACAAAGATGGCGCCATGGTAGCAATGGCATCCAAATTCAGGGGAAGAGACTCAAAGAGATGAGCCTCGGGCCATGACAAAGATCGCCATGTCGAGTGGAAGCACTTTGAATTGACAGGTCATCGTTGTTTATACTACTCGAAACCAACAAACATATTGTGTTGCTAGTGTGTTTGCATTATCTATGAGCCGTTTGATTGTATTGCTGCTGTTCTTGCTCTTGCTGCTGTTGTTGATTTCGACATTGAATTTTGATATTGATCCTGATTTTGATGTCCATGCTCAGGTTGTTGTTTTGCTGCTGGTGACAGTATTGGCGTTCTCCTTGCTGATTGTGTGTTTGTTTGTTTGCTTGCTTGCTTGTTCGTTTGTTTGTTTGTTTGATTGAAATTTGTGTTTGCATTCTTGCTGCTTTGGTTGTTGCTCCTGGCCATATTGGCCTAAGTACATCAACACAGATTCAATCTCTGTTAGTGATACATAGAGATACAAGACCAAGCAAGTAATGATAACAACTTCAGAAAAGACTCATTTAGACTATACAATCAACATCTCACAAACATCTCTCATTTGTAAACAGCACTTTCCAAATGCCAGTCAACTTGGAATTGTTTGTCCCTTGGTCAGAAACTACATCATTTCCCACCTGCACTTGGGCAGCAACCATCAAGGTCTCGGTGATGACATCGGACCTCCCTGTAGATGTCAACTGCAGGATGGTCCAGCGCCACTGCGATGCATGAAGGCATGCATCCATAGCACAAGCATAAGTGATCCTTGGCGACAAATTCATCAAACTTTATCCATCTTAAAAACCACGCCACAATTCTACCAATTCTACCAAATAATGTAATGCTACCTAAACTTCGAAAACTAAGACATGACCTGATCTTGACAACAAAAGAGGCAGCCATGTTGGAAGGTGTGTGGATGAAACCAAAGGGTTTGAGGGAGGAAGTTGTTATTTTCAGTTGAATTGAAAGTCAAAGGCGAGAGTTGTTTCACAAACGTTCCCAGCAGTGGCTACCTGCCATGGCGGGAAATCAGTTGTTGAATTGATCAGAAGTAGAACATAGCAACAGAGTCCCATGTCAGCATATCAATAGGCAAATGATGATGATGATGATGATGATGATGATGATGATGATGATGATGATGATGATGATGATGATGATGACTGTAGCATCAAGTCGATTACAATATGTCGTGTCTACACGAGATTGAAAGGAAACATCTGGATAATGGAAAGGAGAGATAGTTTCAATTTCCAATCGAGGATGACTGCCATCCAAACCAAACCAAATGCCCTCCTTACATCCTGAAAATGCGAGCTATCACCTCAAGGTTTAACTTGTATATAATCATCATCCATTAGCATCTTCCCGTGGCCAGCGGCTTAATTTGCCAACCCCACCTATAATTTCTTAAACTCAAGTAACGCATTGGCTTGTACTTGGTACTCTTGTTGAAGCCTCATCATATGCAACGCATGTTGCCACTTTTTGGAGCCGCCAAGCGCACTCATCAAAGTGTTGAAGCTGATCCTGGCGAATCCAGCTGATGAGCTGCCGACGTTTGGAAAACCTACGGGGCACACTTAGTAAAAATCCATAACCAGGGAGGTTCGGATACTCAAAAACACCACCATCCCACCCAAAAATATAAATAACAACCACTAAGCATAAGCACTATCACACAACACTCCTGAAAAAGAAATGAAGAAAAAAACATAATATCAACATACTATCCCCTTCAACTTGTGGATGCAAGCTGTAGAGTGGCTCAACTTGTAGTTTCCCACAAGTGGTTTTGCCTGCAAGGCCCCCATGGCCCAAGTTTGGACGCCGAGATACAGTGTCGCTTCAAGTCTTTTGGACTTCAAAGTTGTGAAGATTTCAAGTGCATGTTGCCATTTCATGCTCTTGTCACATGCACTGAGTACAAAATTGTAACCTAACAACAAAAATGATGAGAACGGAACAATTCAGGACGGAAATAACACATCACAACATGAACTTCTGCAACAGTCTGGCAGCCAAGCAATGACAAACGGTTGAAGAAACATCAGTAGCACTGCGAAATAAATTTGGATAATTTGGTTCCACGATTTCACTAAAAAGGTAAGACGACGCCCCTCAAAGAGACAAGCACACAGAGTTTGGTACCAACTCTCAATCGAAGGGAGAAACCAGTCGGACAGGTAAAACTCAATTGCCTAACAATATCATCCGGGCTCTTGGCAAACAAAAATGGTTCAGGTATAAATCCAACATCTTGTCACAAGTATACCTTGTATAGATATGGTATGCCAATCTTCAAAGAATTTGCAAGTTGATGATATAATCTCTCAGCTCAAAGGCTAGCTAATGAATAATATCATCATGGGTATCATTGGTACCCAGTATGTATAATGCTGCAATCCATATACAGTAATCCAACAACCAACTTCAGTTTGATTTACAGTCTTGTGTATCACTCATCTTGTATCATTTTGGTCAAAGCATCCCCTTCAGTTGATGCCGCATCACTGCTTGAAGTTACAAATTCAGACAGTTTCTAGTTATAGTGATTTCAAAACATTTGAAAAATATGCTCGTCAAATTGGATCATTTCGCCACATAGGCATGAAAAAAATGTATAAACATGCTTGAGTTGCAGCCACCTATAAGTTTTTCATCTTGGTTTCGCCCAGTGACTGATGATTTCCAAATTTAATGAAAGACTCTGAGCTTCGGCCAACAATGCAATGGCATGGCTCCATTGGGAGGATTTCCTGAGCTGCTTCGAGATGGGATGTCCAACCAGTCAAGTGAAGGACCATTGGTTCCCACAGTGATGGCAAGTCACCACGGAAAGATGGCAATGGTTTCGGTTTCATGAGAATTTCTTGTATTTTTTCGAACTCGTTTATGATAATGTTGATGGAAAGTGAAACTTCACATATCTAGGGATTGACTCACTAAATACGTGGTATCTTTGGTAGTCACTGGAATACGAAAGAATCCAAATTGCAATCTCAAATTGATTGTTTGCTGCTTACTGAGATTGGTCCTTTTGCAATGGAGCTACCCTCCTGGGAACTAACATATCCCATCCCGAGAGACTTTTGAATGCTTTCCGGCTTTCCCGTTTGGTGGGATATGCGATCGTTCCCTAGAGGGTAGCTAAAATTGGAAGTGCAAAAAAAAAGAACCTTCTGCACTGCAAACAAAAAATGGTGCAACCTTGACAAAACAACACCCTAGGGGTAGTGGAAATGGCTAGCACCCCACAAGAGACAACCACAAATTCATCTGTTTCACTACCTGTCACTTTTCATCCCTTCAAATCTAGCCAACCAACCAACCTCTTATATAGCTAAATATATGATGTACATATACATCATAGATTCTGAGTAAATCAACATATTTCACCAACCTGGATACGACCCTGCAACGAAGGGACTTCCCGGAACGAAGCTGCATATGCTGCAACTTGGGATGAGGTCGAGTGAAGCTGCAATGATTTGGGTACGTATATGTATATGTATATGTAAATGTATATGTATATGTAATATGTAAATATATATATATGACTATATTTTGGGTACATAAATATACTGTAAATATATATATATATATGATGATAATATATAATTTTACAATACTTGGTTAAAAACCAATCAACTTGGTATAGAACAAGCAAACAGTCTCTTACCGCCTTTGACTCACGATTTCCGATTTCACTAGGTACACGTTGCCGAATTTCCCTTCCCTTTCACTACCAACCTCACGTGCCCGAAATTCAGCAAGCGTCTCACAACTACTAATGGCAGCACCGTATGTGATGCCATTCCCTTCTGATGTCATTCCTTAGGGCAGAAACAAAAACTTGAGCACCCCATGGACTGCTTGACTGTTTGGCACTTGAAGTATGATGCAGTACGGTCAGGTTGAAGGATCACCGCAAGCTTAAAGCTGCCGGTGAACCCTCAGAAACTTATCACCCATGATTCTAATGGGGTGATGATGCATGCTTTGCAATCACAATCTCGGACTTAATCATGCACAATTTTGGAGACTTGGACATTTGTGAGAAACAAACGCACAACAAACATGTCAAATACGTCCAAATACCAAACACTGTCACTGAACAAATATTGCATGAATACCACATGTGGGACAACATTCACCATTCAACGTTGTTTGTCATGCTTGCTGACAAGGCTCCCCAAAGAACTTCCAAGGACTTCTGCCAAAACAATTCTGCTCCAGAAGATGCGATTACCTAACACACTTTGGGGTGATCCCTCGGACCCCGGCAGGATGGTGTGATCACATGTGATCACTGAGTTTTGTTTTTGTGTCTGGAGATCCTTGTTTACCCTTACTTTCCGCTCTTACTATGCGTGGGAACCAACCAAATAAGGACAATTCCTGACATTTAACCATCCACTTCAACCAACCAACAACCATTCTGAAGATGGTTTGTCAAAGGTGGTTTCCTTACAACGAATCTAAGGCACGGGTGAGGTACCCTACAAAAAAAACAAACTACGTGGGAAGGTGTTCATGTGACCCTTGGCCAAAAACACAAGAAAACATGGAAGAATCAAACCCCGAGAGCTTTGGAATGCTGCTCATTCCTACCTCACCATAAAGAATGTTGTACATGATGATGTTCTGCCAAAGAAGATCTCTCACTTTGGAGGAATATCAGTAATCTGATTACCAGTAGTACCGCACAAGGCGGTGGCGGAAGTTTCAAGAATAGGAAACGTATAGGAGAGATTGATTGCTGTGAGTGACGGATGTCAGAGCAAAAACATTGACCAACTGACTACCTAGCTAACTGACAAACTGACTAATTGACTGATTGACTGTGTGATTAACTGAATAGTTGCCTAAGTGATGAACTGACCTATTGACTGACTGACTGAGTGACTGACTGACTGACTGAGTGACTGACTGACTGACTGACTAATTGACTNAGTTTTTTAACATTTTCACTTCCGAATGTGCTTTTCGCCACAGCGGCGTGCAATTTTTCGACATCTGAACACACAAAAGTGCTCCGAACCCGTCATGTTTTGTACATTTTGACTTTCAAATGTGCTTTTCGCCACAGCGACGTGCAATTTTTGATTTCTCCTCGGAGCACCGACCTCCGCACCCGCCGCTGTAACAGGCCTACTTTTTGACTGACCCGACACACGAATCATTGAAAAAACACAGCATTTCGCGACTTCTCTAACATTTGGCGCGGATGTATCTTCTTTCTTCTGACTTTCGCGCTATTGCATCTTCTTTCTGCTGACTTGACTACTCTACTCTGCTTTTCAACTGTCCATATTGTCGGAAGTTTCTATTTAAACTTCCTTCGATAAGAACTTAACATATCCACCCTTTGGGGATGTATGTCCTGTTGGAAAACGTTGATTTCTACTTCTGAGTTTGTGGGGAGTGTGGTCCTTCCTTGATTTGCAAGTCTCCCCTCGGAAAGCGACTATTGCAAGACCCAGTCACAGGAGTATAGTTGACAACATTGGGAACCAGCAGTTTCTCCTGGAGAACCAGAGGGGAAAGTTCAACAACCACAACCACAACAAAAAGATCACGAACTAGAACAACAACCACAGCAACCAAACCCAAAGCCACAACAAAGATTCATTAAAGAAACATCACCGCAACAACAGCTACACAACATCTCTTCCCACCAAATAGTTATTTTGCGTTGCACTCTCTTACTTTCTCTCTATATACGATCTGTAAAAAAAATCAGTCAAATATGATCTACGCCACCTCCCATCCATGACCCCCCGTGTCCACCTTCATCCGTTCTAAACTACCTATCACCATCCACCAGGAAAACGTGCTCGTTGGACTCGTTGGACTCGTTGGACTCGAGGTCGTAAACGATGCCACGGTCAAACGGAGATCTCGCTGCGAAGCCAAGGTCTTCAAGAGATGTTCTGCTGAAGACCAAGGGGATAAACTCGCCACCACCTTGGGGACTTCGAAAACCCACGGTTTCATGGGGGTCCAATGAGCGGCGAGCGGCTTAGCCATCCTTGTATTGGTTCAAAAAAGAGGAGTTTTTTGGGGAGAAATCCAATGTTCTACTGAACCAACCATGAGGTAGCCAAATAACCAAGCCTAATCTAGGACAGTAGCTCCTTTTTTAGATACCTGAAGGTCAGTGATGACTGATGTTTGTTCAGCCATTCACTAGACTGAAGGGAAAACCTGCAAGTGACTGATCGACAATTTCAAGTATAACATAGCACAGTCCTAACACGTCATGGCACTATGTGAAATCACAATGAAGAATCCTCCATTCCAGATCATTATAGCCAAGAGAAACAATATTCTCAATATAGATACCATTACAGGACAGCGTATCTACATGCGGGATGTGTATCAAATTAGCCGATCCAAAATGTCCAAAAGTCCTTCTTATCTTATTGAACCCTAAAGGGTCCCTATGTCAACTGCATTGTTTTGAGTGTGATACTTCATCATGACCATAAACTACTGTTGATGGACACAAAAACATGCTCCAGCAGAACATCGTATCTTAAAAGCGTATTTAAGAGACTGACACTGGGGAAAAATACTACTTCATTTCCCAATATGGTGCAGAACTTTTATTCGGAGTATACATGTCACTTTTCATTGTTTTAATCCAAACAAGGTTCAAGTAAGTCTTCATAATCCATTCACATGTTTTCTTCCGGGATACCGATGATATTAATCCCCCCAAAGGTCATCTAAACAACCATTTTTGTTGATGAAAATTCCTGGATTTTCACTGCTCCAAGTTCCAGGGACATTGGCGGGTGAAATCGCCACAGCAGTGCGGTGTTCGTAGAAGGCCTTGGAAGATGTGAGGAGTTTGGGGGCAAATCGAGTCTGGTTTGGTGGTACAGCAAACATAGAATCATCCCCCCAAAAAAGCAGATGAACAAATGTATCTTGAAACTATGATGTATATACAAGAACATCATCTATTTAAATATCTAAATCACAAGGTACCTCTGCATGTCCGTACTAGATGATCAACAAGAATAGTCGTGATACCGATATGCTAGTACCATAAAACTTAACTTCCAATATATTGATGTTTACACTGCCTATCGCATATTATCCCTCCAAAGCGTCGGATCCTCCTCTTCCCGATCCTCCTCTTCCCCAAAAAAAACGTCAATCAAATGAGTGCAAGTATGCTGGCTACTACAAGTATCTACAAGTTACAACTCACACTGAATACAATCCTACCTACGGTGGTTTCAACCCCCTTTCCACAGAAAATGGGTTCACCTTTCCCCAGCTTTGGGTTGAAGATTTGGGTTAAACGTCTTTGGATCTCTCCGATAAAACCAATACAGTAGGGTTGATTGTGATGTGTCAGGTCATAAATATTACCTGATTACACTCCTGTAAACTAACATAGCCATGGCAAAAAAAACACCATGTTTACGGTATCCACCGGGAAAGTTGAGGAAATTCCATGGCTATGTTAGTTTACCGGAGTGTAAATCACAAAACATGTTGCTTCAAGTTGCGTCTTGAAAAGTGGTGTTTATGGCTGCTCATATGTAAAGTATCTGACAAGAACTCACAATTTACATAGTGGTAAAGATAAAGAAACATATATAAAAACAACCAGAACAAAGAGAAAACACTAAGAAAATCATGATGATGATGATGATGATGATGATGGTGATGGTGATGGTGATGATGATGATGATGATGATGATGATGATGATGATGATGGTGACGATGATGATGATGATGATGATGATGATGATGATGATGATGATGTTGACAATATTGATCATGACAACACCGGCAATACCGAGATGGGGGTTCATCTCCAATATTTCTTGATTCCTTCTTTCTCGAGTTTTTCAGGATTGCATCGAAGTCTTCTCCCACTCTTCTTGCCAAAAACAAGGAAAATAATCCAAACTATCCAACCAACAAAACAACTGAGGATCCAATGCTCTTTGCCAAGACTCAAGATGTTGAGATATGTTTTGATGATAGGATGCAATCATATTTTCACATAAATATGATTCATTCAAATCACCGTTACCTCCAAGTCATGCTGGTAGAATATGAAGTGGGCAAGCCTCCCAACACCTTCCTCAAAATGGTTGAGCTTAAGATCCAAAACGTCTCGATTCAGCTCATCCACTCATATTCAGTGCTTTTAAATAGGACATGACTAGTCATCTAGTTGGTGGTTGAACCACCCATCTGAAAAATATTAGTCAAATTGGATCATTTCCCCAGGTAGGGGTGAAAATAAAAAATATTTGAAACCACCATCTAGTCACGAATGCAACACAAATATAGACTCTATATAGACTATATATCTCAATCAAACCGATAATTCCGGATTCTTTCCAAAGTCGCCACAATAAACAAACAAACATCATCCCTTAAAACTATGAATATAGGAGTATACCGTATACCAATATATTGAATAACATCTTCCCCAAATCATATCTTGGAAAATCACCACCCATTTTACCCAAGTTAAGTTGCTTGCAACATGCTCAAGGCTTCGAACCAATCCTGGAAGGACAAAAAATCACATTTTGAACCCCCAAGTCCTCATGAAGGTGGATGGATCAAGGTGGATGTTTCCCAAAAATGGTGGGTTTACCCAACAATCCCATGGTTTTTTTTTCCTACTAAAAATGATCAGCACTTGGGGTGGAGATTGGGGGTAGCCCTATTTTTGGAAACACCCAAATAATTTTCCGCATTTTTGTATTGTTGGTTTGGTGATCTTTCGGTGAACCCTGCTGTGAAAATGCAACCAGAAGCGTGTTATGGAAACTTTTTGTTTGGGGTAGAGGAAACAAAACGTGGGCTGCAATCAAGTTTAATGCATCTAGTTTTTGTTGTGTTGCGCATCTTTTGTGAAATTGTCCTTGAGATTTTGGTGACGGGTACGAACAAAATACAAAACATAAGTTTATGGGAAAATCAACCAATGTATGCATAGATATGTCGCATAAGATGTCAAATCAAGTAACATATTTATCATCATCGTTTGTCCTTAGACGACATGTATGATTCACCGGAAAACTTGAAACACACCAACAAAGGCGATGTTGAACCTCAAATGGTTGGATGCTAGGAGAACACCAATCTAGTCTTATCAGGAAAACATCAATCTGGTCTTATCATGAAGTCACCATGAAACCTTGCAAAACATATAGGATCTACATTAGGTCACGATTTTGCGATCACAGCTCTATCCTACCATCCCCCATGTCAACCCATGTCCTCCATGTATTGTAAGCTGCGCTGCCAACCATAGTGAAGAGCTTCTTGCCATCTGAGATCCAGAAGTTCAGGGATTTGTTCATATCGCCAAGTTATCCCTTGATAAAATAAGTTTTTTTCAAAAACAACACCATCTGGGATGTACAAAACCTTGCAAATAATCGGATAAACTAAGTATCAACTAGTGAAGGAGTTCTTCCATCAACAGTATTTCATGAAACTTTCTTGTCAAATCTGTATATTATAATTATATATATATGTTTGCAGTATACCATTCTGTCTGCATTTCTGTTGTCATGAAACAGTGGTATGTGCAAGTTTTTGTGATGTTCGAGTCTCACACACACACATCAACAGCAAAACCCACAAGGTGCACCTCCTGCTCTTCTCACACGCATGCTGAACAGAGTTGATAGCACGCTGATCCTGGACGTAGCATTTTTCAAGTCCCCAGTGCCCAGTTCTACTTGGTTCATGTCCAACTAAAAACATTCAAGTAAAAGCTATAATTAGGGTAAACCCAGTGATAGATTAATGTCTTCCTTTTGCACTCATCATCAGACTCGCGGAGCTCATGGTGAAGCACAACTTCACTATGGCGGATCACCGTAATGGGAGGCGTTGCCCACAACATTGCATTTCAGAAACTGGCAATATCTACTCTGAGTGGTGGTTGAACCACCCATCTGAAAAATATGCTCGTCAAATTGGATCATTTCCCCAAGTAGGGGTGAACATAAAAAATATTTGAAACCACCAACTAGTACTAGATTTCGTTGGGTGTTTGCAACCTCTTTGAAACATAGAGGTTCATGACATGAAATGATTGGGATACATTTTTTATCATGTTCCAATTAGCGCAGGTGTTGACACATTCGGAAATTGAGAAAGTAGCCACGCTTACCAAAATATCTGAAGATCAAACATCACCTCAATCCGTCAGTAAATGTACATATTTCCATACATATGGTATGGCTGGGCATTTCAGAAACATTAAGTAGGAAGTATTTCTAGGTCACCTGTGAAAATTGTCAAATATCAATAGTTCACCAACACCAGCAATTCCTGAAATACGATGAAATACTGTTGATGGAAGAAATCCTGCACCAGTTGATATGGTAAATATCTCATTCTTTACAGGGTTTTATACATCCCAAGTGGTGGAGGATTTCTTCCATCAACCGTACTAAACCACCTTTTGTTTTGGGGACATTTCTCAGCTCATGCACTCCCGAAAACTAACATAGCCCCTGAATATGGGCCATCCCAAAAGGAAATTCATTTTCCAAGCATTGATTTTTAGGGGCCATGTTAGCTTCAGGGAGGGTATCATTTCCAGTTCAGTTCAAGCATCTGCTTCAAGATTCAGTTGATTGGACCATTTCAAAAGCAACATGGCTACAGCCCACGAGACGTCCCCATCGCTACAACTGGAAAGACAGGAGCCAAGAAGTACCTGGGAACCCAAACCCACCGAAGGAATCCCAATACGTTGGATGTTTAAAAACCAGAAGACATTAGAACATCACCAGCCATTGGACCATGTTGGTGCTTTGTGTTGGTTGTAAGTTGAAACAAAAACATTATCGAAGCTACAATTGGGTGAGATCTAAGATAGATAAGAAACACGATAACAATGAGAAGTATCTAGAAATGCAACGATAGAAAATCATGTTCAAATATTCATTTCCACGCAACGATTAGTTGAGTAGCATAAGATAGAACTTAACTATCATTTATCGCTTGGAAACTGGGATATACAGAGAAAAGGGCTCTTTGCATCTCTTTGCATGTCTCAGAAAAGTTCAGGTCCTTCAGTGATTCAAGCTATTTACATAACCAACTTTGACACAACTGATTCAACTGAAAAAAAATGTTTGGCACTTTACAATCTGCTGCTCCAACCCCGGTTTCATTTTGGTCAACGGATCGAAGCTAGGTGACTTAGGACCCACTTAGCATCCACAAAAAATCATTCTCTTAGCGTTTAAAGCGAGCATAAACTGATTTGTAGAGCTGCATTTGTAAACCTCATGACGATGTACATTGCATAAAATTGCCGAAATACCAACCGCACCAGGGAATTCTTTGACATGCATTTGTGCGTATCTACTTGATGGAAAGTTCCTGAAACAGATTTACGGGGGGGCTGGAATCGCCCAGAAAACGAACCATGGTATGGACACGCAACATGAAGGAAACCCGAGTTTCTATAGCAAAAAATGAAACACATTTTGATGTGTCTCTGTTTGTTTCAGGATAGGTCGAAATGCAATTGGTTGACATGAGAATCCACAGACAATTCTATGTTTTCATTTGCATATTTTCATTTATGTTCTACTTCTCTAGTGAACTTAATTGCTTTAATTGCCTTCTCATAAATGAAACTCAAGAGATCCACTGAATAAATCCACAGATTCTTATTCTATCTATTCCTATCATTTCGTCAATCCATTAAGGTCAACCACCATGGAAATCCTTGAATCTCACCATGGTCCCGCCGTTACGAACGCTCAGTTACCATGGATAGATCCAAACGTTGAAGGCGACTGGTGATATGTAGAGCTTCATTCCAATCCTCATGGATTCATCTCGGTTTCATATGGTATGTTATGTTTCATATTGGTTTGATTCCATCCATTGGGAACTCTAGTTATGTTTCATATTGGTTTCAAAATGTTGTGAGGTAGTTGTGACTGACACAGAATAACTTCTAAAGAAACACACATGTCATGACAATTGCGTTTTTATGATAGATAATTCAAAAAGTCAACTGCTGTCTGGTTCTGTTTCCATCTTTTAGAGCGTGCACCGTAATAGGGACCGTTCACCACTATTGAGGTTGGGCGGTTGAGATTCTAAGGATGAAGCCGCACATGGTAGTTAATACATCATGCAACTCACAACGCAGAACTTTTGTCCCAAAAAAAGTTGAGGTTCAATCAGTGTGTAAGATTTTATAAACACAGTTACATGGTGCCATCCCTTACCCAGTGACCGAATCAAATTGCCTTGAAAACTGCCTCAAATGAAGACTGCATTCCCAACAAACAAATGCTACACTCTGGTGGAAGGAACACACACATTGCTCCCGTTCTAGGAAAGACTTCCACCACACAGCTTCAACTACCCACAATGCAGGTTGTTCCCCTGCCAAAATAACAGTTCACCCAGGTTCACTATCTTGCTGACAGCTGTAGATCTGTGTAGCAGCTACATTTGCCAAATGCCCTTTTTTGTGCGCCATTTCTGTCAATACTTTTCGCCTCGTTTCATCGCGTTGATAAACGAGTGAAACAACAAGCTGCATGGAAGACTTTGATTTCCCTTCTTACAAAGTCGAAGGTGAATGTATAGATATAGTAGTAGAATACTTGATGATCTTTAAAGGCCGTGCAATTCTTATAACTGCACCACATTGTAGAAATAGAGAGAAATCCAACATGGTATGATGATGCAAAAGGATAAACGGATAGATACTAATGAATTGAACTTTAAATCCAACATCTAGGAGTTTCGAGATGTTCAAGTTTCACTGACATCCAAGTGACCATGCTGAGTTCTCCCTTGCAATACCCATGGCAACGTTGAAGATGATGATGTTAGGCACCAAATTTCTGGTGTGCAACTGCCCCCAGAGTTGCAGGACTAACGACCAACTCGTTGAACTCGCCATGCTTCGACTGAAGCTCACCAGATCCTTTGGAATTCAGCCGTACTGCATCGTACTGCAAAGATATTTTAAGGATTACAAAATAAACATCAAGAAGAAACTTTTGAACCAAAACAAAGACACGAGATAGAAGGAGTGTCAATCAATAACCCTGACATACAGGGTGTGTGTTTGGTTGTAAAGCTAAGTTCGGAAATTAACAAACAAATAAGTCAGTGGGAGACTGTTGCAAATTCCATGAAAGAAAAACTGGTCGGTGGTTTCAACCCATCTGAAAAATATAAGTCAAATTGGAAATCTTCCCTAAATAGGGGTGAAAATAAAAAATATTTGAAACCACCAACCAGAAAAATATGGTCTTCCAAGTGAGGCCGGTCATCTCCATATCCCCAAAGATATCCTAGCTTCACCTTCCTGATGTAAACTGGAGGAAACAAAAATGTGAGTAGTGTACACTCTGGTAAACTAACATAGCTGGCTGGAAAATGGACCTGGAATGAAATTGTATCTCCTATTAAAAATGGGGATATTCCATTGCTATGGTAGTTTACCAGAGGGTACCAGGAGATTGATCTTCATCTGTTTGTCAGCGTCCAGGGCCGAAAAAACAAGCATTCAAGTACCCAAACACCGTCATCCTACGTCGAAATCCCTGCACGGATCGATGTCTATATGTCTATATGCAAAATCACAAGACCCCATCTCATCTATACTTGTACCCTTCATCATCTTTGCCAGGTCTTGTTTATGTGTCTATCAAGCATAGCCATCTGCACAGAATCCGACGATCCGATGCTCTGGTGCTTAAAAAAAATATGAATGTCCAGGATCATTACAACTTCTTGCTAATGGATTGAAGATAAACAGACATCATGTAATTGCGAATGGCAACAAATTGGGCAATCCTCCCCCCCCATCTTTGAGTTTCTGCCCCAGTCATTGACCTGTTTCTTTTCGTTGCCGGGTGACCGGAGAAGTCGCATGATTGGCCATGTGTTGCAACGTATCTATCGCCGACCACCACGACTTTGCAACGCTGATGGAGCTATTGAAAGTCACGACATCAGCTTCGACATGACAACACTGTAAGGAGTTGTGCGCGTCAAGAGCTGTAGACCAACAGGAACTCTTCTCCTTGGAACTGAACACACGGAAGTAAGAAAACATCTAGTGTAATATACATTACATGCATACCACCCACACAGAATATGTTAAATGTATGATATGTGTATATGTATATAAATAAAATAAATATATATATATATATATTATACAGTAAATCTAGACATCTTACATAATTATGAGTTTTCACCTTGGATACATCTCTTTTCTGATCAAACAAATCTTCGATTGTTGAGGCGCCAAGGTATCGATCCAAGCATTGAATAGAACCACATCCAGTTGAAGCTGTGCCTTCAGGGTGTTGATGGAAAACATCCTGCTAACCAGTTGATATAGTAAATCCCATTATTTAGCGGGTTTTCTACATCCAAACGGTGGTTGTTTGGGATGTCTTCCATCAGCAGTATGGTGTCAATGTACAGCCTTGGGTATAGGTATCCGGTACACCCCGGAAAGTTAACATGAATCCTGAGACTACACCACTGGAAGAGGAAAATCATCTTCCAAACTATCAGTTTCAGGTTCTATGTCAATCTTCAGGGGTGTATCGAGAAAATCAAAAAATACATTTAGCTTCTATGAAAAATACAACCGTTTCTGTGACACAACCCTTGTTCTTTGTTGTTGGGGGTGCCACAAACAACAATAGCAGTTGCAAACTTGTTTGATCCATGACTTTGATTCAATGCCTTCTCGGTGGTTTCCAAAAGCACCATGCTGGACGTCCAGGAGCACCTTCGCCCGCGGAGCTGCAACAACTTGCTACAGGCAATGCCATCCTCAGGCGCAGGCCATGTATAATAATTTGTAAGCCAAAATAGTTGGTTCCTTCAGCAATGCTTGAAATACCTTTTGATAAGTACATGTTAAACCATAAATTTATAGCAGTCTTTCATATGATTCTCTCAGTGCATTCTTTGTTTTTCACAGGCTTTCATACAATCACATAAAAAACAAATTGAAGATAAGGATTCTTTTTGGACAGTATCTGTATATGTCTATGTATACCTGTATGTCACCAAAAAAAAAAACTTCACCTTATCAAACTTGACTGGTTGGTGGTTGAACCATCCCATTTGAAAAAATATGCGCCAGTCAAATTGGATCATGAAACCCCAAGGATCGGGGGTGAACATTAAAAAAAAACACACCCACCTTTTTAAAAGATTGATTCCTGGCATCTTGACAACCAACACAGGACACAATCGGCTTCCCACAGACAATAGATCTTCCCATCTTCCGGATGACTTTCTTTTTGAGGCTTTTCATTTCGAAGTCTTTTCTTTTCGAAGCCAAAACAGAATGCACGGATCATGTCTCAAAAAAACACTTTATCTTTCCCTATGGGTATCATCATCTCAGTGTCATGGCAGGATCATGAAGATGATAATCATACTCCTCACCTTCCCCTAACCACCATCTTCCCCAAAAAAACTTCTCCCAAAATTTTCACATCTCAAACTTCCAACCCAATCAATAGTTGGGTTGTATGAGTTGGATTTAGTTCCCTAAACCCTCCACTTTCCCCAAACAAAACGCCCAGCTGCCATGGCATTTTGACCATTTTTCCGCATCTCTTCCACCACCCGGCGCCATTCCAAGGTCTCAGTGTTCAACAGGGCCGTGTAGGTCACAAGGTCAGGTTCCAAGGATGCAGATAGGGCTGCCTGGTGCCATTGGACAATTGATCTTTTTCAAAGACATGGATATCATGGGAGATGGAAGTTTTATGAAGTTTTCATTAGTTTGTTTTCAAACAAATTCCAGCAAGTAGAAGACCCCACGGCATTGACTTTGTTGATTAACTTCTTGTTGGAGACAGGTGTTTTGTGGGATCCACAGGACAAATTTCCTTTGCAATGATGGGAATGGAAGGTGCATTTACAAATTTACCCTCCGTTAAACAGACATAATTGGCTAGAAATTCAATGCTCAATTGTCAAATTTGTTACATAATTCTATCCTTTCTTAAATAAAAGTTCCAGCCAGCCCACAGTTTCGCCACAAAAACATCAAACAAAACGATATCTTAATTTTAACATGTTCATTTTTCCAGTTGCAAAAAAAAACGGCCATATGTTGAAACCTTCACCAACCAAACCACCGGTCATTGTTTCACCAGAAACTTCTAGACCTCCAATAGTTGAAGAGATTTCTGCCATTGGAAAACCACTGTGCCTCGAATACCACGGTAGTGACGGTGTGGCATCAGGGTGATGCTTGGATGAGTTGGTATACCCTCCAGGGATTGAACTATATAACATATCCGCTTCAAAAGTAGCTGGGAAGATGTTTTTCCTCTTCAAATAGGTGGGAAGATGGTTAGTTCCCAGGAGGGTAGTAGATACGTCTTGATATCCCTAATTAGTTCAAAGGTCACGATGTTTACATAAAGAAATAAAGGGCAGTCAGGAATTCAACCATGATTCTGTATGTACAATAACCTTTAAACCTGGTTCAATATAGGAGCTAGTTCAAGATGATTATCAAAGGCATGTCAATAGTCAATGTCCTATGTCGTAAAAATGATCTGACGTAAGATTACTATGTTATGACTGTGTCTGAAATTCAAGGACTCAAAATACATAGAGCGGGATCTGTGTGTCTCTAAATTCGGCCCAAAGAGTAGGTCATGGTTGAGCGGGGTCCAAATGTGTTTGTCAAAGGCAACTCGTCCGCTTTCATGAAGAAGAAAGTCTGTGGTTGACGAGCAACTTCAGTAGATAATGGTAATTAATAGCTAAAAGATATTGATTGGCAGCCCGTCTGACCCATTCTTCCTCGCGCTGCAGTTTCCACGCAAGAAACATTATTGGACAACTAATGAACTACCTTTTGTAAACCCAACACAAAAACATCCAACATTTCCAGCCATTCAAAAAAACAAAAAAAAAGCTTCAGCACATTCACGTGATTTGGTTTTTGGGATTCTTCTGTCAAAAAAATCATCAAAATCCAAGGAACTCATGAGTGAATTGTAGGTGATAAGATCGTTTTCGATTTGTTTCATCTCGCTTCTGTACAACAACTTCAAGGCTTCAATCCAATTCCTGAGAGTTTTTTTGGCTGACAAAGTTGACGTTTCCGGGGTAGGATGGTGTTGCTTTTGGGAGGTGTTTGTTTGCTGCCCTTTTGTTTTGGGAATCTTCAAAATTGTCAGGTCTGCTATATAGTTACAAGTTCAAAACGTCAATTACACGTTTGTCACTCATCATGAGCACCAAAAATCTAGCACCAACGTCATGACATGATTGCCATGCATCTGAACTAACCTAATGTCCCATGGGTTCCATGGAACATGTCGTTTCAGGGTAATCCGAGAGCAACAAACCAAAACGGCTCCAAATTGCCAAAACGGGAAGATGCCAACCTTGATGTCGACAAGATCCAGTTGGATGGAAACTGACTATAACATTCGCAAATGTTTTACTTATTCGTGAAATATTCCAGTGGTCTTGCAACATTTTGAGCCACTTTCATCCATTTCCTGAATCTCTTGGGTTGCCTTCTTTGGATTCTACCACTATGGGCTACATTGGCTACATCTCATTTTTCAATGCCGCTGGGCTACAAGCGTCGTTGGCATGCACGGATGGCCTCAAGTTGGATCCAAATTGTACAACCAACCAACCAACCAACCACACACACACACACACACACACACACACACACACACACACACACACACACACACACACACACAAACACACACACACACACACACACACACACACACACACACACACACACACNCACACACACACACACACACACACACACACACACACACACACACACACACACACACACACACAACCAACCAACCAACCAACCAACAAAAAAACATCAAAAAAGCGCCTTGTTGCAAGCAATCAGGGCTGCATTGGAGATTTTGGGCTGATCGCTTGCAACTAACATTTGAGCCAGAAAATTTGCTAAGAGTTGAGCAATGAGCACGGTGGGTGTTTATTTTGTTGCTTGGCCGGTGGGTGTTTTCACAAAGGCTCCCATGTCTTGCAGCATTGACATGATTTACATTGTATATAGATTTCCTTGGATTGGACTACAGTTGATAGGAAAAAAGTCCACCAGGTGATATTAAGATACTATCCCATTGTGTATGGTAAACGGCGGCATAATTTCTTCCAATCAACAATAACAATTTACTGACTTGAGGGTCATTTTTCAGAATCTAATTTTGTAGTGATGTCGGCTCAGTCAGGTCATTAGAATTTCTGTAGAATTATCAAGTTATCAACTTGTGCACTTCATCCGAATTCCTTCAGCAAACCCCTGGATTTTCTATAAGCCAACTCTTAGCTCTGCGATCCTCCAAAACCGTCCTATCACACCATGTCTCCAGAAATCCACCTGTGGACTGCTGTGCAGCAGTGACAACGCATGGGCAACCACACAAAGGTCGGCGAAATCGCAATCTGACAACGATTTTCCAAAGGGATCTGTGGGAGGAAACGACTGTGATGGCAGTGTTCGGTTTTCCCAAGCAGGACTTTTGTATTTCTGTATCTTTGGGGAAGTTGCCCTATACAGGGGTTTGCAAACTGGAAGTTATGTATAATTATTTCTAGGAGACTGTTTGTTAACCTTCATTTTCTCTACCTTATTGACTGGCTACAATTGTCTCCTTAATGACTGCATGGCTACACTTGCTGGCTTTCTTTTCAACAAAAAACATACTGTAGCTCCTTAAGTGGTCGATATTTGAGCTCATGCCAATGCGAGTGTTCCCACAATTCTTTCCGATCGACTGGTCCACAGTGGTTGCAATTGAGCTTCAAATGTTCATCCTTCGAACTTTGACTGTAGGGTTGCTGAAAAACCTGGATTCTGCACGTTAAAAAACGTCTGAAGTATACCCTCCAAAGAACTACTTGGATGTCCCTGCAGGAAGTTAGGATCAATGGTTAGGATCAATGGGCTATACTGCAACCTAATTACAAATGGAATATATTGGGGTTATAACCCACTTACTAACCTTTTACAACCTTTTACTAACTTCCCGGGATATCCAAGTAACACATCCCACCTTTTAGGAACGCCGGAAAATCATCGACTCAATTTCATGCCTTGGGATGGGACAAATATGATCGTTCCCAGGAAGTTTTTTTTGTTGACACCAATTTCGAGATCTTTCACCGAACAAAAAACTCCAGGGGGGTCGACCTTCAACATGCAACAAAATGTTTGCTAAAAACCATCCTAAAACCTATATACCCCAAACCCTTAAAAACACTCAGGAAGTCAACTGACATATCTTTCAAAAACCAGCTTCAACAATGCATTCCCAGTGAAACGGGAACCCCATCATCACCTTGCCATGCTTGACGTTCAGCAGAAATGGCCAGGAGGTTCATTAGTTCCTGACGCACCGAAACCTTGCAGGTCACCTTGGATGATGTTGGGAGGAACACATCCCAAATGCTCCACGGGAATTGGAAGTCTGTACCTTCAGATTCACCGAAAAATATGGTAAATGTATTACGGTAAATATTCCATATACATGGAGCATAGATAGATGATGGGAATCAAAAAAAACACCCAAACAACTTCAACCCCAAGGATCGAGGTGAACCCACTCCAGAAATTCAAGCCAGTACAGGTGTTTCGTTGCATGTCAGCAGTGTCTTTTGTGTTTGTTTGTTCTCAAAGGAAGGAATGGATCTCGGCTTTCAATTCTTCTCACAAGTTTGTAACATGAGACATATCAGGACCTTTGTGAATTATCTCGTTTTTGGAGTCCCCGGACCTCGTTTTCCTCGTTTTTATTTTCGTTTTGCAGGTAGAATACGAATTCATTCTTACATTTCCATTACTTTTCTACTAAAGTGTCTAAAGTCTACCGTCCTGTAGTGGCCAATACTACGGTTCACGTTCATCCATGATAAGAGCAGTTGGCCATGTCACTATTGATTATGACATGACTCGACCTTGTGAGATTTGAATTGACTGGGTTTAGCAGGGCAATTTGAGGGATGTTCGTTGCATGTCCGCCAACAACAACAACAACACCAACAACAACAACGACGACGACGACGACGACGACGACGACGACGACGACGACGACGACGACGACGACGACGACGACGACGACGACGACCACAACAACAACAACAACAACAACAACAACAACAACAACAACAACAAGGACAACAACAAAATCCCAATCAACAAAAATGAAAAACACTTCAACTTCACATGCGTTTTGTTGAAGTTTCATCGATGGCTCTTATATGCAGTCAAGACTCCAGAACACTGAGGAGATCTGCCAAGGTCTCTGCCGACAAAACGCTGTCAATTTGAGCATCGTCAGGGTCTGACCACGGTGCTTTGGGTTGTTTGGAAAAAAAACAATTGCTGTTTGTATGCAACCGTTAAACAGTAACCCTAATATCGCTGGTATTAAAGATTGACATATAGAATTGTATAATAATCGTAAATATAAAAACATCTACTTTTGGTTTATGTGCATGAAACATATGTCGTACATAAAATTGCAAGAACGCAAAGCATCCAAACTTCACAGCAGAAAAAACAACAACAAACAAATATCCCTGCTTGGACCCCGAAACAAAAACCCAAAAATGAGCATCCAAAAGTTGTGGGTATCACTAGCAAAATCAAGTAAAATGGAAAAGTTGAGTTTAAACATGTCTGAATTCAAAACATCCTTCCCCTTCCATAGCTAGCAAAGTTAACACCCCATAACAAACAAATCGGTTCAGGTTGAAACTTAAAACATATTGTTCCTGTTTCGAAAAAAAAAACATCACGGCGCAACCTTACCTTTTCCAAGTGCAAATTTCAAGTCAGTCACCTTCCACCATTCCCCCACCTGACATTGCATCTGCCAGAACCTCCTGTGTTTTGGCAAGGAAGACGGTATGGATTTTGATTGCTGTTCCATCATTTGGTTTTGCTGATGAAAGAAATTGTGCAACATGGAGAAATCTCCCATTTAAGGCGAAGGCTTTCATATATGTTTTCAACCACTGAAGTTGTGTTTTTAAAACAACAGTAGCAGTAAATCTTTCATTCAAAACACCTCCGGGTAGATTTTACGGAACACCAACAACCTGTTGCTTCTCTTTGAAAAACCCACATCCCCACGACCCACATCCCATCCGGTTCACCTCCAAGGGTTTGCTGAGTGCATCCAGCATTTCCACATCCATCTGTACTTGTCTCGACCCGCACAGCGAAATCATGAGACGAGCATAATGCCTTTTGAGGAGGGAGCCAACTGGGCGATACGTTAAGTAAAAGCCCCGAAATAAAAAACGCTGAGTTGAAAAGGACCTTGGGAAAAAACAAATGAAAACACATGCAAGCACTTTGCCAACCAACAAAAATGATATATATATATACATATTTTTACATCAACTGGGAAAGAAACACGAAATATGTGATTTGATTGGTGTTCATTCCCTCTCTTTGTGATGCAGACACATGAACAAGTCAACGTTGAGAGTATTGTGTTGGGACTACCACACCCTGTGGGAAAAGATGCGTATATATAAAATATATACATATATATATAGAGAGAGATATACATGTTGAAAAAAAACACTAAACTGGTGATGTAGGTGATGTAACTTTGGCGATGGTTCTTCCAGTAGAAAACTTGGGGTATGTACTTTACACCCATTCCGTAGAGTTGATCACCAGAAGTATCATCTTCTTAATAATCCTCGTTAGTTCTCACTTTCCATCAATGATGCCTGCCAGATCACACACGTGTATATACATATATAAACAACATACTGATCATACAACTATGTATGATATAAACATGTATATATATATATACATAATATGCATATTATAGTACGAATATCACCTGCTGTTCGTCCTGGGTCTCCCAATCCCATTGATCAGCGTTTGTTGCTCTTTCTTTGCAGCAGGGCTTGGAACTTGTTCACACCCAACACGCTGGGAAACCACATCAAATCATACTTTCACCAAGACACTCCGCCAATTTATATTGATCTGCAACATTTGTTTCATCTGCATTCCCCGTGCGTCCTTCCATTTTCATCTGCAACAAAGGCTTCACAAACCTTGATGTTTTGAGTCGACAAAGTCTGTGGTGGTTCCCATGGAAGGGAAACTAGAATCAAGTGTAAAGAGTTCACTCTTGGATATTTGGTGGAAAAAAACTCAGAGGAAGCACCCCCTGTAGTGCAACCATTTGATGGCAAGTAGGTAATAAAATCTGCGCCAACCGCTATAAAAATGCAAGGCAAACTAAACACACGCCTGGGCAAAAAAAAACATCCGGAATTCAGATCCATGCATGAACATGCGAACTTTGGAAGGATACAACAAAACAAACATATTGATTAATTTGAATTGCTTAATGTTCGATACTTATTCACTTATCAATACTTATCACAATCTAACTTCTTTACTGATCAATCTGCTGATTTCAAGTTCTTTCTCAACAAAAACAATTTCAGCACAGTCATTCCCACAGCTCAAAATACGTTGCATTGATTCAATGGGCTGCGGAAACCAAAACTTTAAGCCTTTGCCATGGAAACTGGTCAGCCACGATGTTTTCTTTGAGGTTTCACCCAGGGAATGTTATCTCAGATTTTGCTCCCCCCTAAGAATCCTGACCCTTCAAAAAGTGGCTATTTTGAGGACCAAAACACCCCTACTATACAGGTTCGTCCACCCTTCCATTGGAGGGTCCGAGGATTTTTTTTGCTTCCCGTTTTTCTGTTTGGAACTCCCGTTTATCTGCAAATCCATTTTGCGCCATGGAAACTCTTGATTTCGAAGAATTTCCTGACGCTTCTTGGCACGCATGAGCCACAAGACATCGGGTAAGATACGTCGGCGCAAGGTACGATATGCTTCGGGCCCTGTGCCTCGGTATTTCAAATGGACCCTGGTTGGGGATTTGTTGGGAATTTATACTACCTAGTTTACAGTTTACATAGGGATTTTAATAAACCATACTATACTAAATATTATAAGGATCCCCATTTAATAACCAGTAGAATGGAAAGTAAGAGGGTTTTTTTTATGGCGAAAAGTTAGAGTTAAACACAGCCATGGCCCTTTGGTGGCAGTTTTTTTGCTGGTTTGTTTGCCACGTATGCCTGACTGTTTTTTTTTGGGGGGGTGGGGTGGGGTGGATGGTTAGAGTTATAGTTGTTTTTTTTCAAGAAGCTTTACATAGTTGTTGGGTTGATTTGTGTGTTTTTGTTTCGTGATCCCATTGATGAGAATCTGGTTTAAAATAATTGTAGTAAACTATCCCTTATTTTCCAACCCAAATTGTTGATGCATTTTTTGGGAAAGCAGTTCCTCTGTAATATTTTGTTGATGTGGGGGAAGCATATCTCAAAAGATCCTTCCATAATACTTAAACAATTTGAGTTGGAACATATGATAGTTTACTAGCTGGTGGTTTCAACCCAGTTGAAACATATTAGTCAAATTAGGACCATTTCCCCAGGTTTGAGTGAAAATAAAACATATTTGAAAGATTTTGAACCATCACCTAGTTTACTGTAGTTTGAACCCCAGATCCATGCCTTCAACAAGCTTAGCTCCTCTGCCAAGGGATACTTGGCAACAAGCCGTAAGGAGTTTCAGAAGGTGTCACTGGATCGACGACGAGTGAAATCGTGACGACTCTTGGTAGTGACTCAAAGATTTGATCATGGAAAAAATACAGGAAAAGTTCTCATGACTTCCAACAGTACATTGAATATTGTCAATATGCCCTCCCTGAAACTAACATAGCACCTTGAAAATCCACGCAAAAAGGAAAGGCCAGCTTCTAGCCATCAATTGGTTGAGGGGCGACCGTTAGTTTCAGAGATGGTAATTTGAGACATCATCTTTTAGGCCGAACATTTCTCCACAGAATTTCGGATAAAAAACATGGCACCCCGTCAAGTCACCCCACCCTTACATCACAAACCGCCGCCAAACTCATCAATCATTTCCAGGCGACCGCGTCGTAAGGCCGCGCTGAAGCAAAGGATGTAGGGAAGCAACTTGTGACGTTCCAACTGTCCAATACCTCAGGGGTTGCTTGTTTAACTTGACATGGTGTATATGATGATATATCTACTGGGATGTCCATGGTTAGTAAATGGATTACAGTGATTACAGCATAACCTCTATATAAGTGGGTTGGATACGTCCCGTAAATAGCTTATAAGCCAACTTACTAACTATAGTTACGATCACTTCCATGGACACCCTATATACTATATAATGTGTATATGTACTCAACAACATAAATACGGATGCCAGTCTGTCATATTATGACATGATATCATTCAGTTCACTTGAAACGCTGAAACGGATGGCAATCTTCCGTGCTTTATTCGTCGTAGAAAGCTGCACAACCAGGTGACCAGGTGAGGTGGCTGATGGTGGTTGAGTCACCTAACCGTATTATCAACAAAAGTCGTCAACATGGGTGCATTTTCTCCAAAATTTTGGTGTCTATATATTCTATAGAACTTAAAAAGATTTGAAATCACTTAGTTTTCATTATATATATATATATCTGAAATCCAATGCAGAAATAAGTATAGTGGGACTTGCCTTTCGTCGATCCACTGGTTCAATGGTATGAGAAAAGAATATTAAAAGCACTGTAGCAAGTATCTGATAAACAGCGAAGTGGCAAAAGTGGATGAAATGGATGAAATCATATATCAAATTCCCTTAACGCCACATTTTGTAAAGTCCTAGTGAGCTACACCAACTTCCCCAGAAAACGATGTGATGAAAAACATCTAAGCTTAATCACACACTCCAATGGCTCAATGTTTGGTTCCCAAAACTGATATTTCTCCACACAAAGGGATGCTGAACTACCCCCCAAAACATCGGCTTATCATCGCTATAATATAGAAAACATGTTGGTGGCATATCTAATTGGATGTCATTTTATCTTGATAAGGATACTCTCCCTGAAACATAGACTCTGCAAATAGGTCATCCCATTAGGAAATGCATCTTCCAACCATCAATTTTCATGGTCTATGTTAGTTTCAGGGAGGGTATCCAAACTAGCCTTACATTTGGCATCAAACTTCAAGACATCGAAGTTCAAAGGTTTTTCATTCGTTGGAGCCAAGGCACGTTTAGCTAAAGATTCTCGAAAGTCAAACTCCAAGTCGCCAGTTAAGAAACGTTGTTCAAAAAAACACACTTGCGATATCCTTGGAATGCCAAAATGAGGATGGATAGTTGGAACAACAAAAACTAAAAATATACACCCAACAAAAACACACATGTGTTTTTGTTGATGATGTATTCTTGAGAAATCAGCAGGGTGTTTTTTGTTGAAAGCACCCATTGCAACTGAATTCTTCCAACTCCTTGCAAGCTCATGAATCATGGCAAAGGCCATTAACAAAGGTCGGGTGCTTGTCTCATGGACCAACAAAAAGACACCGGGCTTTTAAACCTACCATCAGTTCACTATCTTCACTCTTGTCCCCAAGTTAAACGGCTGGAACATTTCTTCAAAAAAAACGGGATTCCATGTCGGTGGACCCTGGAAGATTAACATGGAACATTAAGATGGAACCTACAAATCACCCATGAAAAGAAAGGAACATGATCTTCCAAAGCTCCATGAGCAAATGTTCCATGTCAATTTTTTCAGGGGTGTTATCTCCTATTCTTTCAAAAAGGTGCCATGTTCAGGTGAACTTTGGCGCCGTTCAACTTTGGGATCCAACTACTTTGGCTGAAAGTTGGCTTGATAGCTGGTTGCACCGCGGGGGGGGATGGATATGTCTTGTTTTGGACCATTGGGGGACCGTTAGGATGGTCCTCACAAATGAGGGATAACATCATCAAATTGTTTTTATCAGCTTACTACACATGGTAGATCTCAGTAAATCTGGGGGTATAAACCACCATATTATGAAAAAGCTTTGATTGATTTGTATGATTTCTATGATCAATAACTAACGGTCATATAACGAACCAATTCAACTCATGTTTGTTGCGACAACTCGCCAGCAAGGATCTCCGCCAACACCGGAGCAGTGGCTTGTGGCAGGACCTGATTGCAATGTTGCTTCCAACATATCGGATCTAAGGTACAGGACTCCAGGACCCTCCGTTTTTGGTGAAACTTTTGGTGATAATGTTTTGTTTCTATTCCCTGAAAGCTCAACTAATGGTTAATTCTTGGTTTGGGTTTAATAATCTGGGATTCTACAGGTAAGTAACAATCCCTAGGTAAGTAACAATCCCTTTTTATTAGGGAATCCGAAAATCTAAACCACAAAACCAAATCAGCAATTAATCATTAGCTGAGTATTGAGACAAGAACAAAGCAAACGACAAGAGTCAAATCATAAAAATATATAAAAATTAGAAGCTACTCGTATCACCTGGTGTACGGACAAACGGATTGAGAACACCAACATCTCAATTCCAAAAGTTAAAAATGGACCCATAGGAGAAATGAAATTCTTTGCAACAAAACATGATTTCACCTCTTCATTCCGAAAACATATAATTCTCATCGGGTGCTTACACTTGAAAAACATGTACAGTATAATCAGTATAATGAAATCCATTCACATCCAGGATCGTTTCACCACACTTGCCTTCCAGGATCATCCTCCAGTTTCCTCACAAAAACGTGTAACCCCACCCCCCAAAAAAGACTATACCTGGACCTTCCAGTGGTACAAATAAATCTGCTCAACCCTGATTATGGTACAGATTTTTGGCAAACGTGCTGATTTTCAAAGTAGGGGTTCAAACGAGCACTTTTTTTTTCAGCCTGGTTTTGTGCAGTTTGAGCATAAATTGCCATAAATGTATCAAGTATGTCAGATTATAACAGATTAATACCTATATTGTTGAATACCCCTTGCATATGATGCTCATCTTTGCCCAAGCGTGAATGTATTTATCTCCGTGTATTGTGGCTACTGACTGGTAGCATGATTTGGTGCAGACCTCAGCACATGGCAAATTGACTCACTGTCACCCATGGCAGGCTTGATGCGCAGTGATGTCAAATTTATGTTGTCTAGTGCCATCACAACAGATTATCAACAAATGTGTATGAGCTCTTTTGCTCAAAACTTGTTTGCGAGATCTGTGTGCTATACGTTCTTTTCTGTTGCCATGGCCCCTGGACTCAACCAGATTCTGAAACGAGATTGGCTTTTAGAGATGTATAAGAACACAGAGGACTATGCTGCTTACCTGGCTTGCAGAACCATAGAAGACCCTCCTACACCAAGGCTTTGCACTGGGAAGAGGGAATGGGAGGCAGCTTTTTTCAAGTGGAAATCTGCCCTCAAGAGTGTCAGATCCAGCAACCAAACTATCTCGCAAAACGGAGGTGATTGAGCCTCTTTACTTTTGCCATGTGTACACTAAAATTCATTTCCTAGGTCTTAGCAATTAGGTGCAAGGGTGTTTACTTTGCAGCAGCATTGGGATGGATCGGCAAAAAATGATGCAACATGCAATGCATGAGTTGGCATGCAACTGGCACGTTTTGGCACCATGCTATGGGTTGTCTTGCAATTAGCAACTTACATGTATGTTTGGTTTTGGTACCTTGTCACCACTGCCTGAGGTGATGTGCCTCACGAAGAAGTGTCCTCTGCTGCCTGTTGTTCATGTCATGTTAACTTGTTTGTGATTTGTGATTGCATGGTGTATTTGAGTTTTGGGTTGAAGTTGTCATTGCATGCATGTAGCCTTTTGGCCTCAATTTGGTTGACTTGGTGTGTGTTGTTGACATGGTTGTGCATTACCAGCAATCAGCTGCTTTGGCAACTGATTGGGCGAACCACGAAGCTGTGAAGACCTTGGCAAGCAACCATGCTCTATGTCGAGTTGACAATAAGAAGAAGGTTTCTAGGAGTTCCTTGTTTGCATGTTTGTTTTTCTTTGCTGATGTTGCATGTTGCCAATCATCAAGATATGATCATTTCAGGTACTTTGAAGGACAACGCCGAACAAATAGGTTTGGCAATCAAGCACATTGGGATGCGACCGTCATTGCCTATACTAACACAAGCTGTGTCAACCTTCTTCCACTTGGCATTGCCACGGCAATATGAAGTATGCAGACATATGGTTGCATTATGCATGCATGATTGTGTGAATGGTTTTGTGTCCATGTTTTTGATGCTGTCTTGAATATTGACTCGCAAACAGCTGTGATTAGAAGAAACTAAGGTACACGAGTCAAACTTCATGCAAAAGCCATGTCGAAGTTAATGTATGGATTCAAACGTGTTGCACAGTATCTTGGCTATGTTGCAACACCATTGAAGTATTTGACGTTGAGATTCTTTGAAACTGAGGCGACCCCATAGGCCCAGGGACAAGAGGATTTTGCTGATCTATGAACTGGCGGAATTGGAACTTCCAGGCAAGTCTGTATCAAGTGTTATCCTTGGTTTGTTTATCTTTCTATAGGTTGAAAGGCACAATGTTTGCTTTGCAGGTGGCTCCAGCAAAGCTTCTGAATCTGCATCTGAAATGTCAGAAGATGAGGCAGAATCTAGTGATAGTGTCTCTGAAGATGCACCTTGTATGCATCTTTGCATCTTTGGTTGCTGACCTTGTAAAGGTTAAGTTGCTATCTGCTGTACTCGTTTGGACTTAGGAGGATGAGCCTGCGCCCATTGCTGACTCTGCTTTACCTGTTCCTCCTCCTCCATTGCCTGAAAGCCCGAACAAGAGCAGTGTCAATCTCAGAACATGTTCTTTTGCATTAATCTTGATTTGGATTTGCATTGAAAAACATACAGTGTAGAAGGCTGTTCCGTGGTCACACCTTCACCTGGTGTGGAAGGCCTGGAATTTCTTGCATATCTACTTACCTGTGCAAGTCACAGTTTATTTCCATGCAGGTGTGCTTCCTGCTACTGAAACCCCTGAGAAAACATTGGAGCCAAACGATGGCTACTTGGCCTTCACACTGTGAATTGCTCAAGAACTCAATCAAGTCACATGGAGTGCATTATAATATGTTGTGGGTGAGTGCCAGGAGTGCAGCAGCTCTTGTACTTGGAGCTGCAGGAGTTGGAATTGTTGCTTCAGCTTCAAGTCAAACATGAGAGGGAAAAACAAATGGCTGCTCCTCCTCTCCTTCCTGGCTCCATTGTCGGTCCACACCTTGGATTTACTGTGTTGTGGGTTGTTTGTTCTGCTGTTTTGTTTTGCATGTTGCCCACAGGCATGGACAACTTGGAGACTCAAGTCATGGCGATGTCTCAAATGCCGGAGTGTCTCAATCTTAGAATCTTTGATGCTTTGATGTGTTTTGTGTATGTGAAAGTTTGGTTTGCACATGAATAGAATCTGAATGCATGTGTGCCGAACTGCATTTGATGTTGGACTTTGTGTTATACATGTTTGCGGTTTAATTGTGATTTGATTGAGGCCATGTTGGTTTTCAAGGTGAAGACGGCCATGCTGGTGTTGAAGTGGAGGGTGCCATAGTTGCATTGGTTGCAAAAATGTGTGGCATATGCATCACAATTACATAGTTCCTGGCTGTGAGTTCTGTATCTGCATGAGGCATTGACAATTCTAATCAGGTTCATGTCGAACATGCCGAAGTACCTCCAGGTTGGGTTGCAGTACTGTTCATTTCCCTAGACTAGCTCCACTTGCAGCTGGTAGGTCAAGAAACGATTGAAGAGGAAGAAGTGCGGACAAAGGGTTGCTTGACCTATGTGTGCATGTTTTCTTGGAGTTACTTTCTGACACATGGGCGACTTTGATTTTGTGTTTGTTCATCCTTTGATATTTGTACTTAGGCATGGAAAGTGAACGTGCATCTGAAGGTCAAAACAAAGCTACTGGCAGCCCCATGGTCTAAACTGGACATGGCAAACATTCCAATTATAAATTGCGCAGTGATACAAATTAAATTGTGATTTTGTTGTGATGTTGGATCCCATCATTGTATCATGATGAGTGCTGATGGTCATTCAAATATGAGAGATATTATTGGATATGTTGTTTCCTTCTTTGTGTTGTGTTGTGCAGATTCTATTTGCCCAAGGTCCTGAGGAAATCTCAGATGGTGAAGAAGGCAACTGCAACATGTTGAACATTTCATTTCTTACTTTGTGATGGACTAGGTGCTGGGACATCTTCAGAAGAACCTGAAACACCTTCCATTGTTCTTACTGGCACCAAGGTGCCAAGATCTCATGTCATATGATGTGTTTCAAGTTGAGTGGTGCAGCATGCATATCAAGTGCTTGCCAGGAAAAGTCTGAAGAGGATGGCAGTGAAGGGAGCCAGAAACAACCTTCGCTGCAGCCTGCAGTGGCTTTGGATATGTGTTTAGCTTTGGTTGGGTTTTGAATTGTTGCATTTTGAGTATGCTGTGTTGTCTTGCCATCTTTGTTTGTGTCCATTATGTTTGACATGGTGAGGCGACTTTTGCACCAAAATCCACAAGGGAAATTCTGGCTGCTGCTGTGGCTGATGAACAGCCTCAGCAGAAGTCTCGTGGAAGGAAACCAAAAGCTGAACAAGGGACCAAAAGGACATACACAGCTATGAAGAAAACATCACGCCCAAAGGCTAAGGCTAAGGCAAAAGCAAGATCAAAGCCAGGCAAGGCCAAGGCTAAAGCGACACCCAAGGCTAAAGGTAAGCAATCCCAGGCAAAGGCTAAATGTAAAGCCAAGGCTAAGTCGAGGCCAAGGGCTGCAAATGAAAGTGAAAGAAATTTGCAATCTAAGAAAAGCAGTGCGTACCATGCAGCTAGAAAACAAGCTTTGAGGGATGGTCACGATGATGAGACCGCAAAAGCAAAGGGTCGTGAGGCATGGAGTTCATTTGAATCATGCATCTGCTGTGCTTTGTTTACTGTATGTGTTACTTTTCAAATGCATCAATTTGATCATTCCTTTATGTGCCCATTGACGTTTTGAGTTGCAGGCTAGCCACTTGGTGGTATGAGTTGATCTTGAATGGTTGTTTTTGATGCTGGTCAGCCAGCATGTTGGGGCAAACAACATCTATGGGATGTTGTCTTTGTTGAGCGTGAGTGGCCTTGACTTGCAACACTCTCTGATCATTTACTTGGAACAACTCTTGATATGAATGATTTATACTGATATGACATGACCTATTCTTGTGGCTAGTGTTGCAAGTACTGAAGGATCCAACATGCTCACGGGGATTGTCTGTGACCACATTGTGCAAATGTGATGTCATTATTGTGATTATATCGTTGCTGCAACTTAGAAATAGCTGCCACAAATCTCGAAGCACACAATGACCGCAAAAAACAGTTGCATGCATGGGCAAAAACATATATTGTTTTGTTGCCATGTGTTTTGAAGTACATGCATGCTTGTTTGAACATGTGTCAAGTGTCAAATGATGGAGGTACAATCCAACGTCTGGTGCCTGCCTTTGAACCTGTGCCCTTTACTTGTGTTGTAATGCTTTGTTGTTGCATGTTGTGAATGGTTGTGTGCCACCCAAGAATGAAAACTTAAATTTGACTTGTGTGAATGTGTGCAACATCAGCTGCCCAAAGCCTGTGGAGCATAATTTTGAAAATGATTATTGGAAAGAAAGAAACACGGAAGGATGAGAAGATAAAGGCACTCAGTGATTTTTGACATATATTTGATGCAATGTGTGTGCAATAAATATGTTTTGGAATTGCTTTGTTTGTGAGCATCCCCACAGGCAAAAGCAGAGCAAAGGGGTGCGAAACCGAAAATTTTCACACCACCTCGTCCAAAGGCTTGGCCCTCTGTATTTTCTTAAGAGATAGATTGTCACATAAATGGTGATTTGTCAGAAGGTGTCACATGTGCCAAGCAAGGTCAGGGCTTATCCATTTTCTACGGACTATTCATCGGATGAGTGCCAGGTTTGTTTTTTGGGGCCAACTCTTCAACTCATCTATCATTCATTCTGATCTAAAGATGTTTTGCCAGGCTGTCGGAGAATCAACACAAGAGAGCGAGGACCATTTCAATTGCATGTCAGTCTAGATTTTCTTGATGTGTCACATGCCTATATTGTTAGCCAGGCCTGCAACTTGTGTTTTTGCCCAGGACATGGTTGATGTTCATGTTCAAACTGATTGGTGTCAAATCCTCGCTCCACTGGTGCCGCTTGTGCCAAAGGACTGAGTCAAGCATAATGTTTTTTTCTTGTAGAAAATATGCAAATTTCATATGCTGAGTTTGTGTGGATTGCAGGAGATGGCAATGGCTGCTGCTAGTTCATCTTCAAAGGGCAATAGTCAGGACAGATTGTTTGTGCTGGATGTTGGATGGGTTGTTTGTGTTTGTATGGTGTGTTGCAGAAGTGATGCTCAATTAACTTTTGTGCTTTTGAAATAAAGGACAATGCACAGAGTCCAGCTGGGCCCAACGTGCATGGCTTAGTTGCTGAGGCTCAGTTTGTTTTCTTGATTGAATCATAACTTTTATTGTTTCATGTGTGTGTGATATGTTGGGAGAATGCTTGGCATGTTGTAGGTCACAGAAAAGCCATCGTCACCATGCAAAAATGAGAGTGAACCCATAGGTGGAAAGAAAAAGGTAATTGCAAAAAAGGCAATGCCTGTTCCAAGCATGAACAGCAACATGTGTAGCAAACCCGTTGGGGAATGGCCATCGCACCTTCCAAAGCCGCCACCTCCACAGCGGTTGCAGTGAAGTTGAAGTTGCAGTTGGAAAAAATGTGGTGGTCTTGTGCATGTGTGTGTGGGTGCATGAATGTCTTGCAGTGTTGAAGATTTGCATGATGTGTATGGGTCAGAGTTTATAGATCGCAACTTCTATCTGCTTTTGTGACTTTTGCACAGGTACAGCACGATGACCAACTGGCAAGTGGAGGCAATGTTGTCAGGTGGGATTTGGGACAACATGTATGTGATTTGAATTTGTTGTGAGAAGCACATGAGCATATGTAGTTGAATGCATGTTTGTGCTTGTGCACGTGTGGATGATTTTGGTTTACAGCAAAACTGAAAGCATACGTATATGTACAAGTGATTCATATATGTGTATTACAAGTGTGTACCTGCAACTTGTTTCCAATGCCGGCGGTTGATCGTGGAAGCCTTTTCACTGCTCTCATCCACTGCAATGCCCCGAAGGCTGGGCTGAGTTTTGTTTGGTGGTATGCGAAAATGAATTTGTTTCTCATCCATAAATTGTGCTTTGATGATCATGGAGGTATTGGTGGGATGTGCCAGTGCCTTAGTTGCTAGGATGATTGCTTGTGCATTTTGCATATAGTTGAACAACACATGCTGTAGGTATTGCTGATGCTTTGGAATCCAGAGTTTCCTTGGGGTTGTGAGCCCTACACCTTCCTGGACATGTTTTCCGGACGTTCCAATACTTCAAAGGTGTGGTGCAAGCCTCAGCAATCAATTACTTGCATGTGTGCATGGTGTGGATTGCCAACACAAATCTGAGCATGTCTGTAGGAAAGAAAAGGGGTTCAAGACTGCCCACTTTGACTCAGACTATGGTGTTAAAGCTGGGAGGCCCCCTTGCATGTTTTGTGTATGTTTGTGGTGTATGTTTGTATGTATGTCTGTATGTCATATGGTGATTCCATGTTAGGCCTCGAGCACAAGACTTCAATACACCTCCCGGTTTTGTGTCCTATACTCAGATGTGGTATGGCAAAATTCCATCCAACATATGTTGTTTTGTGGTGTGCCCTAGGACTGCCCTTTTCTGTTGCTTGAACCTCCATGCTGGGTGCCTTTCACTTTGGGGGCCTGATTGCCGTAGCTGGTCGGTGGTAGCCAGATCTACCACAATGAGAAATATGATCAACAATGCTTTTGGCATTGCAGTTGATTGTGTGGTAGCTGGCAACCTTATGGCATCAAGGCAGGTTGTCATGTAACAAGTGAATTGTAAACATGTTCTACACATCCACGTGCATATATCCACTTGTACTGCAACTTGCTCCAGGTTGGTCCTATGTCTTCTTTGTGTGTTGGCAGTTCAGGGCCTCTTCATTGTGGAACAACCCAGGTGCTTATGCTAGCATCTTGTGATTTTTTTTGAAACATATGTTCATGCCAGGCAATCGATATTGTTCGAGTACTACAGGTGGAAATGGTTAGAGGAGCAGGTATGCTATGTGCCTGTGCAAACAATATTAGCATGATGTTTGTCGATTCAAGCGTCATGTTTTTTCTAAATGATTATGTTAGTGGCTGGATGTCCAAGGTTCACCTTCAATCTTTCTGGATGATGGCCTATGGAGCACCCACCCCGAAAAGATTGATGGTTAGATCAAATTGGCTGCGTATAAGCGAACTGGATTGTGGTCGGCTTGCACGCCGATACATGCAAGAGAAGACAGAGTTTCAAACTGCTAGCATCTTGATGACAGTACTGCCAGAAGCATGTTAAAGAAATGGGTTCAACAAATATATATCATATATATGTATTATAAATGTATATGTTCCACAACCGAGCTAAGGTAAAACAGCCACAGGGTGGACTGGCAACAAGAATCTTAAGCAGACACAGTGCCTGGTTGGCAGTGGTGTCAGAGATGGCTGTGATAGCATGCATTTTTCCTTGTTATTGAAAGCTTCAGATTTCAGGGCTTATCCTCGTGGCTTTGGAACTCGTCTCCTGGAAATCTGGTCAGAAGAACCAGCATGTGAGCAAACGTGCTTGAGGTCAGACTTGTGACTTGTTTTTTGCAAAAATGAAATAGCAGTATATGGTACCATTTTATTTGTGCACAATTCTTGCTGCAGGATGAAGATTGCTACCCCAGCTTCTCTTTCAGATCGGGAGGTGTTCGAACGTCTCCCCTTTGGGGATCCATGGCATGATGCACAGATGGTAGAAGTATGGAGGTTTCTATATACGCATGCCCGTACAGCAATTCCAGATAGCTGGCAGGATACCATGTCTGCATATAATGAGTTGCTCCTTCACAATCTGGGGCATTGATCAAGGCGTTTGGGGAAAAAGAAGTGCATGAATTGTGCTTGCACGTTGTGTGTGTTTGTCCACATGGACTTTCTTGCATGGAGATGCTTGTTTTTGCCTTGATTTGAAACACTTGCTTGGTGCGAAACGTGCGCAATATTCCGCGAAACGGGCGCAATATTCCGCGAAACGGGCGCAAAATGAAAAAGTGTACCAAATGGGGTCATGAGTTCATGTATAGTTGATGCACATTGCTCAAGTTAGAGGCATGTCTCGGGATACCTTGTCTGTGGGTTTAGGGTTACTGAGGGTTCCTACTACGGAAAGCATGGAGCAAGAAGACTTAGGTTCTGCGATCCAGGCTGGGTGATATTTATGTTTAAACATGTCAATGTCTGTGTGCTATGGCTCATGGCTTTTGTTGATGGTCAGGCGAAGCTTGCAAATATTGCTAAGTTGCAAGCCCAACTGCGATCTGATCCCACAAGACCTTTACCTACAGAGATCCCCGTGGCAGCACCAGGTAAGGGTTACATGCAGTATGTGATTACTTATGTGCTTTGTGTTTGTGCCATATCTTTGGGTTTTGTAGTAGGTCACCGTTTTTATGCGGAAGCTGATCCTGGACAACATGCTGCAGGAAGCGCTCCAGTCTCTTGGTAAATATAAAGTCAACATGTTTTGTCAATTAGGTTTTGCTTTGACTTGTGCTTGTGTAGGTTTTTGAATGCACATGGTTTTGATTTGATGAACCCTGTGTGAGTTCAGGTTGCTCTTGGTGGGTTGAAGAAACCTGCTGCTTCACCTGATGCTGAGGAAACCACATAGTTCACACACATGTTTACATGTAATAATTTTACAGCTTGTATGGCTTTTTTTGTGAGATCATATAATGTATTTACATTCACTGATGTATAGATGATGTATAGGAGCCTTTGCCAAAGAAGACTGAGAACAGCCAACGCTCCACTGAAATGGATGAGCTGCCTGAAACGGTTCCAGCTGAGTTGGGCCTTGGTGAAAAGAAGGCTGGAATTTATGAAATTATTTTGTGAATTGTATGCATAGGTGATATGATGTATGGATGCATGCTCCTGGAGCCGTATATCTATGCTGAGTTTGAGCATGCCTTGCAGGTAGAATCACAGGAAAAGAACGAACCAGTCTTGGAACGTGGCATGGTTGCATATCTATAGACACAAATTTCTTGATGAACATGCTTGTACCCGTGTACAAACAGTTGTTAACTGACCATGCCTTGATTTTTGTGATTCATTATCCTGCAGGTCAAGTGAAGAGGACTGTCATTGTCCCCAAAGGATGTGATCGAGTCATTCAACAACCGAAGGTCGACATTTTCAATCCTGAAGTGCAAAAAAAGCTCAAGTGGGATGATGGTCCACAGGTGTCAGCTGGGTCGCCGTCAACAGGGTTGAAGAGTGATGGGTATGTTGAAGGGACTGTTGATGGACAAAGTGGTGGAGGCATTCCTCCTCCTAACGTTGCTGCACCAGCTGCTCCAACCACTGGCATTTCTGGACCAACAGCATCAGTGCAAGAAACCCTTGCTGCTGTCAGGCATGCATATTGTGTTGTCTTGTCATGATTTCTTGGTATGACCTGTTGTTGATTTGACTCTTTGGATTGCTGTCGGTTGTGTTGATCTTTGATTATGTTTGTTTGCTTGATTAGGATTGGAACATGTTGTTTGAATGCGATGGCCTGTGCAGGAAAGACAAGAAACCTGGTGCCTATGACAAGTTTGACCACCAGTGACTTGCTTTGGGCCATGTTTGATTTGTCATTGAGATTTGCTTGCAGTTGTGATAGTGAATCCATTGGCAAAAAATGTGTTATTCAAGATGTTTTTTGGTGATGTCAGGCTTCGTCGACATGTCAACGGTGTGAGCTCAAGTGAGCTTATGGATGCCTGGCAGGACAAAGAAAAGCGTCACTTGACTTGATGTTAGAGTAAGTTCAGAACATCACAATATATAATACATGTATGCATACAGTTGTGATCATTTAGATTTAATGCAAAAACAAATATCATTTTTAGATCTTTGGTGCGAAAGACACACATTGAAAATCATGTATAAGCTCATATACATCAAAGATCATGAAAACCAGCATAGATGGATGGATGCATGGAAGGATAGATAGGTTGGTAGATGGATAGACAGACATAGATACACACATAAGAACCATTTAACTAGGATATCAAAATCTCAAGATTATATATATTTGGTGCACATGTGTGCATATGATTTGATGGAACAATATGGAGTGCATCAGACTTGATGGTTTTCTTTGCTTTGTTCACATTTGGTGAGGTGAAAAGATGAAGGAAGTTTTGATCTCAACTGGGTCTCTTCAAGAGGTAACTGCTGTTGCCAAACAACTCTACAGCAAATCAGTTACAGACACCACCAAAGAGAAACCGGTCACCAAAAAGATGCTCAAAGAGCAGTACCACTGGGATGAGTTTCTTGCATGAATTCCTATTAGATTGTTTTTGGGGTGAAGTGTTTTCACACCATAGTGACCATTGTGATCCAGTGATCATGTTGGATGTAATAGAAATCTTCAAGAATCTTCAACTTAAGATATGTTCTTGGTCCTTGATTTTGAGCTTCCAATGAACTGAGTTCCATGGTGGAGAATGCTTGGCAGTGGGCCAGTTCGCACCAGAAACTATTTACCCACCCGATCAACAAGGCGGAGTACATTGAAATCAATGTCGAGCAAGAGCGTGAGAAGCAGACTAGGAGGTCTTCGGAGCTGTCTTCTTCAGTTTCTTTTTCCTTGGAGGAGCATGTGTACCTTCACCTGCATGCATGTAAGATCAGTGATCCAAGTTCCAGCTCATAGGTTGTTTTTTTCCCATGTGACTTTGGAATGCAGCTACGTATCTGCACAACTTTTTTGAACACACTTGCTTGCAGGATTCAACTGGCTCAGTCTTTGATGACTTCCAGGAGATGGCCAGGACCCCACTGGGATCTGCAGTGAAGGCAGATGGAGATGCTGCAACCCCTGCTGTGACCACAATGCCGAATCTTAGCAAGTCTGAGCTGTTCCATTTTGAAAACATGTTGTTGTTTTGAATGCATGCATTGAATCTTCTTCCCAAGGAAAGGTCCCATTGAACGTGTGCAATTCCCTACAATGAGTTCGGTGATCTCTCCCTTTCAGCAGCTGGGTCAATATATCCTGATTCTTGGGCGAAAGATCGATTCGGCACAGGAACTTAAGGACAGTTGATATGTATGTGCCAGCATATTTGGGAATGAATTGTGCATGTGCATATTTTGAGAAACATGTGCATTAACTTTTCTTTGGCAGGAGAAGTTGGAGAAGTATAGTGAGAGCAATGGCAAAGCGAAGGAGTTGCAAACCTAGAAAACGTTTCTTATTAATGGGCTTTTAGTTACATTGTGCCTCTTCTCGATGGTGTTGTTACAAATGAGGTTGGCAGAAGGCATCGGCAAACCCTTAATGATTTTGCAGAAGACCTACAAGACCATGGTGGAAATGCAAGGTGCAGCCATGGCAGAAGCTCCTGATAGGCCTGCCATGTAGTAATGACTAGCTGAACGGAAAAATGAATCAGCAGATGCTGTTTGCATAGCACATGTTTTTTGGCTGATCGAACAAACTCATTTGCAGGAACAAGCAGCAAGAACTATCTACTCACTATGTGACTTGCACGAAGGAGGATACTATGATGAACACGTGGGTGCAACGAGCCAGGACTGAACATATTTGTGCACATGGCATGATTGTATGTATGTGTGTCTTTGGGAAAACCCAACATCTTATGTTAACTTGCAGTCGTGTGCTGACAGGAAGTGGCGCCCTCCTGAGACTGAGGAGGACAAAGAAAAGAAGAAACAACGTGCTGAGGAAGCAAAGAAACGCAAAAAGGAGAAGGCTGAGAAGAGTACAGTCAAAGATGAAGCATCATAGATTCTGTGATGCAAACAGTGTTGATTGCCTGTGATCATAGAAACTTGTGTTCATATACAAATGTTTTGTGCAAACGTGGCTGCAATCATAACTCAGCTGAGGAATGTCTACCTTTTTAGCTGAGCTGGGGTCTTTCTTGATTTTGTGACAAGCATGGAAATGCCATGCATGGGCGTACATTGTAGAACAGATATGTGAGCTTGAAGCTGCGCACATGTTGAAAGCAATTGGGAAAAACAATAGCTGATAGTGTAAATGGTGCTTGCCATTCCGTGCACACATGACACTTGATGTTGCTGATAGCTTACATTCAAAACCTTTTTTGGTGAATTGGTTAACATTGGTGAGGGATAGATCTTGGAGCAGAAAGTCGTGGGGATATTGTGCCAATCGCAGGCATGCCTCGTTTTGACCTTTGAAATTTGTAAATTATTTGCATAGTTGCCCCTCAGTGCTCAATCTTGACAGGCCAACCTTCTCAGCCTCATACTTCCCGTGAAGATGTCCAGCAATGTCTGGTGGAGGAATTGCTTGAACACTTTGAATCTGGGGTGCCCTTCATTGAAATTTATAAATGCTGAGTTGTGAGCCACCTTATATATATCAATGGTGTGGGCTTTTTTTTTGGAATCACTGAGGCAGATGGTGCAAGGAGATTGTGACTTGCGATTTTTAGCTAGCTGTTAATTTGCATAAATGTAGAATCAAAATGGACAGGACTGCTGTTTCTGCAATTCGTATGACAAGTGGGTTGCGTCTAGCAGATGGCAGTCTTCAGCTAAGATTTCGTGATAACTTGATGGCATTGTAGAAGTGTTGCATAGCCCTGATGTAATGAAAGCTGGAATTGTTCATGCTCAAACTCTGTAGGTCGCCCTTTGCTTCTCCACAAAATTGCATCATGGACAAGTCCCAGCAACTGGGCCAGGAACTTACACCGGTTGATCCATTCATGGAACCTTTCCTTGGTGGTGGAAGCAAGCTATGTAGACTGCCCCGTGAAAGTCAATGACAAAGAGGTTGTTGTCCCATGGCCACTGCTGCACTTGAGCTCGTGGTTACAATTTATATTTCGAAAGACAGATGCAAGGATGCTGTGCAGTGGTATATCACTGGGTGATGAATGGGCTTTTGAATTGAAATCATTTTGGTCACTTTATCAAACAGTGCAACCTGACCACCAAGTTTTCACATGGCCAAAAGAAAGGTTGGCATGGACGGTGCCCATGCTTTACCATGGTGATGAAGGCCGTGGCAAAAACCACCGCCAGGTCCTGGTAGTATCGTACCAGCCACTTTTAGCGATGCCTGGACATACTTTCAAAAGCAGGCTGCTGTGCTCAGTTTTCCCAGGAGAGAAATATGCATGCAAGGATGGCCAGGAAACGTTGGAGGCTTTGCACCATGCTATGGCGTTGGATTTGATTCACCTCTTTGAAGACGGTTTGCAGGTGCTATATTAACATGTGATTGTTTATATCTGCATGTTGTTGTTGTCGTTGCTGCTGTTGTTGTTGTTGCTGTTGCTGTTGCTGTTGTTGTTGTTGTTGTTGTTGTTGTTGTTGTTGCATTCATTTGTGAGCTTAGTTTGATGTAGGTGGAAATGCCTGATGGATCTTCAAAGCAGATCTATTTTGCATTTTGCGGTGTGAAGGGAGACTGGCCATGGTTGCGAGTCATGCCTGCAAGCTATGATTTGTGTCCTCATTTTCTTTCTGTGTAGTAAGTTCTAGCAAACTTGCTTGTGTAAGGAAAATGTCACCGGCTAAAGACCGGATTTCAATGTGCAAGGGTGTGTCATCACTGTGAGTCTCAAGTTTGGATCTCAGTTTGGGCAATTTTGGAAGATGTGTATTTGATAAATATAACAATATATATATATATATAGTTTTTTTCATGGCCATTCAGGATTGGTGGTGCACCAGTCTTTCAGCGCAGTGGCGTTTACATAGACCTGGTTCTTGCCCTTCCAAAGATGGCCCACCAGCAGCGCTGCATCAAGTTCCTGGGGCAGGAACTTTGTTCGCACCACCAGATCAAATGCATACATGGCATCTTGGAATTGGACAATGGTTCTGTGGAGCCTCAGTTGTAACTCAGCAGAGTAAGATGAATGCAGCTATAGTTTTTTTTGCACCATGCAGTACAATAATTATGTAAAGTTTATGATTTGTGCTTGCAAGCTCAGAGCTCAGGTGATGATTGCGTGCAGGTTTAAATGGTTTGGTGGGACTACACAAGATGACAACATGGCAAAAGCATATCAGCATTTTTTGCAATGGAGGAAACAGTTGCCTGTTTGCAAGCACATGTCACTACAGAGCTTCCTTTGTGGGATTGTCAGAATGTAGTTGCAATCATTGTTGCGAACATGCAGTGGCAATCGCATAGGTTCAAGAAGACCACGAGTATATTGGAGTTTGACCTGAAAAAGACCTTCAAGATCAAATCGTTCCTTGTCAAAGTGGTGTAGTAGAACATGTCAAGTACAGTTGAATGGATTATATTGCCACAGGTTGCAGGAACAGCCACACCTTGGAGGCTGGAGCAGTGTTTTTTTTCTATACATCATGGCATGATTTGAACAAGTTGCAGGCAAAGCGTTTGACACAGCTGTTGTTTGCCAGTGGCTCCTCTATGTAGTGTCTCGGGAACCAATCAATGAGAATTGCGTGGCTTGTTTGTAATATGATCTTGAATGTCATGTTTGCTATTGTTGAAGTACCTGTCGACTGAGCCTTGCACATGTGCCATGTATCAGGATCCTCCTCAAGAACTTGTGGATCTCTTGCGATGGACACTTGAGACCATTGATGTGTACTTTAGTGGAATCACTGGACGGATGTGGATTCCACGACCTGAAGCAATTGATCTGGCACAAGCTTGCCACAACATGGTGGTCCTTGGGATTGATTTCAGATTTCGTAGTTTATGCATGAATGCAATTATAACTGCAGCTTTATAAAGTTATATAAAGTTTATCTTCCCATCGTTGGCCTAGGAAGGGTATTCTGGCCTTTTCCATGGCTGCGAAGCCCGTGGTTGGAAGCTATATGCCAAAAAACCAAAACTGCATATGCAACAGGAGATTGGGTGGTTTGATTGCAATTTCATTGCTGTTTACTTCTGACTGAGTGCATTTTTTTGTTGTTTGTGCATCTTGGAGAAGGTAAGGCTGTGGATGAATGACCAGATCGATCGTGGTTGCCAAATGGTGATGTCACCACATCGTTGCCTGCATGATTTATTTGTTGATTCTTCAATATGTTCCTTGAATAATGAAAACATGTTGAGGCTACTCAACATGGATGGATGAAGATTTCATTGGGAGAGCTGCTTGGCTATTCATGGAATGTTGGAGACTATTTGCTACTATAGGATGGTCATATTACTTTTTGATTCCTTTTTGTTGATGTGAGATATACTGAATTCACGCAGGTTTCCCGGATGAGTCGCAGATGCCACAGCTTTACTATTTGCATCTCAACAATGAGAAGAGCTCTCATGCATTACAAGAGGAAGTGGGGCGGTTCTGGATGGCTCCTTGCAAAGAATTTGTCCATTTTTGCAGTGCATAAAATGCATCCCTTTATGTGCATGTGTGTGTGCATTGAGGTTGGGAGCAAAAAGGATGAAGATTGCCAAAGGTGTCTGCTTGAATGGTTTGAGTTTTCAAAATGAAGCAAATGATCCAACAAACAGTTGTGAGTGCAGATTATTGTTGTGTAGATTGCCTTACATAAGTTGATGTTTGTTGTGCTGTGTGATGCAGTTTGATTGGAGGTCATGAAGCTAACATGTGAAGTGCATCATTACGTCCGTGGAGGCATTGAAAGAACATCCGAATGATTGCAAAACAACCGTGTGACATGTATGTTCACTGCTGATGAAATGTTTTTTCAACAATTCAGATGGTGCTAATGTTCGGTCAGGTGATCTACAAACACATGCAGTATGTGGTCTTTGCCTTACACATGTGGAAACATGTGACTTGAGGTTGCAGTGGTTTTTGAAACATTACAGGCTCCAGGATATGTGATGCATGTTGCCACATGCTGTGCATCTTAAGTTTGCAATGTACGTTATCCATGGTTGCTGTTGAAACTTCATTGAGGTTTATCTATGTGGATCTGGGTGTTTGGAAATGAGATGGGTTCCTGAAAAAAATAATGGTGCAAAAACAATGTAGCACAATGATACACAAACATAAGTTTTGGTTTGTAATCTTATGATGTTTCTTGCTCGCATTCCTCCATTTGAGGTTGAAACAAACCGGTGCTATGGAAATGACCTATGGTGTCAGCTTGTGAGGGAAAAAGTGCTGTTCAATGAGCGATCAAATATGTTTCTAAAAGACTGGGTATGTGTATATCAATGCAATTCAAATATATATGCATGCATGTAGTATTATCTAGAGATACCGAAAGTAAGTCGTACACTTTTTTTTTACACCCATGTGTTTGGTACACATTCCTGGAAAATGTGCAGAAATAACATGGTACACATTTTTGTGTACCAAAGGATGGTACAGGTACAACAAAGGTTGAAAACAACATCACATGATAATATATATCGTTACATAATATTACTCCCACAAAAAACTTATGCAAACAAACTTGAGCAGTTTCTAATTTCATCAACAAAACAACTTCCAACAAAAAACCAACCAACCTCAACCAACCAACCCCAACTGCTTACTGCCGCCGACAGGAGACTTGAAAGAGTTGAGAGGCGAGGGTGGCACGCAAGCGTTTCCCCGGCGCAGTGCGTGACACTTTGGCAGTCACCTTTGGAAAACGTAGCACCTGAAAGGGGCGAATTTAAGCGAACGGTTTCAAGCAAATCACGTTTGAGGTTTCCAGAAATGGTTTTGGGGGGAAATGTTTCACAAAAAAATTAGTTTGGGGCCTGGAACTCATGATTTTTTGTTGAGAGATGTGTCATGTTTGATATAAATATAATATCTATATACCCTCAGAATCCTGACAAAGTCGCTTTTTTGAGGACCCTGACCCCTACTATACAGGTTCAAACCCTTCCATTGGAGGGTCCAAGGATTCTTAGGCTAAATGTTAAATATCCCGTCCCTTTATAGACTTTCTAAACCAACAGCAGCACCAAAAAAAACACCGATTTTGTGACAAAACCACTCCGAATTCGGAGATCTTTCTTTTGTTCTTTCGAGCGTCTGTGTAGGAAAAAATGATGGCCTAAGAGGAGAGGAGAGATATGAATAGATCAAAGATATCCATGCTGTAGAATCACAAACGACTTACGTATCCTTCCTGGTACAACCGTAAACTGCCTTGAAAAGAACACATCCTTCAACTAAACCAGCTGAGCCATCTACCCATCCAAGGTCTCCCCCAGCAAACCTAGGAGATGGACCTTGATCCTGCCTTTGAAAAAGCGGTCACGTTCCCATGCCTCCCAAGTCAAGGAGAACGAAGGATCTTCATGGCGGTGATGATGGTGATGATGATGATGATGATGATGATGATGATGATGATGATGATGATGTTGATCAGGAATTGTACATCAATATGGTGGTTTCTTTTCCGAGTGAGTAAAGACTTTAGTGTGTCTTTGAACTCTACTCACCCATACTGCAAACAACTATAACGTAACTATAGCAAGACTACACTATTCAAGTAAGATATTGGATCATCCTGAAACAGAAGTCAAACTCTCCAATCAGGCCATCTTTGATCAGGGATCCACTTTAACTTATTTAACTACATCATCATCATCATCATCATCATCATCATCATCATCATCATCCACAGTCTTTCCCTAACAATCCAATCCCTTCCCTAGAATAGGATTGAGGGTTCCAATCCCATCCTCAGCTTTTTCTAGGCGTAATCCCTGTCCTAGGATATTCCTTGATTCGTAGAGCTCTTCACATCGAAGCAGTCATCTATTCTGAACCAACAAAAATATGGACAAACAACAGCCACAACAAGACAACCAAAAAAGCAGTTAGCTGCAACCACCCTCATCCACCCATTCATATACGAATCTCCAGGGAAAAAAAGAAAAACAAACAACACGATCATGACACCGGATTTCCCTAACTGAAAAAGAAACAACAACTCTTGAGAGGTGTCATTTTTGGGTGAAGAGACACATGCAGCGCATTGCGACCCACAAAGAAAACGTTTGAAAAAGTCAACCACAACAAGGCCCCACGGGTGGTGGTTTGTCGAACGGAACCTCCATGTCCACCGGATCGACCGTCATCCAGGCACGTTTGGGATCTGGAGGTTCTTCCAACTTTTGCACTTCATCGAAGTCACCTGACGGAAAAATTCAACGAATGGACCACGGATAGGTTGGTTGCTATAGCCATTTTAAAATGAAAAGCTGGTTTATAGTATGATGTTTATCAAATGTGGATGACACTAGTTGCCTAGAAATCGTGATTCAACAACATCTTGTCATTTTCTTGAGATATGAGGCCACAATATTGACTTTACATAGATACTCTGATGGTCTACTCCGTGAACAATGAACCATGAGCATGAACAGGAACACAGGTCAAGATGACTAGCCAAAAAACTCGACTTGCACAATTCTGCACATCCATTTTGCTATATCAAAACAATTCAATCATCTGCAACCTAGAATATTGATCAAAGTACCCTCGGTTGATTCTCTTTGGAGAACAAACACATAACAAGTCGATAGAACATTGTTCTCATGTTTCATGGCGTGTTTTAGCTCTGGTTCAATCACTAGCAGGCACTAGCGGTAGCAATTCCACCTTGAAGTTCTTCTGAAAAATTAGATCTACCTTTCAGTGTTTCTGGACATGAGGGAAGCGCAAACAATGCTTTTTTATAATCAAGAGTCTTCGAAATCAAAGGGGACCATCCACTTTGGATCATTTCAAGATACCTGCCAGTGTGGGGAAATTGTGAATGAATTGTGTGATCAGTCCATGGTTCTCATGCCGAGTTATCCAACAAATTACTGGCAAAGATATGAAACATAAAAAGTTTGAATGAACAAACCAAGCTCTTTCAGCAGATCGAACACATCCCTTCAATTACCTTAAATTACAATCAGATTAACACATAAAGTGTCCTCTTGACATTTCTGAACAGGTACCTGTTAGTTATTCAGTTATTGGTATCATTTTTGCTGCGCCCTTTTGAGTGCAACACACCCAGCTTTGTCGGAAACGCCTCGAGAAACATGTCCCGAATGGATGAGAATCAACTGGATCTTGTGACTCAAAGGTAAATGATTGACCAACGACCTGAGCTGCGAAACCAACAGATTGGAGGCTTAGATCGCAGATGAGGAGCAGTTTCTATAGTTTCTTGCGTGTGGCAGCTGGGCAGCTTTACAAAAAAATAGAAACCGTGCAAGTTAAGAGGAAACAAAACAAAAAGACGAGTCCAGTGGTTTTCCATAGATTTCGAGATGGGTGCGGCCTGGCGTTTTCCGGTTCCAAGTTTTCCTCTGAAGTTGGCATGTACTTTACGCCCAAATGCCATTGAGGAAATTCCAAGATGATTCCAATCCCATAGGATCCATGCATGACTGGAATATTTACCCACGTGGATAATTGATTTTTATGGTAAATTAGTAGGTAAAGATACCATGTATATGGGAATAGTCAGACATTTTCATCAGCCAGCTTTTGTTTCAAAGAAATCAATTGGCCGGAGAAACCATCAACACCAGGTCACGGTTAACAGGTTTTATTTCCTCATACAAAATGTGAGATCAAAAATCATAAGGGCTGGTGTTACAATTCGCTACCACAAAATTGATGACCCAGCAGGGTTTTCAGTTGAATGAAACTATTGAAAACCAACCATCAACCATCTCATACACCTTGAGATTTTCACATCACATCCTGAAATGGTACCCTTTCGGTTGTTTACACACTCTTTTTTAAAGAAACCTGACATGGAACTTGAGCTTGAACTTTCTCTCATTTTTCGACAGAAACATTCCGAAAAACAATCAGCAAATTTGCCTACTTTTGATGGGTTTGTATGTGCCCTTCAACGGACGAAGCCAAGGCGGTTCGTTGAATCTTGGAGATCTCCAGGGGTGGTGATCAACTCCAAGATTACCCGGAGCAGGGAACCATGCCATATCCCAAACGGGAAGTTGGGAAAATCATCGACTCAAACATACCACGGGTTGGGGATATGGGGATATGTTAGTTTTGAGGAGGGGTACTAGAGGATCAACATTTAAAAAAACGAGAAGCAAAGCCAGATTGACATAGACCCAGAATGACTTGATGCTGACGTTGAGAAGACAAGCACGGCTTTGTGCTGGGTGACAATGGAATACAATTGATACATGGCCCCATTCTACAGGAAACGACACTCTTCTTGGAAAAAAACAAACAAATCCATTGTTTTTTTCAGTCAACTTCTGACCAAGGAACTGAAACGAACAGTCCTCATCAGGTTCAAAGGTCCTGCAGCATGGACCGAAATTTGGGGAACTTAGACAAACATAGTCATAGCAATAATTTGACAAGGAATATGGTGCTGGCCATGGCGATGGCGATGGCGATGGCGATGGCGATGGCGATGATGATGATGATGATGATGATGATGATGATGATGATGATGATGATGATGATGATGCAATGGAGTTGTGTTTTACAAGACACTTCGTTGCATGTTCTTTTCTTGTTGGACGGCACATCTATGCTCACACATCTAGACCACCCTTGCAAGGTCACCTGTTTAGTTCGACGGCATCTCCTCTCATCGGCTACATGGCTGCAAAATGGATCTTGACCTATACTTATACCCTTCCAAAACGTTCATCAAACAGGTCATTTAGTAAATGGATCATAAACATCCACAAATCAGATCTGGACTCCAAGTACAAACACATCTTCTTCCAACCAACAAAAAACACACACATCTCTCCCCTCCCTTCCTGGCTGTCCCCCCCCCAAAAAAAAATCCAGCACATCATGTCGCACACCTCAAGAGGCTTTTCAACTGCGTGTTCCAGTTATCCATCTCCAAACGATTCAAACGTTCTTCAAGGCTGAAATATTGACATTCTATTCGATCCACCACCCTGGAAGTTCCGCCGGAGAGATTTTTTCAGTCACCCGTTGTATTTTTGGTTCCAAGGATGGATATATGAAGCTTGGTAAAAGCTTGGTAAATCAGGTGGGGGAAGCCTTAAGAAATCATACGACATCTACAAGTTACCAGTTGAGTTTGGTTTTATCTTTAAATTAATTCTAGAAGTTTGGTGTTTGATATCTCAAACAACAGTTAGCTGGCTTTGTACAAACATCTACTTGTATACTGACTGCAACATTACAAACAAAACTGTCTTGGAGTCCCTCTAGTGGATCTATATATAGATCTCAAAAGGTGTATGTCGGAACTGGGCATCCCCAAGCACAATTCCATCAGATTTCGGGATGTGTTGAAACACCTTTAAGGTCCAGTTTTTTTCCAAGAAAATCAAGAAGTCTTGACCTCATCTCACCCAATGTGGCCATACAAAAACGGTTTCCCTTCCACAAAATCATAGTTCAGTGAAACATGACCCTATCGGTCATGAAATGATAGTGTTACAGTGTTCAAGAGAGCCCTTTTCCAATTTCAGAGGATGGGACCTATCCAGTAACTTTGGGTTGTTGTAATCCCCCAGCCCTGCTTTCATCAACGCCTTCAAAAAAAGCCAATTTGACATTTGACACCCTTGATCTTCACCTTTCATGGCTGCCCAAAAAATAAAGCCCAACCCTCGCCTTTGGAGGAGATCATGGTTCCAAGCACCCAGTTTGACCATAGAATGAAAAACCAAGAAGGCCTGGCAAAAAAAAAAAACACGTCAAATCAACTCTTCACTCTAAGCTGAGGGTGGAATTGAAAAAAGTTCCTTTCAAAATATCGATGTTTCCGAAAATGGGGGTATCCAAAAATGGATGGTTTGTAATGGAAAACCCTATTAAAATGGATGATTTGGGGGTACCAAAATTTTCGGAAACATCCATATAACAAACACTGCGCCTTCTTTCCAAAAACACGGACCCCTTTGATTGGTTACATGTCAAGCCAACATCACATCACATCAACTCCCAAGGATGACCGTCAAATGCAGGGAAGTTTGACCCATCCATGAAATCTTAACTAGAAATTAACTGAAATGCTTATATACCTGTCTAAAAGAAACCGTTTCTTTGACCTAGACATCAACCAAGCAAGCTTTTCAAATTGAAGAAAAATATATCATCATATCCACATCAGCATGTTTTAAGGGCCCCTCATTTTGATACAAGTCGGTGCTTAGGTTGATCCTGATTTAGGTATCCACATCCAAGGACGAAACCCAACTCATCCTGCTTGTTGTTGTATGTTAACAAAATTGATTCACAAAAGTTTAGTCTATAAATTTGGAAAGTTCAACAGTAATTGGACTTCGGAAACACATGGGGGTTGCCTAAAATGGTGGGTTTTCCCCCCAAATCATCCATTTTCATAGGGGTTTTCCATTATAAACCATCCATTTTGGGGGTTTTCCCCCTATTTTTGGAAACACCCACAAAATAGACAGAAAGACACAGCGAAACTATCTAAACAGATTGGCTTCAAAGAGGGAAACTCCTTGGATTTCTCATTCACCCATCACACCACAAACTCCAACTCCGCCTCCCTTCCAAAAAAAACATAGCATCCGCAACTTCCTCACTTTTCAGGCATTGAAAATCCTACACTCCAAGACTTTAATAAAGACTGGGGGATATCTAAAACAAACATCTCAAGTCATTGGATTCCCATCAAATTCCCAATTCCCAATTCATCACATTTAAAAACCATTCCCAAAACAAAAAACAATCAACCATGAGCTAACCCCCGCTCAAACAAAAACAAGTCCAACACCATTTTCCCCCAACAACAACAAAAAAAATAAAAAAAACAACGCAAATCCCCACATATCCCAACCCAACCAACCAACCAACCTCTTCCCCTCCCATCCCAACCAACCCACCAACCTCTTCAGGACTCAATTCCACTTGCTCTAGTCGCTGCATTACCGAAAACCATTGCGCTTCCTTTCCACCGCCATAAGCCAAGCTCAAAGCCTTTCGGAACGAATGCTGCGAATGTCTCATGAAGACGCGATTCTGAATTTGACTCTACAAAACCCATTTGGGGGAGGAAATGCCGGTGTCTTTTTACACACATATTAAGAAGCTGCAATTAAATATGAAAATTTGGTCATAGCTATAGATGGAAATACATTAGGTTCATGTTATCTGTTTTCTGTTGACTAAAAATCAATATGACTGGCATTCTGTACACAAGATAAAACAACCATAAATTGTTACATAGATCTGAGGCAAACCCACTGTAACCTATGGAAATACAGTAATCAAAAGTCGAAAACTATCTTGTCAAGGACTCTGTAAGAAAACTGGAAGCAATACCTTCTGTGAAACCAACATATCCCCTGAACATAGGCCGGGCCCCAATCGGAACTTTCATCGTCCAACCATCCATTTTCAGGGGCAAACTGTTTGTTTTAGGGAGAGTAGGCTCCAAAAAAACATATGTTTTCACTTTGCAAGGTTTGAGCGCCCCAATGATTTTCTCCACAGTCACCCATATATTTCCCAAGAAAAAAACAAACATCTCAAAGTGTTTTGCAACAACAATTTTTCTGTCATGGCAACAATTTTGTATAATTTGTTCAGTCTCGTGTTTTTTTTGGAGGAGTACCCTCCCTGAAACTAAGATGACATCGCCCCTGAAAATGGGGGCCCCCTGGAACTTTGGAGATTCCGAACATTGGAAACCACCATCATTTTTCAGGGTGCAAACTGTTAAACTGTTAGTTTCAGGGAGGGTGATGACGGGATGACTTCAACATTCCAACATTCCCTGCTCTTCCCACACCTTTAGGATCAGTTCCTGTACCGAAGCTTTCAGCAGTTCATCGGGCTCTGCCAAGGTGAGCGGCGATGTCTCGGCAGGTTAAGGTGAGTATAGCTGCATCTGAGCAGCACTCTGAAATATGGTAAAAATAAACAAATATGGACCTGTATGTAAGAATATTAGACATATATACATGTGTAATATAAATTGTTTATGTAAAAACATATTGCTGTATTCATCTGCGAAGAATCTTTGGATAGAATTATAAATAGTATAGAATCACCCAAAACACTTCCACATGTCAAATAAATTTGATAGACCTTTGTGTGCAGTTGTGCAGTTCCAGATACTTTTTGGATGAATGCTTTGAACAATTGAAGGTTGAACGCCTCTACAAATGCCCTGGAGAACAATTCTCAAGTTGAAGGGATTGATGTTCAAGAGCAGATGCCCTTGGGAGAGTAAGCTAGCAGTTTCTTCCCTATCTATAAATAAATACATATATATATATACAGTATATAAAAATATATATTGTGTTTATGTTCCAAACATATATTGCCAAATATAACCCACATATAGTAAATACTTGCAAGTGGTATATAGCTTCATTCTATATGATGATATATAACGTACAGTAGTTTTTTTGAGAGTACCCACAGTTTTCCTTTGAAGCTATCATGTGTGGTCTCATGCTTACTTGCACATGGAGGAACATCAGTTTGATCTTGACATACTGTTAATAGCAAAAATCATGCGCTAGTTGATGCACAAGCTATCCCATCAATTTATGGAGTTTTATGCATCGCACGTGGTGAACGGTCACGGAGTTTAGCCCGGGCCCTCAACAGTATTCACCCATCACCTATGAGTGGGCGCAAACTTCACCCAAAGGGCTGGAACTTTGGAAGATCAGGGTTTCCGGGTTTCCCTTCATATTCATTGACCAGTTCCCCTCAATGATTTGATTTGGTCAAAAACAAACTCAAACGTATAGCAACACATTGAAGCAGGGTGAATCCTCCATATCACATGCACACACCTTTGATAATTTGCCAGTATATAAAATCCATATCATAAATACAAAAAGCAATACATGATTTGTTACCTCTCTTTCCTTCATCACCTCCCTTTCAACGGGTTGCCGCCATGCAACGATGGGAGCTGTTGACGACTTCGACTTCGCATCAGTTGCCACGGTCATAGGACGGAGCGCCAACCAAGGTGGAAGTTCCTTCGCATCATCGCCTCTTAAAGGGAGATTTTTACACAGGTTTGTGGGATTGAAGGGGTACCCTGTAAGTAACAATCCCTTTCATTTTCGGGGATCCCACAAAAAACCAACCATTATAGCTGAACTGCTAATGACAAATCAATAAAATATACAGGGGGTTTTGTTTGTTTGAGTTTGTTTGTTTGATTAGTATTTATTAGTGGTGTTTTGTTTTGGTTGATTGAGGGTTTATTTTCCACATGGGATGAGCAACAAAACAAAGCTTTGATGAGACGTTGAAGACTTTTTTAGACCCAAATGTTTGAGAGTTCAAATGTTGGTCCCCAAGACACGCAGCTTAGAATCCAATCAAAACGTCTCAAATGACTCAAAAAGGATCACCAAATACATAAGCAAAATTTTGCCAAGGTTTTGGCACAGGAACTTCGAGAGTTTCAGTGTTTTCGTTCTTTCAAATGCATACAAATATATAAAAAATTGGATATATATATATATATAGATCGATTTCATAAAGTTCCTTCCTGAAATACTCTTTGGGGATCTTTGGGGAATTTTTTTGGTTAAAAATCCTTCAATTTCAGGGACCAAGCGATTCACCTGTCGTCACAGCATCCTGCACTGCAGGCACATCGGCAGCACAGCGGGTCCACGCTGTGCACGCTGTCCACGGTGCTTGGCGCTGTCCACAGCATCCACCCGGAGCCACCTGCGGTGAAACATCTCTTCGCAGGCGACAGAGGGGGGGTGTTGCCTGGCTATCTCCTGTATTTCAAAAGGAAACCCTTTTAGATAAAATACAATGATTGATTTTAATGGTTTCCTGTATGGTTTCATGAAAGCAATAGACTTTTGCATTTTTTGACCATGTTCCATTACATGACGTCACTAGAAATTGGACATTGAACTACATTGATTATAATTCATGTTGAATTCAGAATCTAGATTTAATGCCATTTAACGGTAGGATTCCTTTCTTACTCCGCCAATACAAACCCAGCTACCTGTCTCGTCAGCAAATTGAGACGTCTCCATGAACCGATACGGTACGGTTTCATGAGTCGTGTTTCGTTTAACGTGTTTTTTCCTCGTTTTCGGATGAAGGGTTTAGTAAGGTCGGATGTCGGGAAAAAACGGGAAGTTGTTTCCAACAAAAAGTGACTTTTCGACCGTTTGGATATCTCCAAAACAATTTCAGGTTTGAGTTCTGAATGCATAATTCAATTTAGCTGTTTCAGTGACTGTGGTATTGTTTCACAGGAAAAGTTCGGTTCAGGGTTCATCATGGTTTGGATCTGTGTCAAGATGCCTCCCAAAAGACGGCTTAGAGAACATTATTGGGGTTAACTCAATGAAGGGACTTTGTATTTGTTGTAGTGTTTGGGCTAAACCGTGGAAATCCTACAAGGCTGGAACACTAAAAACCGAGGTAAAACAGCTTCAGAGGTACCTAGTACTTTTTTTGACATGAGTTTATCAATCACATCTAGCCGTGCACACTTTTTGAAAACCATGTGAAAACCATGTTGTTGATCTGGTTACGGTCGTGTTTCCAACCATAAGTTGTTCAAAGATTTTCGGTGATGATTTTTGTCCGATTGGCAAATGCAGATTGGTGACCTGGAGGTCGGATGTAAGCCGAAATGCAGCTGGCGAGGGAACATTGGTGATACCATCTGCTCATGGATGTTTTTCCCCAAATGGAGGGTCATAGCATTTTAGCCATGCGTATATGTTTAGAGTTTAGATGAGTTTTGCCGAAAAAAATGTTTATTGAAATAAATGTATGTATACAAATACATATAAATACATAACTAGATGATGAATTTGACAGTACAGTTACAGTAGATGATATTTCCCTACATGGGAACGAATCATTTCAATGTCCTTCAACCAAGGTGGCACTGAACACCCTCTTCCTTCCTTCGCCGCTGGCGTATCTTCTCCAAGAGTCCGATAATTACTCTGAGACATCATTTCACCTATAAATCAATTAAATGTCTTCTCAATTCCCATAGGACCCATGAAAAGTGGTATATTTTACCTACATGGATGGATTGATTTCCATGGTGAATGTAAGTAAATATGGAATAGATGGATACTATTGGATTGGATAACACACAAGATCCCGGACAAACGAATACGTCATTTTCGGTTTGGACACCAATCAAATGAAAGGCTATACATGTAGATCGACACACCAAATGTATGATATTCTATGATATTCAAAAGCAACAAAAACATAATAACACCATTGTTTACAGAAAAGGCGTTGAACATGTAGGACAACTGATACTTCTTTTATCAAAATAGTTCAACTCAACTGGAGATTCGCCCTTAAACCTCACCAAAATCAACCTCTTGAAATTGACGTGTATACCTCAACAAGATCCATGACCCTAAAGGTTGCTAAGTCATATCATCTCGCATATATTCCGCGTTGAAATTCATACGGCATGTTGCGGTTATCCAAAAACAATGGTACCGCAAATGATCATAAATTGGATACTCGGATGCCCACAATAATCTTATTTTATTAAACTGTACTTGAGCACCCAATCTGGGCAATGATAAATAACTCACAAACCTAGATTACCCTTAAAATAAGGGAGTTTCCCTGAGATGAGGCCATGTGGCCTCGCTAAAATCTGGCTAAAACCAATGGTCTTGTGGAATACCAGTATTTTGGATAAGCCACATGTAGTAGTCATACTGTTACTATCTATGTTGGTGAATGAAAAGTCCCTAGAAAGCTGGCCCAAAACTATAACTATGGCACCATGTTTCGCGAAAAGACTCAAAACATGGCATTGTAAGTACATCAAATGTCAAAAACACAACATAATCCTGAGAAAAAATAATCTGGCCAAACAAAACCCTCACAAGGAAAAACAATGAAAGAAATGATTCTGCCTTCTATTTTTCCCAGGATTTTTTTGACCCATCTGGACTTGCTTCTGGAGGATGCTCATACTATTTTCTACTGTACCTGTTGTCACCACAAGTTTCCGGTACCAAAACTGCATCTACCGACGGCTATTTTGTGGGGTGAGTTTTCCGGTTTTCCCTTACATAGGCCAATTTACACCAGGGTAAAAGTCGATGGCACAGTTACCATGTATTGGTTTATGTAAGCCCTGTATGAACCTACCTTTTGGGGACTGTGCCATGTACTTTGATCATCTTTGATCATGGGGGTACATACGGCTTACATAGGTATGGCTTCCTCCATTTTAGGTACCTGAAATGTCTGGTTGTTGGGATTTCCCCATCTTTGCACCTGCACCGGATGGAACCCTTGGAAGGTGGATAGCCACGGAAGGTGGATGGAGGGTAGGTCGATTGGGGTTGCTGCTCCAAGGAATGGATTGATGGACCAAAAACAGATCCTGTTGAGTGTCATAAGTGTTTTTATTGAAGGTGATGACAAAAGTATCTGATCTTTTTTTTCTATGACTCATGTACATCATTGACTGATGTGATTTATTGACTTAACTTGTATTCTTAGACTTTTGTGGATATTCAGTTGGAAAAAAATATCTAGTCCGAGTGGGTCAAAGTTGGGGAGCAACTTGAAGTAAGCACCAGCTGGGTCGTTAAGTTTGGTGTGTTCATGTGTCCATCCAACAAAACATCACTGGACCTTCAACACTTTCAGAAATGCCAACTTTCTTCCAACTTTCAAAAAAGGGATTAAAACATCACATCATCGGCAAATTGCATCTATATATATATACTCTGTTCTACTGTTCAGTTCTATATATCTCAATTGGAAATAATCAAAAAACATATCCATCAGTTTGAAGAATCCAGATTCTACATGAGTGACTCCCAAAAACAATGAAACACTTCATGTAAACCACAGAAAAATTGGATGAACACTGAAGTAAACAAAAAAAATCTAAGACGCCCGGACGCTGGAGCCATGTTTTGCCCCTGTTTGTTGGTGTTTGGGATGTGGGTTGACACTGAGATTCCAAAGACTATCATTTGTAATTTGTATCATTTGTATATAGTGTTTTCTCTCCGCAAAAAAAAAACATGTTTTTTTTTGCAATTAACACAACTCCAAGGGACAATGATTTTTACATGTTGTTACAGTCTTGGACTTGTATGGTTGAAGAAAGGCTGAGGTAGGTTTTGATCAAATGTTCGTTGATTCAGGACATCTTTGAATTAATATGTAAAACTGAGATGTTCATTACGATGAACCTGGTATGCTGGGGATGTAGCCCAAATCATTGAATTTTTTGTATGGTAATGTATGGTATATATTGGATGTCGACTATCTCGACCACTAAATCAACAACTGCGTACAAAACATCGATTTCTGGCTAAAAGAAACGTGATTGGAGAAACGGTTACATGATTCTATTCCCACATGTCATACTATATACAAACATGACCCGCAATCTAATCTGCTTTCAGCTGTAGGAATTTGAACCAAGATGAAATAGGAATGCAATCTCTTTGGAGCGATTTCCGCCATCATAAGCATAAGCATCCTTTTTTGGAGGTACCCATTTTTGCACAACGATTCTTGGAAGACAAGTAAACTTTGGGAAAAGCTAGGGACTACATCCCCGAAAGGATGCTTTGAAAGATGTCCTTTTCCATGTGTTAAAAGGGCGTGATTTTCCAAATTCCGGCTGTTAGTTTTCCAGGCAAACCAAAAAAAACAAATTAAACGCCCCAAAATTCACGAATGTCCCCTGAAAAGTGTTCATTTTAAAAGGATCATCTTCCAAGCAACAATTTCAGGTGCTACATGTTTGTGTTTTCCCATAGGATCCATGCATGGTATATATATATATATGTATAATATATTTACCTATACATTTGATCAATTGTTTATGGACAATTAATACTTAAATCTACCGTTCCAATGGATTTCTATGGGTTTCGGGTACCAACAAAAATCTCACCCCCAACGGGCCCCCAACACCCCTTCACCTGCCACCACGACCGCCCCTTTTAGGGGATTCCGGAGATCCCACCCTTTGTGAACTTGAGCCATCTTCGAAAAAAGGTGGCATGTAGAGCTACAGTCGACCTTATAATCAATATCAGACTTTTCCAACATACCCCTGAAACATGCCCCCAGACCCAGAACCAACAGTTTATGAAGGAATTCCTTTCAATTTCGGGGGTTTGGGGAAGCCTGGGGTATGCTCCAGGGGTATGTTGGGGTTCTCTTGGAATCATCAAAGAAAGAGTAAATGTCACATGAGACGCATTTTAAAGAAACTTATTTGAGTGAATCGGTTTGGCATCTATATTCAAGATCATTCAAATATATATAATTTCATGTTCATAACATAATGATATACTTCAGGGATCCCCCTTGAAAAACACGGGGGTGGGATGGGCCAGGTGTTTTGTAGTACAAAGCTGCCTGGCAACCCCCTTTCTACAAACTGATCAAAAATTTGGCAAAATTTCTCTACATTCTGGGGGGGGTGCATGGTCTCTTTCTGAAACGTTGACTTTTGCCATCTCAAGTGTTTTTTCTCTACAAAGTTCTAGGCCCAACCTTGTTGGAACCCTAAAATAAAATTCAAAATCAGTTTGTAGAGAATTCTATGCCTGCTGCATCCTCTTCATCCTAATTCTAATGATTATCCGTTTTGGCAATCGACGCTGATCCAGGAGCAACATATGTAACATATGGGGTGGTCTTGAATAAAGTCCGCCACCAATAAAATCCTTAGGGTGTAAATAAAAACCATAGGGTTCAATATCCAAAATATGAAAATATAAATGCACATACATTCAGCTTCTCTTTTTCTTCCTTTTTCGTGGATTCGTAGAAAACATGCTGAAGCGGGTCGTTTTGTAAGCAGTAGACTTGTTGTGTTAGTGCAGTATGTGTTGGTCATGTGTACTTAGCAATTTTGGATGTTTTTGGTGGTTCAATGGTGGCGCAATGCCCCAAAAGTTGTCTACAAAACACGGTGGTCCACATCTTCTACAAAATGCTTTTTTGGAAGTTCAAATCTTCTACAAAATGGTTTTGTGTTTTTTTGTCAAAGAAATTGAAAAACTCTGAAAACACTACAAGTTGACCAAAATGACCCTGAAAAACACTGTTTTCTACAAAACATATGGCTTGACTACAAATGGACCGTTTGCGTCCCCATGGTGCTGCACAAAATCCATAGGGGAAAACTGATTTGTACGACCCTCAAGCCACCCCTGTTTCGTAGAGGAAATTTAAAGGGGGATCTTCAGGGTATGGGTCAAAATTTCTAGCATTTCCAATTGAATGATATTGAACAAAACAGTCATTGCCGTCCATTTTCAAAATGGACCTTGCATAAGTCAAGGCCAATCATGTCGACTTTCCACGCTGCAGAAACACAATTTTTCTCCGGCAGCCATGGGGCCGCGGAAGGCGTCTTGTGGAGCCGACGAAGGGTTGATCGGTTTCATAAACCTTCAGGATCCAGGTATGTCCTAAGAAAGCGATTTCCCCTACAATCCTCTTCCGGGGAAGGGAATTGAGACCATCAATCCTACTCCAGGGAGGGATCTGGATTCTTAGGGAAAACGATTTTTTCTGGCAGAATTCCACAAATTCACCCGAAAACTGAAATATATGGTCACTTTTTAGTAGGGAGGGATTACCCCTACTATCCACCAATGATTTAAATTAGGTCAATTACAAACATGTTGATGATACTTCAAAAAATCAGCCAAAAAACATGTGTTGTTTTACATTTTTGCCAGCTGGTCAACAAGTATTTTTCCTGAACCAACAAGAATCAACAATCTTGGGCACATTTTCCCATAATTCCTAAACACCTGAGTTTTTGTTGGGAGGATTTTTGTTGGGAGGATTTCCTTATTTTTGTACCACCTTTTGGGTGACTTCAAGAGAGCTTCAAATTCATCCCTCCGTCTGCTTGAGCTTTTCAGGATGATGACAGGTGCACCTGAACGTTTGCCAACCTTGCCCCTGGATGCAGGCCCAAAAAAATTCGCCACTGTGCTACAAGCTGCTGAGAGTTTTTGCTAGCTTTGAATGGTTAATTTGTGGTGTAAATTCAAGATTCGCACAGGTCAATTTGTGATTAACTAATGTCAGTTAACTAATCGCACCATTTAGCAAATGTTTTGCGAGTGGCTTGGCTTGGTGATTGCTGTAGCAAATGCTATAGCTGGTTGGTGTTGGGAGTCTGCTGCAGAAGAAGGTCCTTAAAAGAAAAGGAGTTGGAACGAACAAGTAAAGCAGCAACTTTCACCACTGAACCATATAATTGATTGATGAAACTTCATAAAGCATCCATCGCATCCATCTCTTTGGATCTATATTTTGAAGGAAAACGATCCATCGTTGGAGAACCAATCTCTATTTGTAAACAAAAACATCTATTTCTACCATTCTGTACGGCGCGAAAATGGCTGCTGTGTGCCAGTGATATGATGTTTGCTTCATGATTTTTTGACAGCACGTGCAACCGACATTGTTGTTGTTCTTGTTGTTCTTGTTGTTGTTGCTGTTGTTGTTGTTGTTGTTGTTGTTGTTGTTGTTGTTGTTGTTGTTGTTGTGTCAAGGTGTATTTCCCTTTTGCATCCAGAAGTTGCCCAGCAATCATCTGTCACGAGGGGGCCATGTACTTTGCACATGACGCGGCTGAAACATGCGGAGACATCACAACCGTTCGATGTGATAAATTAATCATGAATCCCAAGCAGTCCAGTTGCATCGAGGAAGAGATAGGCCCTCAAAAAGAAACACCTACTATACCCCAACAAGTTTTATCAACAACTCTTATCTCACAACAACTTAGGGTACTTTCACAAAAACCTTCCAGGATACGCAACGGGAAATGCATTCGAGCAGTGGTCAAAGCCAATTGATCCAAAGATGATTCAAATTCAACTACAGCTTGCAAAAGTACTGGCTGAAACCAAAGTGTATGATGATTTTAATGCTTTAAGAGAGTTTTATAGTGATAAAGCTTGGGCTGATTTGGAGGTTATAACTGGATAGCTTCTTGAAATACTCAATGTTTCGCCATAAATATCGCACATTGAAATATCCGGTTCCTCTCTCTCTCCCTCCGATGCTGAATATATGTCTTATGGCATGTTCTGGGTTGTACGATCTTATACCAAGTACATGATCTCTTGAAGGTATGCGATGGTAAAATCAAAATATATAAAAAGCATGTATATATATATATGTATATATACATTAATCTATTCACTATCTATTCATAGGCAGACTGTAGAGCAATACAACAACATGCATCTTAGCCTGTTTTGGTCACTGCCCAACTAGGGGATTTGCGACACCTTTCACGAGGCCCATTTTTGGCAAAACCTGCCGCAGCAACAAAATTGTTGTCAAAGGAACATGACGCCGTGTTTACATGTAATGCATCTCTTGTATCTTACGTACAAAGTCATCTCTATGGAGGTGGAATCCCCACATGATCTCATGAAAATCAATGAAGTCATTCAAGCAAATCACTGAATATGTATAGAAGCTACAACAAAGAAAACAACAAGAACCACCACATTCCATTCCACTACTACATACCATTAAGAACAAGGTGGTATAATCCCACTTCTGAACTTAACCACCGAGCTTTTTGGACTTGATTGCTCATGTCATCTTACATCTATTTCAGCAAACCTAAGAAGGTCATTTTTTGGGTAAACTGAAGTCTGCCTAGCAGGATCGGCTAAACAACAACACCCTGGAAACTGCAACAACCACTTTTTTCATGGTTGTTTCAAATTGGATGATAACATCCATTTTCAATCTGGTTGCTTAGGGTATACATCCTAACCATCCTAATCATCCCAAATCTTGTTTCGATTCTACGTCATGCCTTTTTTTTCTGCAAATACGATTGGTATCAACATCCGACAATTTTGGTAAGGAGCTCAGTGGGTGTTGTCTGCACATTTATGCTAATCTGGCAAAAAAAAAATCTCCAGACTTTCATGATTGCTGTCTTAAAAAAAACACACAGTCACCCAAGAAATCAAAAATGAGTAGGTTCAGTTTAAAACCCATCCTGAAACTTTCCACAGCTTTTCCACTGCACCTACTAGTAGTGGCAACGTAACTGGCATGTGACCTAAACAACAACTTTCATGGCAAGTCAAGCTGTCCCTTGGAGCATGGGGTACATTGGGGGGGAAGCGGGGTGCGTCAATACCTTCCTTCTGTGGATGGCTGAAATCCGGCGTTCACCAGTTGAGATGGTAGTTGAACTCCCATTATTTACAGTACAAGGTTTTGTACATCGCAGGTGGTTGTTTGGGATGTCTTCCATCAACAGTTCCTTTTTCTAAGACAATATATTGATTCAACTGCGATTTGATTGGGGTCCAAATGCAACTGTTAACCAAAACAAATTTGGAAATAAGTCCTGCATGTATTCCCCAGTCAAACATGGACGGAGCTAGTGATTCCGCACTTGAAAGTGCACAAATTTTCACGCAAACACACAAAAATCAAACTGAACAAAAAACTCAAGATGCAATCATCAAAGTGTGGATTCAAGATGTTTTCTTTTGAAATTCCCTTCTAGCATCCTAAAAACCCCTTGTTTGTCATCTCAAAAAAATAGAAACGCAAACGGAAAAATCCCATCCGGGACATCACCTTGTCGTACCGAACGAGGTCTCACATCAAGGAAGGATCAAATCCACGACGCCTGGCGGATGTGTCAACCTCATTGGTTAGCCAAGGGTGGATGGTGAATTATCCACCCCCCAAAAAATTGTTTAGTGTCATATGGATGTTTCCGAAAATAGTGGGTTTTCCCCCCAAATCATCCATTTTAATAGGGTTTTCCATTATAAATCATCCATTTTGAGATACCCCTATTTTTGGAAACACCTATATGGCTCATACAGCCCTTGTTTATTTTCGGGGATTCTTGTCAAAACGCCCAATAAAACTGGGAATCCAGTCTTAGCCAATCAGTCGAGTCTAGTAGAGTGGGATACCCCATAAAAAGTGAAATGTCTGCTGAAAAGAGACCATCTCAAAAAGAAATGTCATCTTCCAACCATCATTTTTCAGCAAATATCTTATTTTTCAGGGGGTGGTAGGTGTTTTTTTGTTGGCACGTTCCCCAAAATATATCCCTGAAGTACTACCATGAAACCCTGAAAATATGTTTCTTCCAGGTGTCCATTTTCAGGTTCCATGTCGGTTTTCCGGGGTGTATACTCCTTTTCAGAAATAGAGATTTGTATTGGGTCCAGGATTTTTGTCTTTTCTGACACAAATGCTGAATGTATGGATCATTTACCTACATTAGCCGTAAAAATAGCCATTAGCTGAAAAAAAAATGCCAATGGGTGTTTCCAAAAAATAGGGGTACGCCAAAATAGATGGTTTATATTGGAAAACCCTATTTTTTAATGGATGATTTGGAGGGAAAACCCACTATTTTCGGAAACATCCAATATTCCAAGGGCAGAAAATGGAGGTATAGATATTTTCCTTCCCTTCTTTTAGCGCCCAACTTCGACCTCCAACTTGGATCTGTTGCCTGCAGGGATTTTCCAACCGACAAAACTTGGTTTACCTCCCTGGAATCCACGTTTTGATGGTCGTTATCTAGTAAATTTTAAATGGTGAAACGAAGAGGTTTCCAAGAAATTGCATTTCTATACCATGACTCTATCCCACTTTCAAAGGTCAATTATCTAGAAATGGTGTAGAAAACTTAGTTACAGTACCCCTTCCGAATTTTCGGGGCTTTACAAAAATAGACGTACCCCTTTTTTGTTTGGTCGGAAGGGTTTTGTATATACAGGCCATCTTTTTTGGAACTACTTATCAACCTTTTTGTTGGAAGATGTTTCTTTGAAATGCTGGGTTTGTTGTTTGTTTCAGATGGGGTTTCAGTGCGACTTCACAACATCAACATGACCTCAAAAGGTTTTCTATGTTATGATATGTTTATGGATTATGAAGAATCCGTCTTCATGCTGGTCTACCTACCTCCCACCCCCCAAACCGACTCCCCAAAAAATAAGGACTTTTTAAACATTGGTTTTCCTTAATAAAACCTTATCAAACCCTTTGTTTTGATGGGGGTAGTTGAGAGGGCCATCACTTCTGGCCGCCATTCAACAACACCTTCGCACAAAATCATGGCATATCTTTTTCTAAGCGCAGGATATCATGAGTATGTCCTAAAATTAAGGAGTCTAAAATGATGATGTCTCCTGACACATCAATAATAAATTACAACATTTTACACGCACAATTGAGTGACCAAGATTTTGAGACATCCACAAATTACCGTAGACCTATGACGAAGGGGAGCTGTTCGGCTTTGTGTCGGTAGGTTTTCTTGGGACAATAAAGACACCCTCTGCAGTTGAGCCGAAATTGAAGCCCGTTCAGCTGAAAACTAATGGGGATGCTTCTTGGAAAACCAGAATTGTTTGGAAACATGGGGATTTTGAATGCTTTCATGTGAAAGCTTGGGGAGCGTATTTCACCATGCCTAAGAGTACCCACTTACAGGTTCAGGCCGCGTTGATTTCTTGTTGGACAAGTTTACAGAGACCTAAACCTTCCCGCTGGAGAAACAACAACTTGATAGAAATGATTCAAATCAATGCTTTAGTTAAACAATGTGAGCACTGATCCGATGTAATATATTCATTTCAAATTCGTTCTAAGGACTCTCAAACATATCATTGACTTGGATGAAAGGCATGTTATTTTAAATTACACCAAAACATCATATATATATAAATACCATATATATATACATACAACCATATACAAAGTTAATATACACACATCTTCAATGCGGCATTCTTCGTTGAAGATTCAAACGCCTTCCTTTCCAAGGTTCCTGACCTCGAAACGGGATGGAGACCTCGCCAGCTTCTGATGACCATTCTGATGATCCAATGATATGAAACACAAAATCCAATATTAGGATATGAAACAAAACATAGGTTTTTGAAGAAACATACCCAACTAAAAATATTCATTGATTATTCAAAATAACTCATCTTGAAACAAAATAAAACAAATCAATCAGCCTCAGGAATTCTTTTTTTCGGGTGAAATAAAAAAAAAACTATAATGCACCCATAAGAGTGGCAGCTGGCGGCCTAGCCACCTATGTTGGATCCAGGACAGTATGCAATATATACAATACTGTTGATGGTTCAGAAATCTTGCGTGACAGCCAGTCGAGGTTGGTAGTTGAAATCCCATGATTTGTGACGGGTTTCATACATACCAGGTGATTAGTCGGATTTTTTCTATCAACATTAAATATATATATATACTATAGATTTAAAATACATATACATCATACATACATATATATATATATCTATAACTGTTTGATTTTGATCATCGAATTTCTGACGCCAGTTGACCCATGGTAACTTGGTCAGGTACTAGTAGGGGTCCCAAATCCCCAAAGTGGGGAAACATCAAAGGTCTCAAGGGAGTGAGCCGGAACATGTTACTTACATTTTGTGTTTCTGCTCGAAGGGAAATGCTGTCATCGCAGTTTCTCTCAATTCAACATGTACTGTTTATAGGGTCAATATTAGAAATAAATATATATATATATATACATGTGCAAAAAAACATTTTGAATGATCTTCTTTATTCCAAAACAAACAATTTCATACATGCCTACAAGTATGAACATGACAAACCATCACAAACCATCCCCCAAGCAATGGGAACCTCCCAATACCTGACAATCCATTGGCCCATCCCTTTCAGACATGCGACCCTCGTTGTGGTGAAGTAGGCCCCATGACCTGGATAAGTAGACATCCGAGGAAACATTCAAGACTTGATGCATCGCTTGGCTGTTCAAAATTGTTATTGTTGTTACCGGATAAGATCGAAATGGATTCAACAGCTGAGGGCATATGTAACTACAAACAGTACTACAACATGTCAAGTGGTAAATTCAAACTTGCAATCATGCTGATTTTGCCTATAATATCCAAAACAAAGTCCATTTTTTAGTTGAAAACGTGGGTGATCATATGATTCAACCACACGTAAAAGGGCAAAAAAGGCGGTAAAAACAGCGTTTGTTGCCACTGATTTTCCCTCGGTGGAAAAACCAACGTCACAAGACCTGCGCCACCGGCTCCATGGGAAGAGCCTCTTCGGATCAAAAAAATGGGCAATTTGGAGAAATGCAATGGTGTAACATAAGAACTAGGGTGAATAATTGTTGTCTGGGATTGTTTTTGGGGGCGTTGTTGGCACACGATATTTTGGAACCTCCACAACATTGCTACATGAAAATTCAAACGCAAAATTGAAGGTTTGAATTTGACCAGCCGTGCTGGCCGGCGAAATGTGAGAAATTCTAAACCAGTGTTCCTCAATGGTTTCTATCACAAAGTAGTTGTCGATAGACACCAGTGTCCGCTTCGAAAGTATGAATGCACCTCTCCTAGTTCACGGGGCTATGTTCGCCCAGAAAATTCAACGAACTTCCATGAAACCTACACAACAACACTAACAAAATGCCAGTTTTTTACTGTCCGACTCTAAAAACAAACGCCATGAAACAAACAGCTGCCTGCGGCGATGGAAACACAGCCGGCCCGGGTGAAGACCTGCTGACATTCCAAGGATGCTGATGCCAGACTATTTCATCAAAATAGTTTTGCCAAGTGTGGACATGAAACAAATCACTCAGAAATGACCCCATTGCCCTATGTGGCAAGGTAAGGTCTTGGCTCTCCGAGATGTTTCAAGCTCGGTGTCCAGGACGGGGACCTCAAAGCGCCGCGTCACCAACCCGGCAGGATCCTTGCGGAGCTTGTCATGTGGCGCGAGTGAACAGGAATGACAAGCGGGCCCGGATCCAACATGACTAATCCTGCATCTTGTCAAGACCCGTGGTTTCCCATGTTGCAGCTGTCGTGCACACAAATGTTGCCCATGCGCGTGTTATTTAGATAGGGCACGGAGGTGCTAGAAAACGATGCTCATATGAGGCATGGTAAATATTTATTGCAAAGGTGGTATGCTGTGGCTAAATTAGGGCGTCCCTTATTGTTTTCCAAGTCCTGTAATATCTACATGTATGTCTTAGGGGTATCGTTTTTTAGGGCGTCCCCTATCGTTTTTCAGCTAAAATCTTCAAAACCCTGTTTGAATGTAACCTCAAATCATGAGACTATACACGATAATTTACAACATGGCTCATATACAAGTATGTAGAGAGTATGCTTTTCAAATCTTGCAATCCATAGGGGGCAAACTAATCTTTTTTGCGGAATCGGAAGACATTGAGGCCAGTCATGTGCACTCGCAGACTTCCTGATCGGAAGCAGCCCGACCAAAATCCAAGAGTGTGCTTCAGCTGACGTCTGCTTCTATTCTTGCAGGTTCGTGTATGCCGAAATGTTTGTCAAATTCCCCACAACAAATATGTCAACCAACACTTTGCAAGAAGTCTTTTTCTTACTTCTTCACGACTGGATGGTTCCGACATATGTCCCGAATACCATTGGAACACGTTTTGTGATTCAACCACGAAAGAAATAATCGAACAAAAAGTGCTCAAAACAAAACCATTTTTGGTGTTTTTCCATTGATTAAATCTCACGGCTGCTTCGATCGCAAAATATCTGTGATATGATATCACTCGCTATTCCGGAATCTTACTTTTGAAATCGCAGGTGCAAAACCATCCTAGTTTTGACCCTTTTGAAAGGCATCTTGCTATGCGATGGGTTGTGACACATTTCTGTGTTTTGGTTACAAAAACATGTGACTTTGCACCGCCTGCCTATGAAATGAGTCCTTCATTTGAGGCCAGCCCCAAGCATCAATTCTGGAAGGGTTAGAATTGAAAATCGCCAAGATGTCTTGGGGCCCATCTAGAATACCCAAGATGCCGCTAATCAAATATATGGAGAAGTGCTTCGACACCACATCATGCCAATTCTTTATGAATTTGATATTCCTGGTTCTGAAAAGAACATATACTTTATGAACTGCCTTACATATCTTTACCAAAGCTACTAACCTACATTGGCACTTCAACAAAGCAAACATACCGGGCTCTTCAAAAANTCAATGTTGGGCACAGCGGGTGTACACGACGGCCTTCAAAAAAAACAACCATTTTAGTAACCGGGGCCTCCCATTATAACTTACTTCAACATTGAGTTGGGGGTGCAGGGGGTGCTGCAATAGCACTTCTTGATCTCGATGTGGTTGTTTTTTTTGAAGAACCCGGTATCTTTCATATATCGTAACCTTGAAACCAAATGGTACTCCAAGGGTGAAACAATGCTTTTATTACAGACCTGCCCACACACGGCTACTCTTTGTTCTAACAAACGGTGCTCGGAATCAGTGATTTGTAGAGTCACAGGTTCATCATTTTATCAAACAGTGGTTCACGGAGGATGCTATTACATTATCGTACAACAGGTTGAATTAAGCTTTCAAAAATGAAAGCCTTTCGTTTCTTTTAGCAACCATGGCAAACATCAAGTCCTTGAATTGGGTCCTATGCTTGTTATCTGCCGAGTTGAACTTTCAATCTTTCCAAATAGGTGTCAGAGTGCCTCGTTTATTATGGAACCCATCTATCAACTCAATTTCAAACAAACATATCTGCACAGAAACCACCTTTTGAATGCACCTTTCGAAAAAAAATAGTTCATTGGTCCACATTCTTTTAAACAACGAAACGTTTCCAAAACAAGCACCGTTTGGATGTATAAAACCCTGTAAATAATGGGGATAATTACTAATCCCTAAGGATCCAGATACATTCCAAGAAAGGGATTTTCCCTATATTCCTATGACCTGGGAATGGGATTTAGACCATCAAACCTATGAGAAATCGGGAGGGGTAGATAATTTTTTAGGGAATGATGTTTTCCAATGGTGGAAACCCGATTTTCAGCTAATGGTTTCGGTAGTTGTTGTTTTGGGGCCCGTTGGTTTGGATTCCGATTGGATCTCGGAAAATGAAAGGATCCCAGAAAATGAAAGGGATTGCTACTTAGGGGTATCCCTAGAATCCCAAACCACCAACCCAAACCCACAGTTAACCATGAGCTGAGATTTTCCGCCAAAATAAACATATTGAATCGATTTGTTTTGACGAATGTACAAAGTTGAGTCTATCTGCCGTCATGTTGTTTGAATGTACCACAAAGGTGAGTTTTGAGGAAGGAACTTTTTAGGAAGGAGCAATCAAATACCACATCATTGTGTTCGACATGAAGGCTGTAATCATGATAAGAAAAACCTATATAGGTAGAACAACACGACGCAGATGATGTATATGTCCATCCCCATACTGGTCCCGCAGGCCCAAAGTGCAGCCATGGATGGGCGCTTTCCCCCAAGATCTGCGTTTCAGTTGGGACTTTGAAATTGGACATATGATTGGAGAAAAAAACAAATATCAATTGTTGGGAACACTTCAGGATGGTTGTATCTTGGGTTGTTTCCCCAGGATTGCAGTGGCACTGAAAAAAATGAAAGCCTCCTGGTTGGTCACTGCTACTGCCGGCAGTATGATCAAGTTACATCATGTTTATGGATTAGTCGATTTAGTCTCCAGGGAACGATCACATATCCCTTCCCAAAAAACACGTTTGAGTCCATGATTTTCTGGGCGGGACCGTATTTCAGGTCAAATATGGGTCCACTCATTCCCTGCAAGGCAGCTCCATCTATATATGCTGATATTTCTATGGAACTCGATGCCTGAATCACTAAGACACCCAGGCGTGGGCAACTGCACCGGCGTTGCTGGGGGCGACAGGGCCCTGGCAACGCAAAGTGCGTGGCACCATGGGAAAGTGGCTCCAAAATGCTCCAAGTTGATACTTCTCGTGATTGAACGATTAGAGGTTGAAAAGAAGAACAAGACGACGCAGAAGAACAACAACAACAACAACAACAACAACAACAACAACAACAACAACAACCATGATCATGTTTCGATTGGTTGATCTCCACTTTGATGAAAGTGGAATCTTGCACTGTGTGACTGAGTGTCTCAAACTTTCGGAGGCCACAAAACAAAACATCATTGGAACTAACATAGCACAAAGTAGTCTCCCAACAACCATTTTTCAGGGGCTATATTGGTTTCAGGGAGTGTATCAGAAATCAAATGTAGGAATTTTGAAGGATTTCTTCGCTCCAAAATGTGGAACGGGAAGGCCTAGAGTAGCCATAAGCTGCTGCAACATCCTTGGCACCAACCAATGTGAGAAACCTCTGCTTGCTGTTCTGGGTTTACTGATGCTTTCCCATTTTTGGAATAATGCACACCCGAAAACTAACATGAATCATTACCCAAAATGATGGTATATTGATATTTGTCCAAAAAAACATGGATATCAAAAATTACTCCTTTTAATAAAAGCTATGTTGTATATTTTCCTATATACCCTAAACAACCTGGGTTTTTGTGTTCGTCGCTCACCTGAAGGAATCTAGCGCCGCAAAGGGGGCAGTTGAGCAGTCTGAAAATTGTGTCGTCCCCAAATTATACCGCCTGTTTGGAGGAGATACTCTTCAGATCTAAATGGGGATCAACAAAAACATCAGAGGTACTTGTCACCAATATCAACACAAACATGGTTGATTGATGTTGATTGGAATGTGCACAACCACCAGTGAAGCACGCATCTGGTGCCAATTTTGAAACAATAAAAGCAAAAGCCAAATAGGTGAACGGTCCATACTTCTTCCCCCCATATCAAACATATCAGGACTGACCACCATCCATTCTGAAAAGACCCAAGATGGATACCTAATCTCCTTATTGAGTTTGGGAAAGATCCTGTTTCAAACTCATCAACTTTGTTCTCAGGTACAGCTTCGTTCCATTTCGTTCCCTGTTCCATAGTATCACAGACTCTCAACGTTATGATCATACTTCTCAAGCCGTGGGGGAGGATTCACTTCCACAACTCCGTTTTAGTAGCAAACATTCACCAGGTCAAACTAGAAAAAAAATGGAGACACAAAGATGCATATCATGTCTGGCGCTTCCGGGAATGTGAAAAAACAGTCCATGGGTATTCTTTTTAAGCAAGGAAAAAAAAACAAGTAGTCATCTTGGAGATGCAATTATATATATATATATATACATAATTTGAAACCACCAACCCAGAAACCACTTGAAGATTCCAGCCATCTTCAGGTCGGACTTTTCGATGATTTCGATACCGCTAGTTTTTGAGCCTCCGCACCGTTGGAATCCGCCTGGGTTTTGCTGCATGGAAAAAAAATCAACGTGTGTGAAAAATTCCCCAACGGTTCAACGGCTTGTTTTGGGGGTCAACTATTGGAAGTATATGGATGTTTCCAAAAATTAGTGGTACCCCAAATCATCCATTTTAACAAGGTTTTCCATTATGATCATCCATTTTGGGGTACCACTATTTTTGGAAACACCCATACATATATATAATATATATATATATATCTTGAGCTATGTCAGGCAAAACCACAGCTTGTACAGGCAAACGATTTCAAAGATGACAGTAATATTGAGTACCTGAAGCGTCATGGTTTCATCATGCCAACATGGATGGCAGTGTTCTAACATGACGCCACAACGGCCGATTCAATAAAAAAGATTCGCAACACACAACTGACATGATTTCAGTGGTGATATGACTTCTGGCCTTAAAGAACTTGAGACTCATATAATATCAACAAAACGACATCAACAATCAATTCCTGAGTGAATGTGTCCGTGATTTGAGCAGTGATCAAAACCCACAATCGTAACATTCCATCAAATTATACTGGTTGGTTAAAAGGGATCCTTGTAAATGGCTTATTGGAATCCCTTTACAACTGGGTAGTATAATCCCCTTAGCCCCCAAATGACCTAACCAACCAGGGTTTTGATCACTACTCATCTGATGTTTTCTACTTCATCAAGCTGAAGTGGTAAATGGGTTGTTCCGAACAGCCACGATGCAATTCAACCAGGGACCAGTTGTCTCCACTTTGGAAACAACATGGAACAACTAGAAATGAACCTTTCTACATTATTATATAAACTTGATACATAATGATAGATACATACAAATCATGTATATTATATATATATATATGGAGCGTCATCCTATACATGACTGAACTTTTTTATTGAACATCTTTGTTAGCAAAAAAAAATCACACAACTCCCTCCAGGCATCCCCAACGCAGGCAAGGGAGGTCCTCCCAGCCGGTTCGCTTAAATAAAACCACGGCAAACCACTATGATCCATGAACATGTTCTTGTGGACACAAGGTCGGTCCAAACCCTATCACCGACCAAAAATCAACATCGGAAACAACGGGAATCATGATGGAATCATGTGTTTTTTGCAACAAAACAGGGGGTGAAGGATGACTAGTTCCTACAGGTTTTTCAGAAACATTTCAGCTAATCGAGTTGGGAATCACTATTTTCTCAACCCCAGCGGTTCCGGTGAGTTGAGCTTTAAATCTGTTGGGAAAATATCCGGCAAAACAAAAAGTCACCTCTGCAAGATCTATAAGGACTACACCCCCAAAAATCACAGCGAGTTTACACCTGAAAATGGGAGGCGGGTGGAATACGATTGTTTCCTGGAATGAGGCTTTTCAGCTCATTTTCAGCGGCGTCGGCTGTTAGTTTCAGGGAGGGTTTTTTAAGGATCTTCCTAAGGGAGGTACCTTTTTATAGTGAATTCACTATCACCTTTTTCCCCGTGAGAAAAATCCTAATCATGCAACTCTTGGGGATCTGTGGTTGAAACAGACAGCTCTGGATGGCTTCCCATCCAAGCTATCAGTCCGATAGATTTTCCGAAATTCCTAACCCATATAGGGATCCATGTATTACGGTATATTTACCAAGCCATTTCCTACCGTGTTTTTAATGTGGCCATGTCTCACCTTTCATGTAGATAAATATACCATACATGGGAATCCTATGGGTTCCGGTGGGATATGGACGAACCGTTCCCAGGAGGAACGATGGGAGTTTAGGTCTACCCGCGAGAGTCCACCAGGAACAGCTTGGTAGTTGGAAAATCTACCACTATTTTACGACGTTTTTTTTGTTTGTTTACATGGTTGTTTGGAAGGGGATTTCTGAAGCATCAACAGTAGTAATCCAAACTGACATGTCTTTTTGATACTACTGGATGGATAAAAAAACGCACCAGCTATGATACTTCGATATGCAACGCTAGCAAAAATGAGAGAGTTTTTCCATATCAACTGGTGCAGGAATCCTCCATCAACAGTATCGCTGCAGTTTAGACCGCCAACACACCACACGGAGGTCCTTTAGGCGTAGCATCCAAGAAGTTCTGGACGACCTTGCCATGTCTCCATGATGGCAGCACCAAAGACGGCTGTACCACAAGTACCAATATACATTTATTCCAATCTATTCGTTGCTTGCTAAGTAGCTGTTATCTGTTGCAACATAATGAAGTACCACAGTATTACATATAGACCCCTACTTTTTGATAACAATCCTTGAATCCGGGAATCCTTGTATTGATTGAAATGGGTATAAAAAAACCTATTGGAGTAATGACTATCCCTGTCCCCGGAGCACCTTGGGTCGAATCCTGGAGGGAGAAGCTGTGAGGGTTCGGAAATGTTGCCGTTATCGATCGATCAACATGTAACACGTATGCAATGTATGTTATACATAATATGTTGTAGACAAAATATTGAAATTATATATATATATAAGTAGATATATTGTAAACAATATGTTTATCTATTATCATAACAAGCAAGTATATAGTATGAAATAGTACAGTAAATGACATGAACTATAATCTAAAATAACTAATATCATATCGCAACTATAGGGCATAGTGTATAATTAAAAATATCAGTGTACAAAAGCAAAAAATGGTGACATTCATTTGCAATGGAGGGCTTTAGGGCACATTAAAATTCGATGCAAGTAGCTGCATCGAATGGGTGTGAAATGATAATTCAGGATTGCCTGTGACAAATGATCGAGTGCTGCATCGGGACAGAACTTGAATTTGGACAAAGGATAGGCGCCCATTAAACTTGGTTGTAGTCTGAAGGGAGCAAAAGAGCTAGGTGTATGTGTATATATATTTTACATATATCTAATTTTCCTTCAACACATTTGATTAACAACAACCTCATTTGGGGGGATGGATTTTGTTTCATAGGTCTATGCTACAAGTGGGGCATTTCTTTGAGATACTGCCCATTGAAGGGACTGGACAGTCTGAAGTTTACTCTCTTTCCACTACTTCTTGTGAATATATGATCCAGCCCCCCCTGGTTCCCC